>JARQOD010000003.1:33214544-33449651 GCA_033576555.1 Oophaga sylvatica | reverse complement strand
TCACAGTGATCAAAATAAAAAAAACAGTACATAACCCCCCCATTTATCACCCCTTAGTTAGGGACATATAATAAAAAATAGAAATTATATTTATTTTCATTTTTCTGTTAGGGTTAGGGTTATAATTAGGGTTAGGGTTATAATTAGGGTTAGGGTTAGCATTAGGGTTAGGGTTAGCATTAGGGTTAGGGTTATAATTAGCGTTAGGGTTAAGCTGGGTTCATACTGCGTTATGGCAGTCCGTTAGACGGACTGCGTTACACCGCGGTATAACGCGGTGTAACGCAGTCCGTTAAAACTGCCATTCACCCCCATTTGAGGGCGCATCGCGACGCATGCCGTAAAGCGGGATGCGTTTGCGACGTGCCATCATTCAATGACGGAGCCTCGGACGCGGGCTGCAGCGTCTGGGCTCCGTCACCGCTAGCGCAGATGAATCATCTGCTGATTCCTCTGCGCTAGCGGGTATAGCATAACGCGATAGTGTTATGCTATACCGTTACCAGCCCGTCAACGCTATGTGTTGAACGGGCTGGTAAAACGCAAAATGAACCTAGCCTTAGGGTTAGGGTTATAATTAGGGTTATAATTAGGGTTAAGGTTACAATTAGGGTTAGGGTTAAAATTAGGGTTAGGGTTACAATTAGAGTTAGGGTTACAATTAAGGTTAGGGTTACAATTAGGGTTGGGATTTAGGTTAGGTTTAGGGTTGGGATTAGGGTTAGGGGTGTGTTGGGGTTAGGGTTGGAGCTAGAATTGAGGGATTTCCACTATTTAGGCACATCAGGGGGTCTCCAAACACGACGTGGCGTTCAAAAAGTCAAATGGCGCTCCCTCCCTTCCGAGCCCTGCCGTGCGCCCAAACAGTGGTTTACCCCAACATATGGGGTATCAGCGTACTCAGGACAAATTGCACACCAATTTTGGGGTTCTAATTTCTCCTGTTACCCTTGGGAAAATAAAAAATAGCTGGCTAAAAAAATCATTTTTGAGAAAAAAAATGATTTTTTATTTTCACAGCTCTGCGTTTATAAATTTCTGTGAAACACTTGGGGGTTCAAAGTGCTCACCACACATCTAGATAAGTTCCTTAAGGGGTCTAGTTTCCAAAATGGGGTCACTTGTGGGGGGTTTCCACTGTTTAGACACATCAGGGGGTCTCCAAACACGACGTGGCTTTCAAAAAGTCAAATGTCGCTCCCTCCCTTCCGAGCCCTGCCGTGCGCCCAAACAGTGGTTTACCCCAACATATGCGGTATCAGCGTACTCAGAACAAATTGCACACCAATTTTGGGGTTCTAATTTCTCCTGTTACCCTTGGGAAAATTAAAAAATAGCTGGCTAAAAAAAACATTTTTGAGAAAAAAAATGATTTTTCATTTTCACGGCTCTGCGTTTATAAATTTCTGTGAAACACTTGGGGGTTCAAAGTGCTCACCACACATCTAGATAAGTTCCTTAAGGGGTCTAGTTTCCAAAATGGGGTCACTTGTGGGGGGTTTCCACTGTTTAGACACATCAGGACCTCTACAAACACGACATGACGTCCAGACAATTCTGCGCTGAAAAAGTCAAACGGCGCTCCTTCCCTTCCAAGCTCTGCCTTGCACCCAAACAATGGTTTACCCCCACATATGGGGTATCAGAATGCTCAGGACAAATTGCACAAAAACTTTTGGGGTCTTGTTACCCTTGGGAAAATAAAAATTGGGGTGAAAAGATTGTTTTTGTGGAAAAAATATGATTTTTTATTTTCACTGTTCTATGTTATAAACTTCTGTGAAGCACTTGGAGGTTCAAAGTGCTCACCACACATCTAGATAAGTTCCTTAGGGGGTCTAGTTTCCAAAATGGGGTCACTTGTGATGGGTTTCCACTGTTTAGACACATCAGGGCCTCTACAAACGCGACATGGCGTCCAGCCAATTCTGCGTTGAAAAAGTCAAATGTCGCTCCTTCCCTTGCAACCTCTGCCGTGCGCCCAAAAAGTGGTTTACCCCCACATATGGGGTATCGGCTTAATCAGGAGAAATTGCACAACAAATTTTGTGGTTCATTTTTTCTTTTAACAGTTGTGAAAATAAAAAAAATAGGTTCCGAAGTAAAGTTTTTGCAAAAAAAAGTTAAATGTTAATTTTTTCCTTCCACATTGCTTCAGTTCCTGTGAAGCACGTAAAGGGTTAATAAACTTCTTGAATGTGGTTTTGAGCACCTTGAGGGGTGCAGTTTTTAGAATGGTGTCACTTTTGGCTATTTTCTATCATATAGACCCCTCAAAGTGACTTCAAATGTGAGGTGGTCCCTAAAATAAAAATGGTGTTGTAAAAATGAGAAATCGCTGGTCAACTTTTAACCCTTATAACTTCGTAACAAAAAAAAATTTTGGTCCCAAAATTGTGCTGATGTAAAGTAGACATGTGGGAAATGTTATTTATTAAGAAATTTGTGTGACATATCTCTCTGATTTAAGGGCATAAAAATTTAAAGTTTGAAAATTGTTAAATTTTCAAAATTTTCGCCATATTTCCGTTTTTTTCATAAATAAACACAAGTCATATCAAAGAAATTTTACCACTAACGTGAAGTACAATATGTCACGAAAAAACAATCTCAGAATCAGCTGGATTCGTTAAAGCGTTCCAGAGTTATAACCTCATAAAGTGACAGTGGTCAGAATTGTAAAAATTGGCCCGGTCATTAAGCTGCAAAATGGCTCTGTCACTAAGGGGTTAACATAATCAATACAAAACCCTACACAGATATCAAATATATCACAAACACAGGGGAGATTTCAAAAGAACAAAACCTTAATAGTAAATAAATGACAAATGTCAAAAGAATATACCAAACAAAATGAAAAAAAGAGAAGAAACCTCTATAAATCCTATTCAGGTACCCTGTACATTTTTCCTATTTGTGAGATATCTTTCTACACCTCACAGGGTACCTGAATGTATTGATTATGTTAAGTGTGTAATTATTAACATTGTACCTCTATTCTCTCATGGATATGTACTTTTGATAATCTTGTATATTGTCATCCTACTTAATATTGGCATGTGGATATACCCTTTTCTCTGAGTATTTAACTCATTATTTTGGACTTCCTCTTTTTTGTTTATGTGATTTTAATTGTTTTTAATTGCGTGTTTTTCATGGTTGGACTTCAAATAAACTTTATATTATGTCTTTATTTTTTGGTCGGTGATCCTTACTTTTTGGCTTCTTCTTTTCTTTGTTGTCAGGCTAAGGTCTCCTGTCCCATCTGCTCCTCAGCGTCCTGTGTCCTCCTCCAGTTCCTGGCACGCTGCTAGCAGGCCTCCAGATAGATTGCTTAGGACGCGAGGTCGCGCCCACCGTCTCTCTTAAAGGGGCAGCGTGCATTTTTTGAAATAGCCAATTAACCAATGGCAGCGCACTCAGTACTATATCTGGTCACTCCACCATAAGGGGAGTGCCGGAGCAACGTGTTCTATCATTGCTACATCCGGTTCTGTTCCTGATCTGTCTGCGCTGCGTCTGCAGTCTCTGTGCTTCGCTTATACTATTTGTCTCCACAGATCATTGCTAACCCGTATCTGACTAACCTGGACAATCTCGGTTATTACTGGCGCAAGTGTCATCCCGTTCCGCCATCAGCCATCCGTACCCGTGGACTGTGACAAGGTCACTGGAGCCAGCCTGCCACCATCCATTCTGGACCAGGACCTTACTCATCTCCGTCAGGAACCCTCCACGGTCTCTGTATATACCTGTTATCCTTTTGGTCCCTCTGGGACAGCTGCCACGTGTCCGGGGTCTAACTGGAGGTAGCACCTGTGTCCTCCGGGTATTCCATTCTGGTCCTGTTCGAGGGGCCTTACTACGGGTACCCGAGGCTCATTAGTCACGCCCCCTTCGGAGCCCCCCGGACCGCGGTCTCGAGGTTCCACATTAAAAAATAAAGACGAATGTGAACTTCACCATCTCTGCCTCCGCTTCCATTAGTTACAGATTGCTCCGGCCATGGAACCCGCTGGATCCCAGAGACCTCCGACCACGGATCTGTGCCAGGAGGTGGCCCGTTTAGGAGTTCAACAGGACAAGATCACAACTTATCTACGCAGCTTGTCTACCCGCATGGATTCCTTGGGGTCCTCGTCTGCATCTGACTCTTCTATCAATACTCAGGTACCAGTTCCCATGGCAAGTAAAGGTCCCCGCCTGGCGGCTCCTACCCGTTTCCTGGTGATCCTACTCAGTGTCGGGGTTTTCTCAATCAGTGCACTCTACACTTCGAAATCTTGGGGCATATGTTTGCTTCTGACCGAGCCAAGGTGGGCTTCATCATGTCACACCTGGGAGGAGAGGCCCTCGCCTGGCTAAACCCGCTATGGGAGAGAGGGGATCCGCTGGTTAATGATCTTCAATCTTTCCTAGAGGCTTTTCGCAGGACCTTCGATGAACCTGGTCGCATCACTTCGACCGCTTCTGCCTTGCTCCGCCTGCGCCAAGGTACTCTCACGGTGGCTCAGTATGCTGTTAAATTCCGCACCCTCTCGTCTGAATTGTCGTGGAACAATGAGGCTTTGGTAGCTAACTTCTGGGAAGGCCTATCCGGAAAAATCAAGGATGAGCTGGCGGGACGGGACAGACCTACCATCTTGGAAGAGCTAATATCCTTGGCAACCCGAATCGACCTGCGTTTTCAGGAGTGTTCCATGGAGATCAAGCGGGACAAAAGGTCCTATCACCTGGACTCTAATTTGTTCAAAACAGGTACCTCACCTTCCTCCTCCGAGGCCATGGAGGTAGACCGTGTAAGTTTGTCCACCCGCCGCCGGGAGGCACGTCGCAAGGAGGGAAGTTGTTACTACTGCGGTAGTTCTGAGCATCAGATTCATTTCTGTCCTAAAAAGTCGGGAAACTCCAGTGCCTAGGTTCGGTAGGAAGGGCCAACCTAGGTAGTGAACAGTCCTCTCCCTCATTACAAATCTCAGTCTCCGTGTCCTATGGAGCTATAAAATTCTCCGAACATTGTCTACTGGATTCTGGAGCTGCAGGGAACTTCATCCAGCAGGCGGTTGTGGATCATTACTGCTTACCAGTCCAGCGTCTTCCTGATCCGTTGCAGGTGACTGCCGTAGATGGCAAACCACTGACCGAGCCCGTCCAGTTTCAAACTGAGTTGGTGGAACTCCGGGTAGGTCTAATGCATGCTGAACGAATGCGATTTTATGTATATCCCGGTTTGTCCCATCCCATGCTTTTAGGTTTACCTTGGCTTCAGATGCATGAACCAGTCCTTAATTGGAAAACTGGAGAAGTTCTGCGTTGGGGAGATACCTGCATGAATCGTTGCTTAACCCGGATTCAACCTGTTTCACCTCCAGTCCAGCCTGATACCCTGCCAGGGTTGCCTTCCGCCTATTGGTCCTTCTCTGACGTCTTTGGGAAAAAGGAGCCTGAGAGACTACCTCCACACAGGTCGTATGACTATCAGATAGAGCTTCTTCCTGGAGCATCTCCTCCTCGTGGGAGAGTTTATCCCCTTTCACAGGCAGAGACTCAGGCTATGTCAGACTACATCCAAGAGAATCTGGCTAGAGGATTTATCCGAAAGTCATCATCACCGGCAGGAGCTGGATTCTTTTTTTTGAAGAAGAAGGATGGATCCTGGTGGCCCTGTATCGACTACCGGGGTCTAAATCAGATCACGGTAAAAAACAGGTATCCATTACCTCTTATTTCAGAGCTGTTTGATCGTCTCCGAGGGGCCAAGATCTTCACCAAATTGGATCTCAGAGGGGCCTACAACCTGATCCGAGTCAGAGAGGGAGACGAATGGAAAACAGCTTTCAACACCCATGACGGCCACTATGAATACCTGGTAATGCCATTTGGCCTAAGCAATGCACCTGCGGTCTTTCAGGAATTTGTTAATGACATTTTCAGGGACCTGCTCTATACTTGTGTCGTGGTCTACCTGAACAATATTTTGATTTTCTCTGCACCGGAGGCAAGTACGCCTGGTCTTACAAAGACTGAGAGAGAACAGGCTATATGCCAAATATGAGAAATGCCTCTTTGAGCAGTCTTCCTTGCCTTTCCTTGGGTACATTGTATCTTCCACAGGATTAAAGATGGACCCGGAGAAGTTGTCTGCAGTTCTCAACTGGCCTCGTCCGTCTGGGCTAAAAGCCATACAATGGTTCCTAGGGTTCGCCAACTACTACCGGCAATTCATTCCACACTTTTCCACCTGAGTGGCTCCTATCACAGCCTTAACCTGGAAAGGTGTAAACTCTAAGGAATGGTCCTCCGAGGCAGAAGAGGCCTTTGTTTCTCTCAAAAAAGCCTTCGCTTCCGCACCCGTTCTCCATCGTCCTAATTCGAATGAGCAATTTTTTCTTGAGGTTGATGCTTCTTCCATAGGTGCAGGAGCAGTTCTCACCCAGAAGTCGTCTACCGGGCGGATGATCTCGTTTGGTTTTTTTTCCAAGGTTTTTTCTCCCGCAGAAAGGAACTACTCTGTCGGTGATCGCGAACTGTTGGCCATCAAATTGGCTCTGCAAGAATGGAGACATCTTCTTGAGGGAGCTCATCACCAGGTAGTCATATTCACCGACCATAAAAACCTTGCCTATCTCCAATCTGCTTTAAGGCTGAATCCCCGTCAGGCCCGTTGGGCATTGTTTTTTGCCCGTTTCAATTTTGTACTTCATTTCCGTCCAGCTGACAAGAACATCAAGGCAGACGCACTCTCCAGAGCCTTTTTGTCTCCTGAACTGGAGGAAGAACCTCAGCACATTATTGAACCTTCTAAGTTAGTCTCTGTTGCCTCCACTGATCTGGCCCGGCTTCCTCCAGGGAAGACTCTGGTGTCCGCTTCTGATCGTAGTCGTGTTCTGCGGTGGGGTCATTCTTCTAAGTTGGCTGGCCATGCTGGTCAGAAAAAGACGCAGCAACTCATCTCCCGTTACTACTGGTGGCCTACCATGGGCAAGGATATCCAGGAGTTCATTGCAGCTTGTCCTTCATGTGCCCGTAACAAAACTGTTAAACATCTACCAGCCGGCAGGCTTCTGCCTCTTCCGATTCCGTCCGTTCCCTGGCAGCACATCGCGATGGATTTCATCACGGATCTTCCCATTTCTTCTGGCTGCTCAGTGGTATGGGTTGTGGTGGACCGCTTCTCTAAAATGGCCCACTTCGTTCCGCTATCTGGTCTCCCGTCTGCTCCAGAACTTGCCGCTCACTTCATTCAGCACATCTTCCGTCTACATGGATTTCCTCTCCACATCGTGTCCGACAGGGGCGTCCAGTTCACCTCTAAGTTCTGGAGAGGACTCTGTAAAATGGTAAAAATTGAACTAGAATTTTCTTCTGCATACCATCCCCAGTCTAATGGGCAAGTGGAGAGGATCAATCAAATCCTGGCTGGATACCTGCGTCACTTCATCAACGCTCATCATAATGACTGGATAGAATTACTGCCCTGGGCGGAATTCTCCTACAACAACCAAGTAAGTGAATCTTCTGGAAAGTCTCCCTTTCAGATTGTGTTTGGACTCCAACCCGGAATTCCTCTTCCTATCTCTGGATTGTCTGATGTTCCGGCAGTCGATACCTTGTCTAAGAATTTCTTGAACATTTGGAGAGATACCAGGTCTGCTTTGGAGAAAGCCTCTCAACGTATGAAAACGCATGCGGACAAAAGACGTTTGGAGGCTCCCATCTTTCGTCCAGGAGACAAGGTATGGCTCTCCTCCAAGTACATCCGTCTGAAGTTACCATCGTACAAATTGGGTCCCCGTTTCATTGGTCCCTTTGAAGTCTTGAGACAAATCAACCCGGTCTCTTACAAACTGAAATTGCCTAATTCTCTACGTGTACCTAACTCCTTTCATGTTTCCCTCCTCAAACCAGTAGTGTTGAGCTCCTTCTTTAAGGACCCGGGTACCACTCCAGATCCGGTTTCTGAGGATGATGTTTTTGAGGTAAAACATATCTTGGCCTCTAAGAAAGTAAGAGGTAGGATCTATTACCTGGTGGACTGGAGGGGTTTTGGTCCTGAGGAGAGGTCTTGGGAGCCTAAAGAGAACATCCAGGCTCCTCTTCTTCTTAAAAGATTTCACGCAGGCTTGAGAAAGAGGGGGGGGGTAAAGAGGGGGATACTGTTACACTCGGTCCCCGTGCTGGCTCTGCACTCCGTCCTGGTCACTCACCTGCTCCTCTAGCTGTCCCTCTGCAGCAGTCTGCGCGCAGGCTGAGGTCTCCTGTCCCATCTGCTCCTCAGCGTCCTGTGTCCTCCTCCAGTTCCTGGCACGCTGCTAGCAGGCCTCCAGATAGATTGCTTAGGACGCGAGACCGCGCCCACCGTCTCTCTTAAAGGGGCAGCGTGCATTTTTTGAAATAGCCAATTAACCAATGGCAGCGCACTCAGTACTATATCTGGTCACTCCACCATAAGGGGAGTGCCGGAGCAACGTGTTCTATCATTGCTACATCCGGTTCTGTTCCTGATCTGTCTGCGCTGCGTCTGCAGTCTCTGTGCTTCGCTTATACTATTTGTCTCCACAGATCATTGCTAACCCGTATCTGACTAACCTGGACAATCTCGGTTATTACTGGCGCAAGTGTCATCCCGTTCCGCCATCAGCCATCCGTACCCGTGGACTGTGACAAGGTCACTGGAGCCAGCCTGCCACCATCCATTCTGGACCAGGACCTTACTCATCTCCGTCAAGAACCCTCCACGGTCTCTGTATATACCTGTTATCCTTTTGGTCCCTCTGGGACAGCTGCCACGTGTCCGGGGTCTAACTGGAGGTAGCACCTGTGTCCTCCGGGTATTCCATTCTGGTCCTGTTCGAGGGGCCTTACTACGGGTACCCGGGGCTCATTAGTCACGCCCCCTTCGGAGCCCCCCGGACCGCGGTCTCGAGGTTCCACATTAAAAAATAAAGACGAATGTGAACTTCACCATCTCTGCCTCCGCTTCCATTCGTTACACAGTGTAGTATATGAACTTACTTGCATCTATAGAGTAGTCAGAGATGCCCTGGGGGTAACCAAAAGGTTTGTGGTTAGAGGCTAAAAATCGCTATAAAGAGGTGAAGATAAACATGCTCCGCTTTAGATATGATCAAAATTGGCTCAATGTGCTCCTTACCGGTGGTGATGTAGTGGATGGTGCAGCTTCGCTCCCAACACGGTGTCCACCGCTTGTTGGTGTGAGCGTTTTTGCAATCTGAGCGCCATTATATGCACAGGGGCGGGCTCAACCTCCAAGCACAGGGCGGAAGTGAGTCACAGGAAGTGGGCGGCACCTATGCGTTCCACTGACCAAAGCTTGCGTTCCAAGCGCCATATTGGGGCTGGATGAAGTGGTCATAAGAAGTGGGTGGTACTTGTGCGTTCCACTGACTAAAGCTTGCGTTCCAAGTACCATATTGGGGCAAAATGGAGCGATATCTGCTATATATGATCACATTTGAGGTGACAAATGGGTTCGCAGATATATAAAGTAGCAATAGTCCACAATATATCTAACATTAGCACAGATACCAATACATTAAATAAGTGGAGTATATTCAGCAGTCGAGTAGGACAGAAGTATGAGAGAGTCCAGAGTAGGAGATTTGGAAGTCATATTTTCTGATCAGTATAGACGGCTCTGTGAAAAAGAAAAGACACATTAAAATCCGGGGCAAAAGCCAATGTAAGTCATATATCAGAAAGACAATTTAATGACCTTATATATGCCATATGAGTCAATAGGATCCTAAAGCAACCATAGTATATTACTTGAAAAATTAGAGATAGACAAATATTTTTAGACGAAGGAATGTAAATCATATTCTCTATTCATACCGCGGGGGGTAAGGGTCTGTAATTCATGGATCCAATAGGATTCCCTTCTTTTCATATATTTGATACGATCTCTTCCCCGTCGTGATGGTGTGATCAACTCTATCACCTGAAACTTAAGTTGGGCTATGGAATGTCCTTTGGCGATAAAGTGGAATGGTATTGGTAAGAGGGTGTTCTTGCATCGTATGGTGGATTTATGTTTCGAAATCCGATCTTTTATGGGCTGGGTGGTCTCCCCTATGTATAATAAACCACACGGGCACGTAATGAGGTAAATAGCATAGGTCGAGTCGCAAGTGGAATAGTCCTTGATGTGATATTTCTTGCCAGAATGTGGATGATGAAAAGTGTCCCCTTTAAGTACATTGTTACACTGATTGCAATGTAAACAGGGGTATGTACCCAATTTTGGTTTATGTAGGAATCTTTGTGTCGATGTCTGTCCCTGTGCTCCCATGTCCGCCCTTACTAATGAATCACAGATGTTATAAGGGCGTTTGTAACAGGGTAAGAAAGGGTTGTTAAATTCCTCCACATTTGGATGTGCAGTCTTAAGAATGTTCCAGTGTTTCCGTATGGTATGATGTAATATCTGGACATATGGATGATAAACATGTACTAGAGGTATACGGTTTGTAACTGGTCTACGGGGACTTTGTGCTGGTTTCCTGGCTTCTGTCAATACACTAGGAGGATAACCCCTTTCTTTAAATTTCTTATGCATCTCCTCAAATCTCAATTCGCACTGAGTGGGATCAGAGACAATCTTACGAACCCTCTGAAATTGTGATCGGGGTATAGATTTTTTGGTTGCCGGGGGATGAAGACTGGCATAATGTAAGATACTGTTACCGTCAGTGGGTTTTCTGAATAAGTCTGTAGAAAGTGACCCATTGGCATTTTTTATGACTAAGGTGTCCAGGAAACTAACCTTTTCTTTACTATAGGTGATGGTGAACGATAATTCTGGCCATGCAAGATTCAGAATGTCAAAAAAACAAATCAATGAGTCAGCGGTACCAGTCCAGATACAAAAAACAACATCTATAAATCTTTTCCAGACTAGACATCGTGTCCTGTAAAGGGGATTGGGATAAACGATTTCCTCTTCGAAGGAAGCCATGAAGCTATTAGCATATGGCGGGGCTACATTTGAGCCCATAGCGGTCCCTTTCGTCTGCAAATAGAATCGGTCCTCGAACATAAAAAAGTTTTTTGTGAGGACTATCGTAAGTAAGTCAGTGCACAATTCCTCTATCTCAGATGGTTTCTGAGATTGGGAGAGAAGATGTCTAGTGCAGGAAATACCCTTTTGGTGGGGAATAGAGGTATACAAATCTTTTACATCCAATGAGACAAGGATGGCGTTATGCGGTACTGGACCCAGATTGTGAATGGTCTGCAGGAAATGTCCCGTATCTAAGAGATAGGAGGGAGCCTGCCGTACAAGGGTGTGAGGACCTTTTCAAGGAAGATGGAGGTGACAATATGGACTCAGTAGAAGCTACAATTGGCCTACCCGGGGGATTCTCCAAATTCTTGTGAATTTTAGGTAGAATGTAAATCACAGGAGTTATCAGATCTTTTTTGGTAAGAAACTCCTGTGTTTTTGAATCAATACAGGAGTTTCTTACCAAAAAAGATCCGATAACTCCTGTGTTTCATCTCTTCTTCCCACAACCGCATACAAGACTTCTCCCGGGCTTCCCCCATACTCTGGAACTCCCTGCTGCAAAACATCAGACTTTCACCAACGGAACCCTTCAAGAAGAACCTGAAGACCCACCTGTCCTGACAAGCCTACAATAATCCTCAGTCTACTGAACCATCTACCCTTTCCTAGTGTATCCTCACCCATCCCTGTAGACTGTGAGCCCTCGCGGGCAGAGTCCTCTCTCCTTCTGTACTTGTGTGTCCCTTGTCTAGCACATGTTTATTGTACCTGTCTATATTTTCCCTTCTCATATGTAAAGCGCCATGGAATAAATGGCGCTATATGAATGTATAATAATAATTCAGTATGTCCTGAGCTGCTTTCAACCGGTACTGTTACCTGATTTAGCACGTCCTGAGCTGCTTTCTGCCTGTAATGTTACCTGATACAGCATGTCCTGAGCTGCTTTCAGTCTGTAATGTTACCTTATTCAGCATGTCCTGAGCTGCTATCAACCTGTAATGTTACCTGATTCAGCATGTCAAGCTGCTTTCAGCCTGGAATGTTACCTGATTCAGCATGTCCTGAGCTGCTTTCAGCTGGTAATGTTACCTGATTCACCATGTCCTGAGATGCTTTCTGCCTGTAATGTTATCTGATTCAGCATGTTCTGAGCTGCTTTCTGCCTGTAATGTTACCTGATTCAGCATGTCCTGAGCTGCTTTCAGCCTGTAATGTTACCTGATTCAGCATGTCCTGAGCTGCTCTCAGCCTGTAATGTTACCTGATTCAGCATGTCCTGAGCTGCTTTCAGCCTGTAATGTTACCTGATTCAGCATGTCCTGAGCTGCTATCTTCCTGTAATGTTCACGAAACCCCCCATAATGGCATCAAATTAGTGCCGGTAGTGGAATAAACATGAACCCATAAAAAGAGAGGCAACACCCACTCCAAGACAATATATCAATATATAGCAGGAGAAAATGGAGTAATCAGGTGGTAGAGATAAAATTCATATTTTATTGTAACAAGTAACAGAGTAATTCAACAAAGTACAAATAGTAAGACAGACTCATGCAGGAAAAACCCAAGGCACCACAGGGAAAAAGACCCCCACACGATCTCATAACAGTAGAAAAGACATCATACATCTAAAGTGCCAGTGCATAAGGTCAGATGCTTTAAATTGGTATGAGATCCCGAATCACAAACACCAGAATGGCGGTGTGGTAATGTCGTCCAAGGTTCAAAACCATGAACCCATAAATAAAAGAGAGCTTACCAAAGTAAAGGATGATGGGGGAATGCCCTGGGCCAGGTAGTGTGGACCCCCGACGCGTGTTTCGCGTGCCCAGATGCACCGCTTCCTCACTCCCCTTGAGGAAGCGGTGTGTTATGTTTAGGTAGCTGAGAAAAAGCAAAAACGGCAATACACCAGAGAGGCTGGAACCTATTGGATTGCAGTAACCTGAACTAACCACACAACTAGAGGTAGCCGTGGAGCGTTCCTACGTTGATCCTACACGCCTCGTCACAGCCTGAGAGATAACTACACCTAAAGGCAGAAAGATGAAAGCTATCTGCCCCGGAGCAGATCCCCAAAGAAAATAGGAAGCCTCCAAACATGTAATGGCGGTTAGACAAGAAGAAGCACGGACACAGACAGAAAATAGAATGAGCAAACGCTGGGGCCCAATCTGTCTAGACAGAAAAGTACAGGAAAGAATTCTGACTGCAATCCAACAAAAAACCCTAAAAAATACCAACTCTTCTGATTGCAAAAACACCTGAGATCACACGATCTCCACCACCTAAATCAGATCTCTGGTGTAACAAAACTAAGCCGCAGCCACTGAAAAAACAGGAAAAGCAAATAACAGTGGCTACAGATAAACTGAGAGGAGCTCTGGCCCCAGGAGGGGACCTGGCTGACCTCCACAAAAGTGCAGAAAATTATGCAAAAAGCAGAAAATATCTTATCTGAAAGCAGCAGATGAATGCAAGACTCCAGCAAACTTCCAAATGAACCAGGAACCACAATAGAGACAAGAACAATTGATCACCGGCGGCCATCATGGGAGGGAACCTCCCTTATATCAGTCCAGTCAGTGATTCCAGATTGCCATTCCTCGCTGTAAGGTTCAGTACTGTCTGTAACCACCAGAGGAAGCCTCTGCTCAGAAACCATATCTAGCACATTCATAACAGCGGTGCATCTGGGCACGCGAAACGCGCGTTGGGGGTCCACACTACCTGGCCCAGGGCATTCCCCCATCATCATTTACTTTGGTAAGCTCACTTTTATTTATGGGTTCATGGTTTTGAACCTTGGACGACATTACCACACACCGCCTTTCTGGTGTTTGTGATTCGGGATCTCTTACCAATTTAATACATCTGACCTTATGCACTGGCACTTTAGATGTATGATGTCTTTTCTACTGTTATGAGATGCATTGGGGATCATGTGGGGGTCTTTTTCCCTGTGGTGCCTTGGGTTTTTCCTGCATGAGTCTGTCTTACTATTTGTACTTTGTTGAATTACTCTACTTCCTGTAATGTTACCTGATTTAGCATGTCCGGAGCTGCTTTCAGGCTGTAATGTTACCTGATTTAGCATGTCCGGAGCTGCTTTCAGGCTGTAATGTTACCTGATTCAGCATGTCCGGAGCTGCTTTCAGCCTGTAATGTTACCTGATTCAGCATGTCCTGAGCTGCTTTCTGCCTGTAATGTTAACTGATTCAGCATGGCTGGAACTGCTTTCTGCCTGTAATGTTACCTGATTCAGCAAGTCCTGAGCTGCTCGTAGCCTGTAATGTTACCTGATTCAGCTTGTCCTTAGCTGCTTTCTACCTGTAATGTTACCTGATACAGCATGTCCTGAGCTGCCTTCTGCCTGTAATGCTACTGTTAGAAAAAACCTAACAGGAGAGTTCTATCTTGCTGGTTACATGACCTTTGTTGTCGATTTAATCCTGCTCTGCCCTTCTGGCTTTGCTGGACTTCATTGTAATTTCTACTCTTAAGCTAGCCGGGTGCTTTGTTACCTTTCTATATTAGTTTTGCCTGGTCTTTTGACCTCTATGTTCTATGTTGTTTGTTTTTCTTTTTACTGCTACAACTTCTGTTAGGAGGTGTCCATTTTTCTCCCAGTCCATAGTTCTTGTAGGGATCCCTCCCTCGCATCTATAGGTCTTCGTACAGACTAGCTGAGGACTTTAGCGGGTCTGATCGCAGGATCAGGTTCCCCGTTACATCGTAGGGATCAAGCTTAGTTCTATCGTAGGGACAGATATCCCTTTCTTTCCTTAGTGCTTGTAGCAGAACATAACAGCTACCTGATTCAGCATGCCCTGAGCTGCTTTTTACCTGTTTTGAGCAGCCGGCATTTGATCTGTAATCATCGCACTCTCTGCATCTCCCAATTCCTGAAATCTCAATTGATCCTGATGCTTACAGTCATGGCCAAAAGTTTTGAGAATGACACAAATATTATATTTTCACATGATCTGCTGCCCTCTGGTTTTTATGTGTGTGTTTGACAGATGTTTTTATCACAGACAGAAATATAATTGCAAACATATGAGTAACAAAAGCTTATATTGACAGTTAAGGGTATGCCACACTAAACAATATCGCTAACGGGATCGCTAAAAAACGTCACTATTTAGCGATCCCGTTAGCGATACTGTTCAGTGCGGCAGCTTCCAGCGACGAGCTTCCTGCTGTGATCTCGCTCGTCGCTGGAATCGTTCCGGACCCTATTTCATCGCTGGCGCTCCCGCTGGGTAAGTATCTAATCGCTGTGTGGCACCTTTTCTTAGCGATTTAGCGGTACTTTTGTACCGCTAAAGTCGTTAAGAAGATCGCTAACGGCGATAGCGTCGTTAACTATATCGCTAAATGTGGCCGCATTTAGCGATATAGAAACAATCCCGCTAGCGATCGCATTAGTATGCGTCGTTATCGTGATCGCTAGCGGGATTGTTTAGTGTGGCAGTACCTTAAGAATGAGTTAATGCAGCAAGTCAATATTTGCAGTGTTGACCCTTCTTCTTCAGGACCTCTGCAATTCTCCCTGGCATGCTCTCAATCAACTTCTGGACCAAATCCTGACTGATAGCAGTCCATTCTTGCACAATCAATGCTTTCATTTTGTCAGAATTTTTAGGTTTTTGTTTGTCCACCCGTCTCTTGATGATTGACCACAAGTTCTCAATGGGATTAAGATCTGGGGAGTTTCCAGGCCATGGACCCAAAATCTCTATGTTTTGTTCCCTGAGCCATTTAGTTATCACCTTTGCTTTATGGCAAGGTGCTCCATCATGCTGGAAAAGGCATTGTTGATCGCCAAACTGCTCTTGGAGGGTTGGGAGAAGTTGCTCTTGGAGGACATTCTGGTACTATTCTTTATTCATGGCTGTGTTTTTAGGCAAGACTGTGAGAGAGCCGATTCCCTTGGCTGAGAAGCAACCCCACGCATGAATGGCTTCAGGATGCTTAACAGTTGGCATGAGACAAGACTGGTGGTAGCGCTCACCTTGTCTTCTCCCAATGAGGCATTTTCCTGATGTCCCAAACAATCGAAAAGGGGATTCATCAGAGAAAATAACTTTACCCCAGTCCTCAGCAGTCCACTGCCTGTACCTTTTGCAGAATATCAGTCTGTCGATGATGTTTTTTCTGGAGAGAAGTGGCTTCTTTGTTGCCCTCCTTGAGACCAGGCCTTGCTCCAAGAGTCTCCGCCTCACAGTGCATGCAGATGCACTCACACCTGCCTGCTGCCATTCCTGAGCAAGCTCTGCACTGCTGGTAGCCCGATCCTGCAGCTGAAACACTTTTAAGAGACGGTCCTGGCGCCTGCTGGTCTTTCTTGGGCGCCCTGAAGCCTTTTTTGGCAACAATGGAACCTCTCTCCTTGAAGTTCTTGATGATGCGATAGATTGTTGACTGAGGTGCAATCTTTCTAGCTGCAATACTCTTCCCTGTTAGGCCATTTTTGTGCATTGCAATGATGACTGCACGTGTTTCTTTAGAGATAACCATGGTTAACAGAAGAGAAACAATGATGCCAAGCACCAGCCTCCTTTTAAAGTGTCCAGTGGTGTCATTCTTACTTAATCATGACAGATTGATCTCCAGCCATGTCCTCATCAACACCTACACCTGTGTTAATGGAGTAATCACTGAAAAGAGGTTAGCTGGTCCTTTTAAGGCAGGCCTGCAATTATGTTGAAATGTGTTTTGGGGATAAAGTTCATTTTCTAGCCAAATATTGACTTTGCAAGTAATTGCTGTTAAGCTGATCACTCTTTATAACATTCTGGAGTATATGCAAATTGCCATTAGAAAAAGTGAAGCAGTAGACTTTGTAAAAATTAATATTTGTGTCATTCTCAAAACTTTTGGCCATGACTGTAGTATGGGATTTAGCTGGTGAAATTTCTTTTTTATACGTTCCTCTAATGTTGGCCTTCTTGGTTTCCCATACATATAAAATAGAAGTTGTAGTTTAATTAATCACAAGAAACTCCTTTACTTCCCTTCAATTTTTCCCTCAAGGTTTATAACTTGCAACCAAAAGGAGTTTAATATCTGAGTCTGTACTGCATTGGCAGATTAAGCTTAGGTAGATACATAGGAGAATGATAGGATAGCTCTCTGGGCAGGGAGCTGATGGCAGATTAAAGGCCCTGCAACAGTTCATTTCCAAGAGCCAATCCAATTCTCGACAAAGAGAATGTGAACGAAAAAGAGAAGTATTGGTATACATTAGTATGACGCGAGCTCCACAGATCAATTAAGGCTGTATCCTTAAGTGATCAAAAGGGGTACAATTGCCTTCCACCCTCTTAGCTTCATGCCTCCCTCTATCCCAGTGAGAGTCCGGTATATTATTACAGTCCCCTATTATAATATAGGGGAATTCTTCACCACCTCCCCTCTCCCTCTATCCGACCACCATCTACTCACTTTCTCATCCCTGCCCTCCTCTCCTGTCACCCATGTCCAGCAACACGTGCACCCCCGCAGACACCTTGCACACCTAGACATCCACACACTCTCTGACTCTATTCTTTCACTGGCATCAATATCCTCACTCCACGATACAGACAGTGCCACTGCTTTCTACAATGCCACTCTCACATTGGCTATTGACACGGTCGCCCCTCTCGTTCATGGCAGAGTGCGACGTACCAACAGACAACCCTGGCACAATAACACCACTAAAAAGCTCCGGCAAGTGTCCAGGATTACAGAGCGGCGCTGGAAAAAAACAAATTCGCAAGACGACTTCACTGCATTCAAACAAGCAACACTCTCTTTCAAATCTGCCCTCACCTCTGCTAAACAGGCCTACTTCACAACCCTCGTATCTTCCCTATCCTACAACCCCAAACAGTTATTCAAAACTTTTAACTCCCTCCTCCGCCCACCACTGCCCCCTCCTACCTCCCTCATCTCTGCTGAGGACTTTGCCACACACTTCAAAAATAAGATCGACCAAACAAGGCAAGTCTTCATTGTTCAACCACCTCAACCACTTTGTATACCAGACCAATGCCCTAACCCCATAACCTCCCTCTCCAATATAACTGAAGGGGAGCTTAATTGTCTTCTCTCCAAATCGCACCTCACAACCTGTGCACTTGACCCCATCCCAACCCACCTCCTCCCCAACCTCACCACCACTATTATTCCATCCCTAACCCACCTCTTCAACCTATCACTAACTTCCGGTACCTTCCCTTCTGCTTTCAAGCATGCCACAATCACGCCTATCCTTAAAAAGCCAACCCTCGACCCAACCGCTATGTCCAGCTATCGCCCAATATCGCTGCTCCCATTCGCTTCCAAACTCCTGGAGCTGCATGTCCACGCTGAGCTTTCCTACCACTTCTCTTCTAACTTGCTCTTTGACACTCTACAATCTGGTTTCCGCCACCATCACTCCACTGAGACAGCCCTGACCAAAATTACTAATGACCTACTTACAGCCAAAGCAAACGGACAATACTCTATACTCCTGCTTCTTGACCTGTCCTCTGCTTTTGACACAGTTGACCACTGCCTTCTACTACAGATTCTTTCCTCCTTTGGCATCAAAGACCTCGCCCTATCTTGGATCTCCTCATACCTTTCCAACCGCACATTCAGCGTCTCCCACTCCCACACTACCTCCTCGTCCCACCCTCTCTCTGTTGGAGTTCCCCAAGGCTCTGTTCTAGGACCCCTACTCTTCTCAATCTATACACTTGGCCTGGGGCAACTCAAAGTCCCACGGATTCCAGTACCACCTTTACGCTGATGACACTCAGATCTACCTCTCTGGCCCAGACATCACTTCTCTGCTATCCAGAATCCCGGAGTGTCTATCAGCCATATCCTCCTTCTTCTCCTCCCGCTTCCTCAAACTCAATGTGGACAAATCTGAACTCATAATCTTTCCCCCATCCCACAGATCTTCCTTACCTGACCTATCTACCACAATTAACGACATCACGCTTTCCCCCGTACCAGAAGTCCGCTGCCTCGGAGTAACCCTTGACTCTGCCCTGTCCTTCAAACCGCACATCCAAGCTCTTTCTACCTCCTGTCGCCTTCAGCTCAAAAATATTTCAAGAATCCGTCCTTTCCTCAATCCTCAATCTACTAAAATGATTGTGCACTCCCTCATCATCTCCGCCTCGACTACTGCAACACCCTTTTCTCTGGCCTCCCTGCTAACACCCTCGCACCTCTCCAGTCCATCCTTAACTCTGCTGCACGACTAATTCACCTCTCTCCTCGCTACTCCTCCGCTTCTCCCCTCTGCAAATCTCTTCACTGGCTCCCATTCCCTCAGCGTATCCAGTTCAAATTACTAATACTGACCTACAAGGCCATCTATAATCTGTCTCCTCCATATATCTCTGAACTAATCTCCCGATATCTTCCCTCACGTAATCTCCGATCCTCCCAAGACATCCTTCTCTCCTCCACACTTATTCGCTCCTCACCCAACCGCCTCCAAGACTTCTCCCGAATATCCCCCATCCTCTGGAATTCTTTGCCCCAACACATCCGACTATCAAACTCATTCAGATCCTTCAGACGGAACCTGAAAACCCATCTCTTCAGGAAAGCCTACAGCCTGCAATGACCCTGCTGCCTCCTCACCACTACCGGAGTTATTGCCTCAACCAACACCGGAACTGCTGCAACCCCCCGACCTACTGTCTCCTGCCTCACAATCCTGTAGAATGTAAGCCCGAAAGGGCAGGGTCCTCTCCCTCTGTATCAGTCTGTCATTGTTAGTTTGTTTACTGTAAGTGATACCTGTAATTTGTATGTAACCCCTTCTCATGTACAGCACCATGGAATCAATGGTGCTATAGAAATAAATAATAATAATAATAATTCTGAGAAGCGGCAATAATAGTGGGAATGTTAGGTATGATTCTCCTGGAATATGGTGGTGGTATGTAGATAGAGGTTATTAACAGATATTTAGTAATTACCTTAAGGTACAAACATACGTACTGACCCTCTGTATCTATTATTACTGTAAGGGCCCCGTCTCACCTAGCGACACACCAGCGATCCCGACAACGATCAGGATCGCTGGTGTGTCGCTACATGATCGCTGCTGAGCTGCCAAACAGGCAGCGATCAGCACAGCGACACTGCGGGTAACATCGCTTAGTTACCCGCAGTGTACGTTGGATACCAGCGCCCTGATGCAGGAAGCTGGTAACCAAGGTACACATCGGGTTTCCAGGCACAGCCCCGCGCCTGGAAACCCGCCGTGTACCTTGGTTACCAGCGGATCGCTGGTCTCCCGCCTGTCACACGCAGCGATGCGTGCTGGCCAGCGGGAGACCAGCGATCAAAAAAATGACCAGGACATTCAGCGACACCCAGCAGGGGGGCTGATCGTCGCTGAATGTCACATACAGCGATATTGCTGGGGAGAACGCTGTTGCGTCACAAATCTAGTGAGAGACGGGGACTTAAGACCCTCACATTGTGCACTAGGGTGTACTAATATAATGACTCTCCGAGAGTATGGAGTGCGTGGGGTGATAGTCGGCCTGTAACCACTTCTTGTTTAGTAGATGAAGTTTCTCGGAGATAAGATGTGTTTCTTACAGACAAATCAGAGCAGGTTTTTCCATCTGAAGATACTGAAAGATTTCCTGACTTATCACTAGAAGAAAGACCCCTTATATTCCAGATAACTATTGTCACTGACCCGGTCATATTTACTGTAGTAGATAGATGTTATTTCCAATATCCTATCAGCAGAGCATTTCCGTTGTACACTGCTCAAAAAAATAAAGGGAAAACTCAAATAACACATCCTAGATCTGAATGAATGAAACATTCTCATTGAATACTTTGTTCTGTACAAAGTTGAATGTGCTGACAACAAAATCACACAAAAATCATCAATGGAAATCAAATGTATTAACCAATGGAGGCCTGGATTTGGAGTCACCCACAAAATTAAAGTGGAATGTAATGTCCTTAAAACAAGTCAAAATGATGCTCAGTAGTGTGTGTGGCCTCCACGTGCCTGTATGACCTCCCTGTGATTGTATGACCTCCCTACAAAGCCTGGGCATGCTCCTGATGAGGCGGCGGATGGTCTGCTGAGGGATCTCCCAGACCTGGACTAAAGCATCCGCCAACTCTTGGACAGTCTGTGGTGTAACGTGACATTGGTGGATGGAGCGAGACATGATGCCCCAGATGTGCTCAATCGGATTCAGGTCTGGGGAATGGGCGGGCCAGTCCATAGCTTCAATGGCTTCATCTTGCAGGAACTGCTGACACACTCCAGCCACACAAGGTCTGGCATTGCCCTGCATTAGGAGGAACCCAGGGCCAACTGCACCAGCATATGGTCTCACAAGGCATCTGAGGATCTCATCTCGGTACCTAATGGCAGTCAGGTTACCTCTGGTGAGCACATGGAGGGCTGTGCAGCCCTCCAAAGAAATGCCACCCCACACCATTACTGACCCACTGCCAAACTGGTCATGCTGAAGGATGTTGCATGCAGCAGGTTCACACTCAGCACATGTGACAGACGTGAGAGTCTGGAGACGCTGTGGAGAGCAATCTGCTGCCTGCAACACGGTTTGGCAGTGGGTTAGTAATGTTGTGGGGTGTTGCAGGTAGCAGATCGCTCTCCACGGCGTCTCCAGACTCTGTCACATGTGCTCAGTGTGAACTTGCTTTCATCTGTGAAGAGCACAGGGCGCCAGTGGCGAATTTGCCAATCCTGGTGTTCTGTGGCAAATGCCAAGCGTCCTGCACGGTGTTGGGCTGTGAGCACAACCCCCATCTGTGGACGCCAGGCACTCAGACCATCCTCATGGAGTCAGTTTCTAACCATTTGTGCAGACACATGCACATTTGTGGCCTGCTGGAGGTCATTTTGCAGGGCTATGGCAGGGCTCCTCCTGTACTGAAACTTTTATGCACTAATTAAATGTAGCAGCAAAAGGAAAATTCTTTGATATCACAGAAACAAACATTTTCATTGTCAATTTTTTTAAACAATAACTTTTTATGAAGATTATTTTCAAATAAAACAACAGTGTGTGAATAAACATTTAATAGCAAAAACATCACACATTAAACAGTACGAAAATGTGTAAATATTGTAAATATGAAAACTAAACAGGTAGAATAGGAACAGACCCTCAACAATTCCTGTATTCGGGGGAAAATTAGGTTACACCTGAGTTGTATTCTTTGGATGATGAAGCCGGAGCTTCCATCTAATAAAAAGGCGGTGTTGGTACTTGTGTGCTCGGGGTTCATGCGATGTTGTTACGTCATGTGATCCTTGCGCCCAATCAACGCTGATGACACTGTCCCCTCCTTCACACAAATCTAACATCATGAGGAAGTCAGATGGCAACTACAGCCCTGGCCTCCTGTTGATGTTCAAAACGTCCGAAGGCGGGGAAAGTGAAGTCGGCGCCGATTAGACGCAAGGCTCGGGTGATGTAACAACCTCATGTGAACCCCAGGAGCGCGAGTACCGACACTGCTGCAACTGCACCAGTACAGGAGCGAAGTATGAGTGCTTTTATTTTAACAAGGCCAAATATGGGGAATAACAAGGGGTTCTCCAAGTAGTGGACAACCCTTTTAAGAAATTACTATTTTCAGTTATTAAACATTTCCCACATTATGAATATTAAAAAAGCTTCTACCCTGTGTGACTGCTCTGGTAACTAAGAAAAATTTCTTCATAAAACATTTTCCACATTCTGAACATGAAAAAGGCTTCTCTTCTGTGTGAGTTCTCTGATGTGTAACAAGATTCTATTTCTCTGTAAAACATTTTCTTTGGTGCTTAACCAAACATGATTTCTTTGTAAAACATTTCCCACATTCTGAACAGCAAAAAGGCTTCTCCCCTGTATGAGTTCTCTGGTGCTTAACAAAATTTGATTTCTGGTTAAACCATTTCCCACATTCTGAACACGAAAAAAGCTTCTCCCCTGTGTGGGTTCTCTGATGTATATTAAGATGCCCTTTGAGGTTAAAACATTTCCCACATTCTGAACATGAAAAAGGCTTCTTCCCTGTGTGGGTTCTCTGGTGGCTATCAAGATAGTCTTTCCGGCTAAAAGATTTCCGACATTCTGAACAAGAGAAAGGCTTCTCCCCTGTGTGAGTTCTCTGATGTATATTGAGACTCCCTTTCTCCTTAAAACATTTCCCACATTCTGAACATGAAAAAGGCTTCTCCCCTGTGTGAGTTCTCTGATGTATATTAAGAAGCCCTTTGCGGTTAAAACATTTCCCACATTCTAAACATGAATATGGCTTCTCCCCAGTGTGAGTTCTCTGATGTGTAATAAGAATTGCTTTCTCTGTAAAACATTTCCCACATTCTGAACATGAAAATGGCTTCTCCCCTGTGTGAATTCTCTGATGTATATTAAGATGCCCTTTCTGTTTAAAACATTTCCCACATTCTGAACATGAAAATGGCTTCTCCCCTGTGTGAGTTCTCTGGTGATTAACAAAATGTGATTTCTGGTTAAAACATTTTCCACACTTGGAACAAGAAAACCTATTCTCTGATATCTGAATTGTTTGATGTTCAAGAAAAGACTTTTCAAGTGGAAAACTATTCCCATATTCTGAACGTGAAAGTGGTTTCTTTGCTTTAGGAGCAGTTAGTTTTTTAATGCTTATTTTGTGACTTTGATTTTCTTTAGCAGTCAGTAATGAATCAGAAGACTGATCTTTGCTGTGAATGGATGATGATATATCTGGAGTAATGGCATTCACTTCAATTGTATCCAGTGGGATTTCAAGGTCATCTGATTTAAAAATTGAAGATGCCAGCTTTCCTTCTGATCTCCTGGTACAGTCATCTTCTAAAAGTAAAACCAATTATTTTTGAATAACATATCCTTGAAATTTATATTTTTGAACATTTCTACTTAAACTGTAAAAATGACAATATCAAAAGACAGACCGGCACATCCAAATAGAAAACAGGTGTGAACAGGTGCTTACTAAGAGTAGCCATCTCCATACATAACAAAAAAAGTAGCACTCTGTAGCACTATAGCATGGAAACATGAAATATATGAAATTTGAATTGCATTACTGCTGTAGAAAATTAGAAAAATTAAGAATACTAAGCGCATAAATTGTCCAATTTATGTGTACCCAGCATCCAGTTTAAGTGATTCTCGCTGCTGGGAACCTGCCTGTGTGAATCCTCTCTTGGGCTAAAGCCTACATTTATATGGGAAGGTAGGATCCTGATGTAATTAAAAACGCCAGAGGCTGAGGGGTGGAGCGCTCAGTCAGAGAGCCAAAGTATACTAATATCAAAAGACTGACGGGCACATCCAAACCGAATTCCACCACAAATCATACAAAATTAAAAACTTCCCCAACAAACCACTTGTATGAGGGGAGAGCTCCAACACTAAATTGAAGCTGCGCTTATTTATGGTGGAGCATTGGAACTACTAAGAGTCCTGGGCAGAAGAGTAGAGAAAGCATTAGTGCTCCCTATTTTAAAAGGAGATTGTGCAGTAATCTTAATTCCTTCGGATCGAAAATAATGTAATTTATGACGTGGAGTGAATCCATGAAACCAGGGCTCGAGCCATGCCAACACATTTCCTGCAGGCGTGAATAAATGTATATTACAGCCATCAGCCACACACAGCTTAGAGATATAGTGTTCAAAATAATAGCAGTCCAATATGACTAACCAGATTAAATCCCTTCGCGACATGCGCCGTAGTAGTACTGCTCTGCGGGAGGTGCATTCAGGCCGAGAGCAGCACTAGTACAGCGCCACTATTTCCGATCCCGCTTCATCGTGCGGTGACCGGGTTAAGATGGCTGCTGTCACTAACAGCAGACCATCCCTGCTAGTTGCCCCGGGGGCCTGCACTGCCCCTCCCGCATCAGCGATCGCTGTGACTGGCTGGTCAGAATTGTGCTGTGCGCTGTGTGACTCATCTGTGATCACAGTAGCACCTCCCTCAACCCTGTTCCAGGTCCCCCTCTTCCCTCCACTTCTTCCTCCCAATTGAATTTTTAGCGCACTTTTTTCCGTGTGCGGAGCGTCCTGCGCAGAGCATTTGTGCTCTTCCTGTGTACGCAGCACTCTGATCAGTATCGCTGCTGTTCAGATACTGCGCCACGGGAGTTTTTCTTTTTAAGCTAGTTAGCGTAGCGGACGTCACAGTGTTAGTGACGACCGATCTACTTTCAGAGAAAAAAGAAATCGCACAGAGTAGTTTTATATGTACTGTGTTAGTATAGCCAGCGTCAGTGTTCTTAGAGCAAAAAAAACATATAGCGTAGTTTTATACATAGGGAGGTAGCGTCTTTTTTTTTTTTTGCATTAAAAAAAAACTGCTACGGTAATTTCTAGTGCATTAGGAGAGAGTGCACCACATTGTTGGTGACGTTAGTTTTTCTTTTTAAAAAAAATAAATAATTTGTTGCGTCAAGTAAATTTTTAGGGAGGGCATTAGTGTAGTGATCGTTTGTATTTTTTTATACAAACTTATTTTTTTACATCTGATTTTTCTTTTCATGTTTTTCTTGTTTCTTCTACATTTTTTCTCTCTACTTTTTTTTCTCTGTTTTTTTTTTATAATAAATAGTACCCTATAGACAAGCCCCACACATTACACATGTAAAGCACCTAACACACACATCCCCGGGGTTTGGGAAAAAAAAAAAATGGCCCATTCATCAAGAAGACGCTATTCACCAGAGGAGGCTTACACCTTCCTTGCCTCCGACAAGGATTCAGGCAGTGAGAAGGATCCCATATTCCTCCTCCTTCTCATCTAGTGAGGAAGGACCCCCAGCAAGGTGCCCAAGGACCCAGGCAACTTCTGCAGCAATCGACCTCTTATGGATTGCAACCCCGAAAATTATCAGCCCGTCATTCCAGATTTCATCGGCAGCTCAGGAATCCAGTTTGACACCACTGGCCTCACTGACATTGACTTCTTCAAATTCTTTTTCAACGAGGAAATAATAAATGTTATGGTGGCCAAGACAAACCTGTATGCCCATCAATTTTACACCCATAATCCCACGTCATCATACGTCAGATGAACCCCTGTAAATGCAGCAGAGATGATGACATTTTGGGGAATTGTGCTACATATGGGCTTAAATAAGTCGCACTCAACCAAAAACACCACATCCTAACAACCTACATTAATTAAACCCAATAATCGGAAACTAGGAGTGGACATGGAAATACTAGGACACATCAATTTAACTATAGAAACAAACCACCTAGGTGGAAAAACCAGATGTACTCGTCCATTTAAACACTAGAAAATTTTATTATGGCAAATCGACAGCAAGAATCTGCAGAAAGAGGTAGAACAACACCCACAGTGGATGTATACACTGCACACATACAATTAAAAATACGAAAAGGGGCACACCACCCCCAAAAACCCTCAAACAATAATGTCACATATGATATAACATTTTCTATAATAGAAATATTAATTAGCACCAGAATACAATTTACATGTGTTCAGATAGCCAGAAGTGAATACTTATACAAATGAGGCCAGAAATTGCTGCACTCCATTAGCTACTGAGTATACTGCAAATGACACATATCAATCAAGTTTGTAACTTTCCCAGTGCCATTAAAGAAATTGGCACGTATTAATGCAGACCTCAAAATTGCTGCCAAGCTATGCTAAATGTACCACCATTGCAAAACACCCCCTGAAGAAGGATTGGACCGATACGTGCGTTGGGGTGCGCACACACACCCCCTCTGACCCTCTAGTGCAGTGGCGCCGATCTCCTTTGTGCCAGGTAATTTACCATTGCCACTGTAGCTATGTATCCTATTGTCCACATTAGGTAAGGTTCACTATTTTGCAATGGTGGTACATTTAGCATAGCTTGGCAGCAATTTTGAGGTCTGCATTAATACGTGCCAATTTCTTTAATGGCACTGGGAAAGTTACAAACTTGATTGATATGTGTCATTTGCAGTATACTCAGTAGCTAATGGAGTGCAGCAATTTCTGGCCTCATTTGTATAAGTATTCACTTCTGGCTATCTGAACACATGTAAATTGTATTCTGGTGCTAATTAATATTTCTATTATAGAAAATGTTATATCATATGTGACAATTGTTTGAGGGTTTTTGGGGGTGGTGTGCCCCTTTTCGTATTTTTAATTGTATGTGTGCAGTGTATACATCCACTGTGGGTGTTGTTCTACCTCTTTCTGCAGATTCTTGTTGTCGATTTGCCATAATAAAATTTTCTAGTGTTTAAATGGACGAGTACATCTGGTTTTTCCACCTAGGTGGTTTGTTTCTATGCATATGGGCTTAGTCAGAAAACCAGAGCTTCGGTAATACTGGAGCACTGATATTCTCTACAGTACCGATATTCCGCATGGCCATGACATGGATACGATTTGCAGCGATCCAAAAATGTTTGCATTATAGTGATAATGCGCAGTGTCCTCCCCGAGAAGATCCGAACTTTGATCGTCTATATAAGGTTCGGCCAGTGGTTGAACACTTCAGCAGAAATTTTGCTGAGGCGTACACACCCCAGAGCAGGGGTCCTCAAACTACAACCCGCATGCGGCCCGCCGAGGACATTTATTCAGCCCGTCTCAAGGGGCCCTGAGCAGCTGTTCCTCCTACCTCAGCTACACCGGCCCCTGGGCTCAGCCGACATTGAACTTCACTACAGTTCAATGCTGGTGAACCTTGTAATCGCGGGCGGAACAACGAGGCCGCGAGGAAAGGCGATGCGCTGCCACGCCGAAAGACTTGCGGCCCTCCGTATGCAACACAGATGATGCGATTGTCATCACGCGGCCTGATGATGTCACGCCGCCTGTGCCAGAAGAAAAGAGTCAAGCAGGAGCCTCTTCAGAGCAACGGGGGATAAAAGTGAGTACTGGTATTTTTTTTTTTTAACCGCCGGGTGCGGTCTATCATGACTATTGGGGACATTTACCTGTCTATTGGGGACATATGCTGCCTATTGGGGACCTATGCTGCCTATTGGGGACATTTACCTGCCTATTGGGGACCTATGCTGCCTATTGGGGGACAATTACCTGCCCACTGGGGACCTATGCTGCCTATTGGGGACATTTACTTGCCTATTGGGGACCTATGCTGCCTATTGCGGACCTATGATGCCTATTGGGGACATTTACCTGCCTATTGGGGACCTATGATGCCTATTGGGGACATTTACCTGCCTATTGGGGACATTTACTTGACTATTAGGGACCTATGCTGCCTATTGGGGACATATGCTGCCTATTGGGGACATTTAACTGCCTATTGGGGACTCTCGCACCACACCAGTCTGAGCCTGAGGTAAAAGCAGAGTTCCACCAATATGGGCACTGGTGATGCAGGAATGATATGGATTGGCAAGGCTGCACTGATGGGCACTGATCAGACAGCAGTGATGGGCAGTGCAGTCTGTAGGTCTCTGTGTGGGCAGTTTTATTGCTGGTAGATTGTTTTTGTAGCGCTGTAGATATATTGGTATTTTGTATATTGTAATATTGTGTTTGTTCCGGTTTTGTTTTTTACTTCAAAATAAGATCTGTGCAGTGAGCATAGGAATTTGTTCATAGTTTATTTAAACTATATTCCGGCCCTCCAATGGTCTGAGGGACAGTGAACTGACCCCCTGTGTAAAAAGTTTGAGGACCCCTGACCTAGAGGCACGTCACTATTGATGAATCTCTGGTTCATTTCGAAGGGAGCCTAAAATTCTGACAATACCTGCCCAGTAAGAGGGCCAGGTACGGAATAAAACTGTGAGAGAGTACCTCAGGGTACACCCACAGATTTAGGGTCTACGAGGGGAAGGACACCAAGATTAACCCCCTGAATGCCCCCAAATCCTGGGGGTGAGTAGGAAAATTGTGTAGGAATTGCTGCACCACTGCTGGATAAGGGTTATCACCTCTACATTGATAACTTTCACACCAGCATCCCGCTCTTCAAGACCCTCTCTGCCAGAAGTACAGTTGCCTGCGGCACCGTACGAAGAGATCAGAGAGGCCTCCCTAAGCCACGAATTGGTCAAATGCTGAGAAAAGGCGAAAGCAGAACCCAATGCAGCGACAACATGCTGGTGGTCAAGTATAAGGACAAAAAGGATGTCCTTACCTTGACCACCATACACCATGACAACAGCTCCCTTGTCACTGTTCATGGGACCACAGCACAAGTCCCAAAGCCAGATTGTGTCTTGGATTACAATCGGTACATGGGATGTAGATTTCTCAGATCAGGTCCTCAAACCATACAGTGCCATGTGAAAAGCTAAAGCATGGTACAAAAAATTGGCCGTGCACATTGTATAGATACAGATGGCACTGTACAATGCTTTTGTGCTGTTCTGATCTGCAGCAATATGGGGACCTTCCTTCAGTTTCAGAAGGTAGTCATCAAGGCCATAATGTTTGCACTCAGGAAGGCGAGGGTCCCAGCACTTCTGAAACTGATAGTGCAAGTATTGTCCCAGGTCAACATTTCAAAGGACAGATTCCTCAAACAGCGAGGACAGGACGGTCACAAAAACGGTGCAGAGTATGCTCCAAGAGGGGAATCCAAAATTACACAACTTACCATTGTGAAACCTGCACTGAGAAACCTGGCCTTTGCATTAAGGATTGCTTCAAAGCTGATCACACGTCCACAAATTACTAAAATTAGTTTATACCCTGTTGACACAACACACTTTTATAATCTGATGTATTTTACACATAATACCACATTATAAATTCATACACCAGAAAAACCAAAAACATTATAATCATTACTATAAAACTATGCCTCTAGATAAATTCAGTGAGGGGTCTGGTTTCCAAAATGGGGTCACTTTTGGGGGATTTCCACTGTTTAGGCACATCAGGGGTTCTGCAAACGCAACATGACGCCCGCAGACCATTCTATTAAAGTCTGCAATCCAAAACATCACAACTTCACTTCCGAGCCCTGACGTGCGCCCAAGCAGTGGTTTTCCTCCACATATGGGGTATCGGTATACTTGGGAGAAATTGCACAACAACTTTTTCAGTCTATTTTCTCTTATTACCCTTGTGAAAATAAAAAATTAGTTGCTAAAAGATCATTTTTGCGGAAAAATTTCATTTTTTATTTTCACGGCTCTACTTTCTAAACTTCTGTGACGCACCTGGGGCGTTCAAAGTGCTCACCACGAGCTAGATAAGTTCCTTGAAGATGACACAAACAAGAAATGGAGCAGAATACCATAGACCAAAAACCAGAATAATTTTCCAAGTAAATATACATTTATTCCATATAAAGTGGTCAGTACAGGTAGTTTAGTAAAACATTATCCAATTATGATAGGAAAAAGACATCCAAAGCTAAAGCAGTCAGGTGGACCTGTGTCCACTGCTAGATGTAAATAAAACTACCCTTCACAAAACATGGAAAGCATGGGACAAAATATTTCTATATAATAGATATAAATATACAGTATCTTAATGTCCCTTCCCGCAAATTTCATAATCACATAGCTCTGCCTCCATAGAAATATCAACGTGCTCGTGCAAAATATGTGCTCATTGTCCGGATCTATGGGCACAATACTAATGGAACAGCAATATCAAGGTAAGAGTAGCAGGATCAGCTTACCCATGTATCATACATCTCAGCCCCCCGAGGAAGGGACTGTGAAACGCGCGTAGGGGCGCGTTCCTAACTTGTCTCACTAACATGGGTAAGCTGATCCTGCTACTCTTACCTTGATATTGCTGTTCCATTAGTATTGTGCCCATAGATCCGGACAATGAGCACATATTTTGCACGAGCACGTTGATATTTCTATGGAGGCAGAGCTATGTGATTATGAAATTTGCGGGAAGGGACATTAAGATACTGTATATTTATATCTATTATATAGAAATATTTTGTCCCATGCTTTCCATGTTTTGTGAAGGGTAGTTTTATTTACATCTAGCAGTGGACAGAGGTCCACCTGACTGCTTTAGCTTTGGATGTCTTTTTCCTATCATAATCGGATAATGTTTTACTAAACTACCTGTACTGACCACTTTATATGGAATAAATGTATATTTACTTGGAAAATTATTCTGGTTTTTGGTCTATGGTATTCTGCTCCATTTCTTGTTTGTGCCACAATTGTATTCCTGGAGCTCCATAGGGGTAATACCCGTGGCTGTTTTTGTGGTAACAGTCATAGTCTATATCATGGTATGATTCACTTTTTGATCTGAGATTATGAAGTTCCTTGAAGGGTCTGGTTTCCAAAATGGGGTCACTTGTGGGGGGGTTTTCAACGTTTAGGCACATCATGGGCTCTTCAAACTCGCCATGGCGTCCGCTCTCAATTCCAGCAAATTTTGAGTTAAAAATAGTCAAAAGGTGCTCCTTCCCTTCCGAGCCCTGCTGTGCGCCCAAACAGTGGTTTTCCCCCACATATGGGGTATCGGCATCCTCAGGAGAAATTGCACATCTATCGCAGGCCATTTTCTCCTTTTAAACTTGTGAAAATAAAAAAATCTTTGCTAACAGATCATTTTTGTGACTAAAAAGTTAAATGTTCATATTTCCTACCATGTTGCTTCAGCTCCTGTGAAGCACCTGGAGGGTTAATGAACTTCCTGAATGTGGTTTTGAACACCTTGAGGGGTGCAGTTTTTAGACTGGTGTCTCTTTTGGGTATTTTCTTTCATATAGACCCCTCAGAGTGACTTCAAATGTGAGGTGGTCCCTAAAAAAATGGTTTTGTAAAATTTGTTGAAAAAATGAAAAGTCGGTGGTCAACTTTTAACCCTTATAACTTCCTACCAAAAAAAAAATTTGGTTCCAAAATTGTGCTGATGTAAAGTAGACATGTGGGAAATGTTATTAACTATTTTTTGCAATATGATGCTCTAATTTAAGGGCATAAAAAATAAAAATGTGAAAATTGCGAAAGTTTCATAATTTTTGACAAATTTCCATTTTTTTTTTACAAAAAACGCAAGTTATATCGAAGAAATTTTACCATTATAATAAAGTACAATATGTCACACAATTTACCAGTTGGTGCAGTAGATTCTAAGAAACCCCCAGACTCTGCATTCATGATCTGCAGGTTTCTGAGTCTGTGTATTAGAATAATTAATAATAAATAGCAGTGTGGAGATCAATTAGTGAGGTCAATCATTCTGTGAGGAGACAGGTGTGAACCAGGTGGCCCTTATCTAAGGGTGAAGCCAGGACATGTTATACATGCATTTCTCCTTGAAAGCCTGAGAAATACGGGGCGTTCAAGACATTGTTCAGAAGAACAGAGGACTTTGATTAAAAAGTTGATTGGAGAAGGTAAAACTTATAAACCTGAAGACCCACCTGTTCCGACAAGCCTACAACCTGCAATGATCCTCAGTCTACTGAACCACCGCACGACCAGCTCTACCCTCTCCTAGTGTATCCTCACCCATCCCTGCAGACTGTGAGCCCTCGCGGGCAGGGTCCTCTCTCCTTCTGTACTTGTGTGTCCCTTGTCCAGCACATGTTTATTGTACCTGTCTATATTTTTCCCCTTTTCATATGTAAAGCGCCATGGAATAAATGGCGCTATATAAATGTATAATAATAATAATAAAGAAGTGCAGACAATGATCGGCTTCTCAGCTGAAATGATCTCCAATGCTTTACCATGGAAAAACAAACCAGAGACGTGGAAGAAGACGGAAGACGACCATTTAAATGGATGGAAGAATAGCCAGAATGGCAGAGGCTCAGCCAGTGATCACAGACAGTCTCACGTCACCTCTGAGGACTGTGACAGTTAGAAGACGCCGGTGTGACGCTAATCTCTTAGCAAGAAGTCCCCACAAAGACACGTAATAAAGAGGATACAATTTGCCAAAGACCAAATCAACTGGCCTAAAGAGAAATGGAGAAACATGTTGTTGACTGGTGAAAGTAAAATTGCTCTTTTTGGATCCAAGGGGAGCAGACAGATCGTCAGACGACCCCTAAACTCTGCATTCAGCCACAGTACACTCTGCAGACAGTGAAGCATGGTGGTGAAACATCATGATAAGGGCAGGTGTCTCTTACTATGATGCCGGACCTATTTACCACATACAAGGGAGCATGGACCAGATTCCATATAGTAAAACACTAGTAAACGAGCAAAATCTTGGTTCCAGTCCAACAAAATTGAGGTTATGGAGTGGCCAGCCCGATCTCCAGACATGAATCCAATAGAACACTTGTGGGGTGACATAAAAATGCTGTTTCTGAGGTAAAGCCAAGAAATGCCAAAAAATTGTGGGATGTAGTCCGAGCATCCTGGGCTGGAATAACAGGTGACAGGGGCAGAAGTTGGTGACTCTATGCAACATAGTTATGAAGCCGTTCTAAAAAAAAACTGTGGGTTACAACTAAATATTAGGTCAGTGATTCACAGGAATGATAAATCCACAAAAAAAACATATTGTGAGTGTGTAAAGACAAATGCGGACACTGCTATTTATTAGAACGGCCCAATGGACATTCTTTGTTATTTTCTTTAAAGTAGGTAAAAATTATCTACATTTCTCATCATGTTTTGAATTACAGACCAGCGTGCGATGTTCCCAATGCTGGAAATAAAAACTAGTAGAAAGATTGTGTGATTAACTCATGTTTGTGAACACACTGCTAATATTTTGAACGTTACTTTATCATGACACAGGTGTAATGTTTATTATGTAGATTATCACAATCCTGCTTGAAGTTAGTTGGTTTCAAAAGAAATTGAAAAGTCAGGATAAAGGGAAACTCTGCTGTTATTGTACAGAAATTCACACTTGGCCTCACTGCACATTTACTGTTGTCAATCATGAAGTTTGGCCAGAAAGACTGGACCTGGTCCTGTAGGGACCATATGAGACATTCAGCAGCACAGAAGAGAGAGAAGATTCATCCGATAAGATCTCAGGGTTCTAGGAAACCAAAAGCATCATTACCCTCCACTTTCTCTTACAGGCCCATCATAATATTTATCTTCAAGTGATTTTCTAACTTGTCAGCACATTCTATGTACACTGTCATTTGGCTTTGTAGTTTACAGATCTGGGCAGGTAAGAGTCAGCGTCTCCTAATTTAGCTAGGTGGATCTTCCAGGTTATAAGCTGTATAGAAAAGGGCTTTCAGTGCCCAAAGTCATTTGATCAGTTTTGGATGGAGGAGAATGTTGTGGTCTAGAGGTAAATGGTGATCATGGTAATACGGCCGGACTACACCACCGATAAAGCAGCCACAGCCGGTGACTGAGAAGAATCTGTGACTTCTCTGCATTTAGTGGTTACTACTCACCTGGGTAGTCATATGTAGAAATCTCCTCTTTACACCGTTCATCACCCCTCACATATGTCTCTGTAGTATTAATATGGGTCAGATCTTCACCCTGAAATAAATATTGTAAAAGTCATAGACAGATGGAGAAGTCACATCTATGATCAGCTCTAATCCTGCCATCTCCACCGCTCTCATTACACAAGTATAAAACATATAATACTTGTGGTAAAACAAGACTGAGCACAAGACCTTCACAGCCGTCTACACATCATAGGGGAGATCTCATGACACCTTCTCTCCATCTACCTGATGATCCTGAGGAACATTGGGATCTTCTTGTTTACAGTCCTGTGGAAGAAGAGGACGGGGACATCTCTCTGGTGTTGTCCTCTTACTGGATAGATCTGGAGGAAACACATACAGGGACTGAATTCATTCTTTACATACAGATAATTATAGGCCGTGTGTATTTAGTCCTGTCTATTACCTGGTGATGTGAGGGGCTGGGAAACCTCCATCATGACGTCCTTGTACAGATCTTTGTGTCCTTCTAAATACTCCCACTCCTTCATGGAGAAATAGACAGAGACATCCTGACACCTTATAGGAACCTGACACATACAATGATACCGTCATCCCCCGATCCATTCATAGTGTTACTGTATAATGTCCCAGCATTCCCAGCAGTGTCACCTCTCCAGTCAGCAGCTCAATCATCTTGTAGGTGAGTTCTAGGATCTTCTGGTCATTGATGTCCTCATGTATCAGGGGGTGAGGTGGAGGTCCTGTGATTGGACTCAGCGGTCTTCCCCATCCCTCAGACACAGGGGCCTGACAGCGCTCACTAGAGGTCTTCTTCACCACTGTGTAATCCTGGTTATGGAGAGACACATTAATAAATCTCACTACAGACATTTCTAGAGTCCTCACCTCTCCAGTTCTGTCCATCTGTTATTCCCATAGATAAGAATGATGTAATGTGACGTCATCAGAATCTCTCACCTCTCCAGTAAGCCGGCAGAGGATCTCTAGGGTGAGGTGTAATATCCTCTCCACCATCTTGTCTCTGTCCATATCCATCCTTGATGGGTAAATCAGGAAAATTCTCTTCTATAGAAGATCTTCACTGAGACGATCCGATATTGTAGAGATCTGAATGAGAAGAAGATGAGCCGATGTAACATCATAAGAATCCTGTAATAATACAATTACTGGAGATAAAAAGGGAAACATATGATGAGATTTATTATTTTACAGGATTTAGTTTTCTTCTTTCCATCTACTAATAAATCCTATATATTTTACACCACAGACAACAAGCAGTTTCTTCCTCGGAGTCGGCAGCTGAATACGTTTCTCATAGACTCATCTTCCATAACGTTAATTCTCCTCTCATTTCCCGACACTGGAATCGGCATTAGTAATACTGCAGGAGATATTCATTACACGTGACATGAGAAATAACTACTTCATGATGAGGACGACATCTTCATCTTCTACTGCGGCTCTAGAAACATATCTGGCCAGAGTCCGTCACTGACTCCATCACCACTGGCCGCCTGTATGAATGGTTCCTGTCTTCCCCGGGCTGTAATCTATCACGTTAGATCTCAGCTCTGATTCACACACAGAAGTTTGAGGCTTTTGTGTAAGAACAAGAAAGGAGATCTATGAGGCCAATGTCTCCATATACAGTGGTTTTCCCTTTGGATAAGATGCTTTTTTGGCACTTTTCCCCCAATTAGAAGGGACACCTGTGGATATTGGGGTCTTTACCTGCTACAGTTCTGGGGGGATTTACTCGGTAAAGTGGACGTTGGACAAACGTCACCATCAATTCTCATCAGACTGAAGGAACATCGCTCCTCTATTCAGCTCTATGGATCCAGGATGAAATCCACTGCGGCCCCTGCAAGAAGAGAATGAAGAGCAGGTGAGACCACAGCGGCTGGACTGTTCTACAGCTGTTCTGTGCACACAGGACCTGTGATGAGGTCACAGGAGGGGAGGAGTCAGGGGTCACATGATCAGGGGCCTCAGTGTATGCAGGAATCTGCTGTGCTGGTTGTCATGGTGCTGGATGAGGGGAAGTTTATGTGTGGGGTCAGGAGGGGTTTACAGAGGGGATGTAGCAGAGCCGCGTGTACGAGGTGTACGGAGCGGAGCCGCGTGTGTACGAGGTGTACGGAGCAGAGCCGTGTGTGTACGAGGTGTACGGACGGAGCCGTGTGTGTACGAGGTGTACGGAGCTGAGCCGTGTGTGTACGAGGTGTACGGAGCGGAGCCGTGTGTGTACGAGGTGTACGGAGCGGAGCCGTGTGTACGAGGTGTACGGAGCGGAGCCGTGTGTGTACGAGGTGTACGGAGCGGAGCCGTGTGTGTACGAGGTGTACGGAGCGGAGCCGTGTGTACGAGGTGTACGGAGCGGAGCCGTGTGTACGAGGTGTACGGAACAATTATGTTCAGCTGAAACTGCAAAACAATTCTATATATTTTCACCTTATACTTATATGGCCCCGTAGACTCTCCCATAGGCCGGGGCAGGGCTGGCGTCAGCACCCGGGCAAGTGCCGGGGCCCTGAGCAGGCGGGGGGGCCCACTCGCAGCAGCCGGCGTAATACTTACCTCTGAGCCCCGTGCCTCCGCTGCCGCAGCTCCGGTCTCCAGGGGGCGCCTGCGCTTCCTCTCACAGCAGCGCCGCTGAATGACATCATTCAGCGGCCGGCTGTGGCAGAGAGCGCGCGGAAACCGGACAGTTGAGATGTGATGTGTGTGTGTCTGTGTGTATCAGTGTGTGTGTGTATGTAGTGCGGTGCTTTGTGTGTGTGTGTGTGTCTGTGTGTATCAGTGTGTGTGTATGTAGTGCGATGCTTTGTGTATGTGTATGTATGTATGTGAGAGAGTGCTTGTGTGCTGCGGTGCTGTCTGTGTGATGGTGGTGGGGGGAAGGCAGTGATGATGATGATGAGGAGGCATTGATGATGATGGGGAGACGATGATGATAGTGGGCAGGCATTGATGATGATGGGGAGGCAATCATGATGATGGGGAGACAATGATGATGATGGGCAGGCATTGATGATAATGGGCAGGCATTGATGATGATGGGGAGGCCATGATGATGATGGGCAGGCATTGATGATAATGGGGAGGCCATTATGATGATGGGGAGGCATTGATGATAATGGGCAGGCATTGATGATGATGGGGAGACATTGATGATGATGGGGAGACGATGATAGTGGGCTGGCATTGATGATGATGGGGAGGCAATCATGATGATGATGGGCAGGCAATGATAATGGGCAGGCATTGATGATGATGGGGAGGCCATGATGATGATGGGCAGGCATTGATGATAATGGGGAGGCCATTATGATGATGGTGAGGCATTGATGATAATGGGCAGGCATTGATGATGATGGGGAGACATTGATGATGATGGGGAGGCCATGATGATGATGGGCAGGCATTGATGATAATGGGGAGGCCATGATGATGATGGGGATTCCATGATGATGGGCAGGCATTGATGATAATGGGGAGGCCATGATGATGATGGGGAGGCATTGATGATAATGGGGAGGCCATGATGATGATGGGGAGGCATTGATGATAATGGGGAGGCCATGATGATGATGGGCAGGCATTGATGATAATGGGGAGGCCATGATGATGATGGGGAGGCGATGATGATGATGGGCAGGCATTGATGATAATGGGGAGGCCATGATGATGATGGGCAGGCATTGATGATCATGGGGAGGCCATGATGATGATGGGCAGGCATTGATAATAATGGGGAGGCCATGATGGTGATGGGGAGGCGATGATGATGATGGGCAGGCATTGATGATGATGGGGAGACAATGATGATGATAATGGGGAGTCTTTCCACAGCGCCCTTTCCTGAGCCGTAACAGTGCAGAACGCAGTACAGCGCAGAGGAGAGCTCCATATTTTGTATGGAGCATTATATGGGGACTAGTATTCTGTATGGAGCATTACATGGGGACCAGTATCCTGTATGGAGCATTACATGGGGACCAGTATCCTGTATGGAGCATTATATTGGGTCCAGTATTCTGTATGGAGCATTATATTGGGTCCAGTATTCTGTATGGAGCATTATATTGGGTCCAGTATTCTGTATGGAACATTATATGGGGGATGGGGGGGTGACATCCTGCATGGGGTATTATATGGGTGATGAGGGGGAGACTATGTGGTGCCCATAATATTGTATGGAGGACTGTACTGTCCAGTCTGTACTGTGCGCTTCGAGGATTTGGCGGTTTTTGAGCTATTGTACAATTTACAATAGATATCACTCATGCAGGGTCGGACTGAGGCACCGGGACACCGGACAAACCTCCAGTGGGCCCCGCCGCCAGCCTCAGCTCCTGCCTCCTACATTAGTCCCTGCCCTGCCCTGCATGCCAATAGTGTGCACCGAGCTCTGCACTTTATTCTATAGCCGGAGACAGTGAGCAGGCTATACAAATGATGTGAACAGTGCAGCCACGCGGCAGCTCTTTCACATCACCTGCTGCTACTTACTGCCAGTGTCTATTGACTATGCTCTGTGCACAGCGTGCCTGTGTGTGCAGATGCAGAGTGCCGTCCTCCACCTCACTTCAGCCAGCACAGTCAGAGCCGCACAGCTGACTGTGAGGCTGAGTCAGAGAGGAGAGACACACACAGGCATGCAATGCAACGCAGTCACCTGTTTCCTGCCAAGTTGCCTGGGTCTCCCACTCTTCTTCAATACTGTGGACAAGGACAGAGGTGGTCTAAAGCTGATTGGCTGACATGCAGCCAATCAGCATTAGTTTTCTTTGTGTGACCTCACAGCACAGCTTAGGCAATGAGCTATGCTGTAGTGATGGGAAATCTAGTTCACTTTGGTGATTAGTTCACTGAAAAGATCAGTTCAAAAGATTAGTTCATTTAGTTCAGTTTTTCTCCCCTATCCTGTGAGGAGCTGATAGGAAATGCATCATGTGACCTGTGAACTAAATGAACTATATGAACTGCTGAACTAAATGTTCTATTGAGAATGACTCAGGACAGCCTAGTTCAATCTGATCCGTCTCACTGAGCCCAGCAGCGCCCCCTGTGGTAGTGTAGAGTACTGACTCGATTGTGTATGAGGGAGCTGAGAAGCAGTTCAGCATCCACCATTTTAAGAACAGAACAGATTTTAGCAAGACTGATCTTCTAGGCTAGAGGCATGAACCACACACAGAAACACTCTCTCATACACACATATGAGCTGTGTCTGTCTACTGTGCAATTTCAGTTTTTATTAATAATATTATTATTACTATTAATTGTATTTGATGTGTGGTATAGTGTTTTACTACCTTCTTTTCCAGCATCAGGAGCTATAAGGCTAAGTGCACACGTTCAGGAATGTTTGCAGAATATTCCTGAGCAAAACCGGACTTTTTTCGCCGCGCCTTTTTTTGCGCGGATTTGACGCGATTTTTTCCTGAACTTTCTAGGTCAATAATATAGCGGGAAAAACACTAGAATTCCACAAAATTAATGAACATGTTGCTAGATTTTCCGCGATGCGTTTTTTTTCGCTGAAAAAAAACGCACCATGTGCACAAAAATTGCGGAACTCATTCTAAATGATAGGATGCTTAATTCATGCGTTTTTTACGAGTATTTTTCCCGCGAAAAAAACGTGAAAAAAACGCAAATAATCCTGAACGTGTGCACTTAGCCTAAAGAGCAAGTGTGAGACAGAGCAGGAGCTTCCTGGAGCTGTATGATTCTGGATCACTCTGTCTCCTCCCATTGGCTGTTTAGTTCACAATGAACTAATCTCAGGATGGTGAACTAGATGAACTATATGAGCTGCTGAACTAAATGTTCTATTGAGAATGACTCAGGACAGGCCCTAGTTCAATCTGATGCCTCTCACTGAGCCCAGCAGTGCCCCTGTGGTAGTGTAGAGTACTGACTCATAATGATTGTGTATGAGGGAGCTGAGAAGCAGTTCAGCATCCACCATTATAAGAACAGAACAGGGGTCAGTGGTAAAGATTTTAGCAAGACTGATCTTCTAGGCTACAGGAGGCTGATCCTCAACAGGAGGCTGATCTTATCACAAAGACAGGTGAGGGGCATGAACCACACACAGAAACACTCTCTCCTCTCATACACACATATGAGCTGTGTCTGTCTACTGTGCAATTTCAGTTTTTATTAATAATATTATTATTACTATTATATTTGTATTTGATGTGAGGTATAGTGTTTTACTACCTTCTTTTCCAGCATTCAGGGCTTAAGGCAAGTGTGAGGACAGAGCAGGAGCTTCCTGGAGCTGTATGAGCCTGGATCACTCTCTGTCTCCTCCACTTGGCTGTTTAGTTCATCATGAACAATCTCTGTCAGGATGGGAACTAGATGAACTAGTTCACTCTGAAGATTAGTCATTTGAACTAATCACTCACGAACTACCCATCACTACTATGCTGTGATTGGTCGGCTGTCCTGCCCAAGCAGCACAGCGTATCAGAGGAGCTGAGGGACCTTTATGATTGATGACTGCAGCAATGTAAGTGTAAGGAAAATAACTATGCCTGCAGGCAGCCTGCAGCATAGCTCTCAGCCACTGAGGCAATTAGGGGAGGGGGCCCCCATACAATCTAAAGGTGAAACAAGGTGGGGGTCCCCTTAGAAACAGTGGGGAAGGGGGCCTCATAATATTAGGTAACACAGAGGGGAAGGGGGCCCTCATAATATTAGGTAACACAGTGGGGGAAGGGGGCCCTCATAATATTAGGTAACACAGTGGGGAAGGGGGCCCTCATAATATTAGGTAACACAGTGGGGAAGGGGGCCCTCATAATATTAGGTAACACAGTGGGGAAGGGGGGCCCTCATAATATTAGGTGACCCATGGGGAAGGGGGCTCTCATAATATTAGGTAACACGTGGGAGGGGCCTCATAATTATAGGTAACAGACAGGGGAAGGGGCCTCATAATTTAGGTGATCTCAGTGGGAAGGTGGCCTCATAATATTAGGTAATACAGTGGGGAGGGGGCCCTCAAAATTATTAGGTACACACATGTGGGAGTGGTGCCCTCATTATATTAGGTTAACTATGGTAGGGGCCTCTATAATATTTGGTATCACGTGGGGAAGGGGCCTTCATAATATTAGGTTAACACAGTGGGAAAGGGGCCTATTAATTAGGTAACAGCATGGGGAGGAGGGCCCTCTTCTATTAGGTAACATCTATCTGGGAAGGGGGCCCTCATAATATTAGGTACACAGTGGGAAGGAGCCTCATATTTAGGTAACACAGTGGGAATGGGCCCTCATATATTGGTAACAGTGGGGACTGGGGGCCCTCATAATATTAGGTAACACAGTGGGAAGGGGGCCTCATATATTAGGTACCACAGTGGGGAAGGTGGGCCCTCATAATATTAGGTATCACGTGGGAGGGGCCTCATAATATTAGGTGACCACTGTGGGAAGGGGGGGGCCCTCATAATTAGGTGAACACATGGGGAGGGGGCCCTCTAATATTAGGTAACACAGTGGGGAAGGGGGCCCTCATAATATTAGGTAACACAGTGGGGAAGGGGGCCCTCATAATATTAGGTAACACAGTGGGGAAGGGGGCCCTCATAATATTAGGTAACACAGTGGGGAAGGGGGCCCTCATAATATTAGGTAACACAGTGGGGAAGGGGGCCCTCATAATATTAGGTAACACAGTGGGGAAGGGGGCCCTCATAATATTAGGTAACACAGGGGGAAGGGGGCCCTCATAATATTAGGTAACACAGTGGGGAAGGGGGCCCTCATAATATTAGGTAACACAGTGGGGAAGGGGGCCCTCATAATATTAGGTGAACACAGTGGGGAAGGGGGCCCTCATAATATTAGGTAACACAGTGGGGAAGGGGGCCCTCATAATATTAGGTAACACAGTGGGGAAGGGGGCCCTCATAATATTAGGTAACACAGTGGGGAAGGGGGCCTCATAATATTAGGTGAACACAGTGGGGAAGGGGGCCCTCATAATATTAGGTAACACAGTGGGGAAGGGGGCCCTCATAATATTAGGTACACAGTGGGGAAGGGGGCCCTCATAATATTAGGTGACACAGTGGGGAAGGGGGCCCTCATAATATTAGGTAACACAGTGGGGAAGGGGGCCCTCATAATATTAGGTAACACAGTGGGGAAGGGGCCCTCATAATATTAGGTAACACAGTGGGGAAGGGGGCCCTCATAATATTAGGTAACACAGTGGGGAAGGGGGCCCTCATAATATTAGGTAACACAGTGGGGAAGGGGGCCCTCATAATATTAGGTAACACAGTGGGGAAGGGGGCCCTCATAATATTAGGTAACACAGTGGGGAAGGGGGCCCTCATAATATTAGGTGACACAGTGGGGAAGGGGGCCCTCATAATATTAGGTAACACAGTGGGGAAGGGGGGCCCTCATAATATTAGGTAACACAGTGGGGAAGGGGGCCCTCATAATATTAGGTAACACAGTGGGGAAGGGGGCCCTCATAATATTAGGTGACACAGTGGGGAAGGGGGCCCTCATAATATTAGGTAACACAGTGGGGAAGGGGGCCCTCATAATATTAGGTAACACAGTGGGGAAGGGGGCCCTCATAATATTAGGTAACACAGTGGGGAAGGGGGCCCTCATAATATTAGGTAACCAGTGGGGAAGGGGGCCCTCATAATATTAGGTGACACAGTGGGGAAGGGGCCCTCATAATATTAGGTAACACAGTGGGGAAGGGGCCCTCATAATATTAGGTACACAGTGGGGAAGGGGGCCCTCATAATATTAGGTGACACAGTGGGGAAGGGGGCCCTCATAATATTAGGTAACACAGTGGGGAAGGGGGCCCTCATAATATTAGGTAACACAGTGGGAAGGGGGCCTCATAATATTAGGTGAACACAGTGGGGAAGGGGGCCCTCATAATATTAGGTACACAGTGGGGAAGGGGACCCTCATAATATTAGGTAACACAGTGGGGAAGGGGCCCTCATAATATTAGGTACACAGTGGGAAGGGGGCCCTCATAATATTAGGTAACACAGTGGGGAAGGGGGCCCTCATAATATTAGGTAACACAGTGGGAAGGGGGCCCTCATAATATTAGGTGACACAGTGGGGAAGGGAGCCCTCATAATATTCAGGTGACACAGTGGGGAAGGGGGCCCTCATAATATTAGGTAACACAGTGGGGAAGGGGGCCCTCATAATATTAGGTAACACAGTGGGGAAGGGGGCCCTCATAATATTAGGTAACACAGTGGGGAAGGGGGCCTCATAATATTAGGTGACACAAAGTGGGGAAGGGGGCCCTCATAATATTAGGTACACAGTGGGGAAGGGGGCCCTCATAATATTAGGTAACACAGTGGGGAAGGGGCCCTCATAATATTAGGTAACACAGTGGGGAAGGAGGCCCTCATAATATTAGGTAACACAGTGGGGAAGGGGGCCCTCATAATATTAGGTAACACAGTGGGGAAGGGGGCCCTCATAATATTAGGTAACACAGTGGGGAAGGGGGCCCTCATAATATTAGGTAACACAGTGGGGAAGGGAGCCCTCATAATATCAGGTGACACAGTGGGGAAGGGGGCCCTCATAATATTAGGTAACACAGTGGGGAAGGGGGCCCTCATAATATTAGGTAACACAGTGGGGAAGGGGGCCCTCATAATATTAGGTAACACAGTGGGGAAGGGGGCCTCATAATATTAGGTGACACAAAAGTGGGGAAGGGGGCCCTCATAATATTAGGTGACACAGTGGGGAAGGGGACCCTCATAATATTAGGTAACACAGTGGGGAAGGAGGCCCTCATAATATTAGGTAACACAGTGGGGAAGGGGGCCCTCATAATATTAGGTGACACAGTGGGGAAGGGGGCCCTCATAATATTAGGTGACACAGTGGGGAAGGGGGCCCTCATAATATTAGGTGACACAGTGGGGAAGGGGGCCCTCATAATATTAGGTGACACAGTGGGGAAGGGGGCCCTCATAAATATTAGGTAACACAGTGGGGAAGGGGGCCCTCATAATATTAGGTAACACAGTGGGGAAGGGGGCCCTCATAATATTAGGTAACACAGTGGGGAAGGGGGCCCTCATAATATTAGGTAACACAGTGGGGAAGGGAGCCCTCATAATATCAGATGACACAGTGGGGAAGGGGGCCCTCATAATATTAGGTGACACAGTGGGGAAGGGGGCCCTCATAATATTAGGTAACACAGTGGGGAAGGGGGTCCTCATAATATTAGGTAACACAGTGGGGAAGGGGGCCCTCATAATATTAGGTGACACAGTGGGGAAGGGGGCCCTCATAATATTAGGTAACACAGTGGGGAAGGGGGCCCTCATAATATTAGGTAACACAGTGGAGAAGGGGTCCCTCAGAAAAGTAGGTAACACAGTGGGGAAGGGGGCCCTCAGAATATTAGGTAGCACAGTGGGGAAGGGGGTCCTCAGAAAATTAGGTGACACAGTGGGGAAGGGGGCCCTCAGAAAAGTAGGTGACACAGTGGGGAAGGGTGCCCTCAGAAAATTAGGTGACACAGTGAGGAAGGGTGCCCTCAGAAAATTATGTGACAGTGATACAGGGGGCCTCAGAAAATTAGGTGACACAGTGGAGAAGGGGGCCCTCAGAAAAGTAGGTGACACAGTGGGGAAGGGGGCCCTCAGAAAAGTAGGTGACACAGTGGGGAAGGGGGCCCTCAGAAAATTAGGTGACACAGTGGGGAAGGGGGCCCTCAGAAAGTTACATGACACAGTGGGGAAGGGGGCCCTCAGAAAAGTAGGTGACACAGTGGGGAAGGGAGCCCTCAGAAAAGTAGGTGACACAGTCGGGAAGGGGACCCTCAGAAAAGTAGGTGACACAGTCGGGAAGGGGGCCCTCAGAAAAGTAGGTGACACAGTGGGGAAGGGGGCCCTCAGAAAGTTAGGTGACACAGTGGGGAAGGGGACCCTCAGAAAAGTAGGTGGCACAGTGAAGGGAGCCCTCAGAAAAGTAGGTGACACAGTGGGGAAGGGGGCCCTCAGAAAAGTAGGTGACACAGTGGGGAAGGGTGCCCTCAGAAAATTAGGTGACACAGTGAGGAAGGGTGCCCTCAGAAAATTATGTGACAGTGAAACAGGGGGCCTCAGAAAATTAGGTGACACAGTGGGGAAGGGGGCCCTCAGAAAATTAGGTGACACAGTGAGAAAGGGGGCCCTCAGAAAATTAGGTGACACAGTGGGGAAGGGTGCCCTCAGAAAATTAGGTGACACAGTGAGGAAGGGTGCCCTCAGAAAATTAGGTGACACAGTGGGGAAGGGGGCCCTCAGGTATTAGACCCCTTCACAACATCCGCCTTACATGTATGGCACATGTTAAATGCCACTGTCAATCTCTGACAGCGGCATTTAACATGCGGCGCCGACATGCGTGCGCATCATTCTTTTGCCCATCGGCACACCTGTTACGTGATAGTGGGTCGCCGATGGGTTGCCATGACAGCAAGGGTTCAGCTGATGACCCCTGTACCTGTCATTACGGAGCTCCTTCGAAACCCCACAGGAGACTGTGATTTCTGCTTTGGCATCACTGTATATAGCAGGGGCGATCAATAGCATCTTTAACCCCTTCCCGACCTTTGACACAGCGTATGCGTCATGAAAGTCGGTGCCATTCCGACCTATGACGCATACCCTGCGTCATGAAAGGATCTCGTCCCTGCGGGCCGGGAGACCGGGGTCACTCAAAGGTCACCCGACCCGCAGTTACAGGACCCTTTGTGCTTCACCACAGGGGGGTTGGCTTAACCCCCCCGTGGCCACGATCGCTCTGATTGGCTGTTAAAAGTGAAACAGCCAATCAGAGCAATCTGTAATATTTCACCAATTTAATTGGTGAAATATTACAATCCAGCCATGGCCGATGCTGCAATAGCATCTGCCATGGCTGGACACCGAGCACTGACCCCCCCACACCGAGTCACGGCGGCGATCGGCCGCCGCCACCGAAAGATGGCAGCGATCGGTCACCGCCGTCACTATCTGCTCCCCTCCTCCTTTGCTCCGGTGCCCCCACCTTCCGATCCCCCCCCCTAACCTTCCGACCACCCTACTCACCTCTCCCGATCCACCGATGTCCCTGGATCGGTCCCGGCGTCCGCCCGGGCCTCTTCATGGGCGCCGCCATCTTGGAAAAGGGCGGGCGCATGCGCAGTGCGCCCGCCGGCCGGCGCATGCGCAGTGCGCCCCCCAGTGTCCAAAAATTTATTTTGATCACTGTGATAAACTGTCACAGTGATCAAAATAAAAAAAAGTAAATGAACCCCCCCTTTATCATAGGTAGGGACAAATAAAAAAAATAAAGATTTTTTTTTTTTTTTCCTATTAGGCCCTGTGCACACGTTGCGGATTTTGCTGCGGATCCGCGGCGTATTTTGCTGCGGATCCGCGGCGGATTTCGCTGCTGATCCGCGGCGGATCAGCAGCGAAATCAGCCGCGGATGCGCAGCGATATCCGCCGCAGATCAGCAGCGAAATCCGCCGCGCATCCGCAGCAAAATACGCCGCGGATCCGCAGCAAAATCCGCAACGGTGGCGGATTTCGCTGCGGATCCGGCGGATTTCGCTGCGATCCGCGGCGGATTTCGCTGCTGATCCGCGGCTGATTTCGCTGCTAATCCGCGGCTGATTTCGCTGCTGATCCGCAGCGGATTTCGCTGCGGATCCACGGCGGATTTCGCTGCTGATCCGCGGCGGATTTCGCTGCGGATCCGCAACTGATTTCGCTGCGGATCCGCGACTGATTTCGCTGCCGATCCGCGACTGATTTCGCTGCGTATCCGCAGCGGATTTGCTGCTGATCCGCAGCGGATTTCGCTGCGATCCGCGGCGGATTTCGCTGCTGATCCGCGGCTGATTTTGCTGCTAATCCGCGGCTGATTTCGCTGCGGATCCGCGACTGATTTCGCTGCAGATCCGCGGACTGATTTCGCTGCGAATCCGCAGCGGATTTTGCTGCTGATCCGCGGCGGATTTCGCTGCTGATCCGCGGCTGATCCGCGACTGATTTCGCTGCGTATCCGCAGCGGATTTTGCTGCTGATCCGCAGCGGATTTCGCTGCGGATCCACGGCTGATTTCGCTGCTGATCCGCGGCTGATTTCGCTGCTGATCTCGCTGCTGATCCGCGGCGGATTTCGCTGCTGATCCGCGGCGGATTTCGCTGCGGATTCGCGGCGGATTTCGCTGCTGATCCGCGGCGGATCCGCGGCTGATTTCGCTGCTGATTCGCGGCGGATGTCGCTGCTGATCCGCGGCGGATCCGCGGCTGATTTCGCTGCTGATTCGCGGCGGATTTCGCTGCTGATTCGCGGCGGATTTCGCTGCTGATCCCCGACTGATTTTGCTGCTGATTCGCTGCGAATCCGCAGCGGATTTCGCTGCTGATCCGCGGCTGATTTCGCTGCTGATCCGCTGCTGATTTCGCTGCTGATCCGCGGCGGATTTCGCTGCTTATTCGCGGCGGATTTCGCTGCTGATCCCCGACTGATTTTGCTGCTGATTCGCTGCGAATCCGCAGCGGATTTCGCTGCTGATCCGCGGCTGATTTCGCTGCTGATCCGCGGCTGATTTCGCTGCTGATCCGCGGCGGATTTCGCTACTGATCCGCGGCGGATTTCGCTGCTGATTCGCTGCGGATCCGCGGCTAATTTTGCTGCTGATCCACGGCGGATTTCGCTGCTGATCCGCGACTGATTTTGCTGCTGATTCGCTGCGGATCCGCAGCGGATTTCGCTGCGGATCCGCGGCTGATTTCGCTACTGATCCGCGGCTGATTTCGCTGCTGATCCGCGGCTGATTTCGCTGCTGATCCGCGGCTGATTTCGCTGCTGATCCGCGGCGGATTTCGCTGCTGATTCGCTGCAGATCCGCAGCGGATTTTGCTGCGGATCCGCGGCTGATTATCTGCTGATTCATCTGCGCTAGCGGGTATAGCATAACGCGATCGCGTTATGCTATACCGTTACCAGCCGGTCACCGCTACGTGTTGAACGGGCTGGTAAAACGCAATATGAACCCAGCCTTAGGGTTAGAACTAGGGTTAGGGTTAGCATTAGGGTTAAGGTTAGAATTACGGTTAGGGTTGGAATTTGGGTTAGGGTTGGAATTAGGGTTAGGGTTGGAATTAGGGTTAGGGTTGGAATTAGGGTTAGGCTTGTAGTTAGGTTTATGGTTAGAGTTGGGATTAGGGTTAGGGGTGTGTTGGGGTTAGGGTTATGATTAGGGTTTGTATTAGGGTTAGGTGTGTGTAGGGGTTAGGGTTGGGGTTAGGGGTGTGTTGGGGTTAGGGTTGGAGTTAGAATTGAGGGGTTTCCACTATTTAGGCACATCAGGGGGTCTCCATACGCGACATGGAGCCACCATTGATTCCTGCAAATTTTGCGTTCAAAAAGTCAAACAGTGCTCCCTTTATTCCAAGCCCCGACGTATGCCCAAACAGTGGTTTATCCCCACATATGGGGTATCAGCGTACTCGGGAAAAATTGCACAACAACTTTGGGGGTTCTAATTTCTCCTGTTAACATTGGGAAAAAAAATTGGGGACTAAAAATTATTTTTGTGGAAAAAAAATGATTTTATATTTTCACGGCTCTGCGTTATAAACTTCTGTGAAGGACTTGGAGATTCAAAGTGCTTATCACACATCTATAGGAGTTCCTTGGGGGATCTAGTTTCCAAAATGGGGTCACTTGTGGGGAGTTTCTACTGTTTAGGCACATCAGGGACTCTGCAAATGTAACATGACGCCTGAAGACCATTCCATCAAGTGGGCATTTCAAAACGTCGCTACTTCCCATCCGAGCCCCGACGTGTGCCCATACAGTAGTTTTCTCCCACATATGGGATATCAGCATACTCAGGACAAATTGGACAACAACTTTTGGGTCTAATTTCTCATGTTACCCTTGGGAAAATAAAAAAATTGGGGACTAAAAGATCCTGATTGTGGAAAAAATATGATTTTTTTATTTTCATGCCCGGGCGTTATAAACTTCTGTGTAGCCCTTGGGGGTTCAAAGTGCTCCACCACATCTAGATAAGTTCTTTGCCGGGTCTAGTTTCCAAAATGGGGTCACTTGTGGGGAGTTTCTACTGTTTAGGCACATCAGGGGCTCTGCAAACGTAACAAGATGCCCGCAGACCATTCCATCAAGTCGGCATTTCAAAGCGTCACTACATCCCTTCCGAGCCCTGACGTGTGCCCAAACAGTGGTTCCCCCTCACATATGGGGTACTAGCGTACTCAGGAGAAACTGGACAACAACTTTTGAGGTCCAATTTCTCCTGTAACCATTGTGAAAATAAAAAACAGTGGGCTAAAAAATCATTTTTTGAGAAAAAAAAATGATTTTTTATTTTCGCGGCTCTGCGTTATAAACTTCTGTGAAGCACCTGGGGGTTCAAAGTGCTCACTATGCATCTAGATAAGTTCCTTAGGGCGTCTAGTTTCCAAAATGGGGTCACTTGTGGGGGAGCTCCAATGTTTAGGCACACAGGAACTCTCCAAATGCGACATGGCAACCGCTAAATATTCCAGCATATTTTCCATTCAAAAAGTCAAATGGCGCTCCTTCCTTTCTGAGCCCTGCAGTGCGCCCAAACAGTGGTTTATGACCACATATGAGGTATCTGTGTACTCAGGAGAAATTGCCCAACAAATTTTAGGATCCAATTTATACTGTTGCCCATGTGAAAATGAAAAAAACTGAGGCTAAAAGAAAATTTTTGTGAAAAAAAAGTACTTTCTTTTTTTTACGGATCAATTTGTGAAGCACCTGGGGGTTCAAAGTGCTCACTATGCATCTAGATAAGTTCCTTAGGGGGTCTAGTTTCCAAAATGGGGTCACTTGTGGGGGAGCTCCAATGTTTAGGCACACAGGGACTCTCCAAATGCGACATAGCAACCGCTAAATATTCCAGCATATTTTCCATTCAAAAAGTCAAATGGCGCTCCTTCCCTTCTGAGCCCTGCCGTGCGCCCAAACAGTGGTTTATGACCACATATGAGGTATCTGTGTACTCAGGAGAAATTGCCCAACAAATTTTAGGATCCAATTTATACTGTTGCCCATGTGAAAATGAAAATAACTGAGGCTAAAAGAAAATTTTTGTGAAAAAAAAGTACTTTCTTTTATTTACGGATCAATTTGTGAAGCACCTGGGAGTTCAAAGTGCTCACTATGCATCTAGATAAGTTCCTTAGGGGGTCTAGTTTCCAAAATGGGGTCACTTGTGGGGGAGCTCCAATGTTTAGGCACACAGGGACTCTCCAAATGCGACATGGCAACCGCTAAATATTCCAGCATATTTTCTATTCAAAAAGTCAAATGGCGCTCCTTCCCTTCTGAGCCCTGCCGTGCGCCCAAACAGTGGTTTATGACCACATATGAGGTATCTGTGTACTCAGGAGAAATTGCCCAACAAATTTTAGGATCCAATTTATACTGTTGCCCATGTGAAAATGAAAAAAACTGAGGCTAAAAGAAAATTTTTGTGAAAAAAAAGTACTTTCTTTTTTTACGGATCAATTTGTGAAGCACCTGGGGGTTCAAAGTGCTCACTATGCATCTAGATAAGTTCCTTAGGGGGTCTAGTTTCCAAAATGGGGTCACTTGTGGGGGAGCTCCAATGTTTAGGCACACAGGGACTCTCCAAATGCGACATAGCAACCGCTAAATATTCCAGCATATTTTCCATTCAAAAAGTCAAATGGCGCTCCTTCCCTTCTGAGCCCTGCCGTGCGCCCAAACAGTGGTTTATGACCACATATGAGGTATCTGTGTACTCAGGAGAAATTGCCCAACAAATTTTAGGATCCAATTTATACTGTTGCCATGTGAAAATGAAAATAACTGAGGCTAAAAGAAATTTTTTGTGAAAAAAAAGTACTTTCTTTTATTTACGGATCAATTTGTGAAGCACCTGGGAGTTCAAAGTGCTCACTATGCATCTAGATAAGTTCCTTAGGGGGTCTAGTTTCCAAAATGGGTCACTTGTGGGGGAGCTCCAATGTTTAGGCACACAGGGACTCTCCAAATGCGACATGGCAACCGCTAAATATTCCAGCATATTTTCTATTCAAAAAGTCAAATGGCGCTCCTTCCCTTCTGAGCCCTGCCGTGCGCCCAAGCAGTGGTTTATGACCACATATGAGGTATCTGTGTACTCAGGAGAAATTGCCCAACAAATTTTAGGATCCAATTTATACTGTTGCCCATGTGAAAATGAAAAAAACTGAGGCTAAAAGAAAATTTTTGTGAAAAAAAAGTACTTTCTTTTTTTTACGGATCAATTTGTGAAGCACCTGGGGGTTCAAAGTGCTCACTATGCATCTAGATAAGTTCCTTAGGGGTCTAGTTTCCAAAATGGGGTCACTTGTGGGGGAGCTCCAATGTTTAGGCACACAGGGACTCTCCAAATGCGACATGGCAACCGCTAAATATTCCAGCATATTTTCCATTCAAAAAGTCAAATGGCGCTCCTTCCCTTCTGAGCCCTGCCGTGCGCCCAAACAGTGGTTTATGACCACATATGAGGTATCTGTGTACTCGGGAGAAATTGCCCAACAAATTTTAGGATCCAATTTATACTGTTGCCCATGTGAAAATGAAAAAACTGAGGCTAAAAGAAATTTTTTTTGAAAAAAAAGTACTTTCTTTTTTTTACAGATCAATTTGTGAAGCACCTGGGGGTTCAAAGTGATCACTATGCATCTAGATAAGTTCCTTAGGGGTCTAGTTTCCAAAATGGGGTCACTTGTGGGGGAGCTCCAATGTTTAGGCACACAGGAACTCTCCAAATGCGACATGGCAACCGCTAAATATTCCAGCATATTTTCCATTCAAAAAGTCAAATGGCGCTCCTTCCCTTCTGAGCCCTGCCGTGCGCCCATACAGTGGTTTATGACCACATATGAGGTATCTGTGTACTCAGGAGAAATTGCCCAACAAATTTTAGGATCCATTTTATCCTGATGCCCATGTAAAAATGAAAAAATTGATGCTAAAAGAAAATTTTTGTTGGAAAAATTAAAATGTCCATTTTTTCCTTCCACGTTGCTTTAGTTCCTGTGTCGCACCTGAAGGGTTAATAATCTTCTTGAATGTAGTTTTGAGTAGCTTGAGGGGTGCAGTTTTTATAAAGGTGTCACTTTTGGGTATTTTCTGTCATATAGACCCCTCAAAGTGACTTCAAATGTGAGGTGGTCCCTAAAAAAAATGGTTTTGTAAATTTTGCTGTAAAAATGAGAAATCGCTGGTCAACTTTTAACCCTTATAACTTCCTAACAAAAAAAAATGTTGTTCCCAAAATTGTGCTGATGTAAAGTAGACATGTGGGAAATGTTATTTATTAACTATTTTGTGCCACATAACTCTCTGGTTTAACAGAATAAAAATTAAAAATTTGAAAATTACAAAATTTTCTGAATTTTCGCCAAATTTCCATTTTTTTCACAAATAAACGCAAAAATTATCGACCTAAATTTACCACTAACATGAAGCCCAATATGTCACGAAAAAAAAATCTCAGAATCGCTAGGATCCGTTGAAGCGTTCCTGAGTTATTACCTCATAAAGGGACACTGGTCAGAATTGCAAAAAATGGCAAGGTCTTTGAGGTCAAAATAGGCTGGGTCTTGAAGGGGTTAAGTCCCCTAAAGGCAATAACAATAAGTGAAAAGTAAAAAAAAAATTAAAAAAATACCTTAAAGTTCAAATCATCCCCCTTGTATCCCATTGAAAATAAAGATGTTTAAAAACTTTTAAAAGTCAGCAATTATCAAAATATAAAAACAACTCGACCAGTAAACACTGTAAGGCTATGTTCACACATTGGGTTTTTATGCACTACATATTGCTTTCAATAGGTGAAAAACACTACTAGCGCATGTTCACACTGGGCATTTTTTCACCGTTTTTCAACCATTGACTTGAATGGATGGTGAAAAAACGCTGCAAATAAGCAGGTTGACTTTTCTTGCAGCGTATTTGCTGCAGAAACGTCAAGCACAGCCGGATGTGACCTCACACTCGGCTCTGTTACCTCTAGATGGCAAGCTGAATGATGCGTCCATACAGCCTGTCATCCAGCAGAGCGGACCCGAACCCCATTCATTTGAATGGGGGCCCGACGACAATACAGTGTTTGACACGCTATCTATTAGATGCGCCAATTCTTCCCACTTGCCCTATAGCGGTGTCAAGTGGGGTTCATATTTGAGGAGTTGATGTCACCTTTGTATTGTCCGGTGACATCAAGCCCCGAGGCTTGTAATGGAGAGGCGTCAATAAGACGCCCCCATTATTAACCCCATAGTCACATTGTAAGAAAACACAGACACCAAGAATAAAGTCCTTTAACCCCTTAGTGACAGAGCCATTTTGCAGCTTAATGACAGGGCCAATTTTTACAATTCTGACCACTGTCACTTTATGAGGTTATAACTCTGGAACGCTTTAACGAATCCCGCTGATTCTGAAATTTGTTTTTTCGTGACATATTGTACTTCACGTTAGTGGCAAAATTTCTTTGATATGACTTGTTTTATTTATGAAAAAAAACGGAAATATGGCGAAAATTTTGAAAATTTAACAATTTTCAAACTTTAAATTTTTATGCCCTTAAATCAGAGAGATATGTCACACAAATTTCTTAATAAATAACATTTCCCACATGTCTACTTTACATCAGCACAATTTTGGGACCAAAATTTTTTTTTGTTACGAAGTTATAAGGGTTAAAAGTTGACCAGCGATTTCTCATTTTTACAACACCATTTTTATTTTAGGGACCACATCACATTTGAAGTCACTTTGAGGGGTCTATACGATAGAAAATACCCAAAAGTGACACCATTCTAAAAACTGCACCCCTCAAGGTGCTCAAAACCACATACAAGAAGTTTATTAACCCTTTACGTGCTTCACAGGAACTGAAGCAATGTGGAAGGAAAAAATTAACATTTAACTTTTTTTGCAAAAACTTTACTTCGGAACCTATTTTTTTATTTTCACAAGTGTTAAAAGAAAAAATGAACCACAAAATTTGTTGTGCAATTTCTCCTGAATAAGCCGATACCCCATATGTGGGGGTAAACCACTTTTTGGGCGCACGGCAGAGGTCGCAAAGGAGGAGCGACATTTGACTTTTTCAACGCAGAATTGGCTGGACGCCATGTCGCGTTTGTAGAGGCCCTGATGTGTCTAAACAGTGGAAACCCATCACAAGTGACCCCATTTTGGAAACTAGACCCCCTAAGGAACTTATCTAGATGTGTGGTGAGCACTTTGAACCTCCAAGTGCTTCACAGAAGTTAATAACATAGAACAGTGAAAATAAAAAATCATATTTTTTCCACAAAAACAATCTTTTCACCCCAATTTTTATTTTCCCAAGGGTAACAAGACCCCAAAAGTTTTTGTGCAATTTGTCCTGAGCATGCTGATACCCCATATGTGGGGGTAAACCACTGTTTGGGTGCATGGCAGAGCTTGGAAGGGAAGGAGCGCCGTTTGACTTTTTCAGCGCAGAATTTGCTGGACGCCATGTCGCGTTTGTAGAGGCCCTAATGTGTCTAAACAGTGGAAACCCCCCACAAGTGACACCATTTTGGAAACTAGAACCCCTAAGGAACTTATATAGATGTGTGGTGAGCACTTTGAACCCCCAAGTGCTTCACAGAAGTTTATAACTCCCGGGCATGAAAATAAAAAGTCATATTTTTTCCACAAACCTGATCGTTTAGTCCCCAATTTTTTATTTTTCCAAGGGTAACAGGAGAAATTAGACCACAAAAGTTGTTGTCCAATTTGTCCTGAGTACGCTGATACCCCATATGTGGGGTGGCACCACTGTTTGGGCGCACGGCAGGACTTGGAAGGGAAGGAGCGCCGTTTGACTTTTTCAAACCAAAATTGGCTGGAATTGAAATTGGACGCCATGTCGCGTTTGGAGAGCCCCTGATACGCCTAAACAGTCGAAACCCCCCACAAATCACACCATTTTGGAAACTAGACTGTGATGATACTGCAAACTCCATTTCTTGTGCTGTTTCCAGAACTTTCCCCATAGTACTACAACCCCCACCGTTTGCAAGCACAGGGCAAAGTTACCCCTCCCTCCTTTTCTCTGCAGCTCACGCTTCCCTTCCCCCTCCCAACCTGCAGTCAAGCTCAGTGTAACCTGAGCTACCAGTGCTGGAAGTTTTCCTGCTTCACCGCAGGGGTCCCCATTGTCAGCAACATGTGCTGTCCCTACCATAGCAGCCATTTTCGAGACTTCATTCTGTTTTGGTTATAACATGGTGGGGATTTGCGTCAGAAACACGAAAGTTACTGTTTTGAAGCCTGTGTCCATGGGCATCGTTCCCGTGGTACTGGTGAACCCGTAACTCCAACAGAACCCGAGAAATGGAATTCTCGGATGCCCTATGAACTAGTTCATCCAAGTTTGGGCTCATTGGAACCGTCATTTTAAAGTAAGATCATTGATAGGTCTGCCGTTATTCTGCTAGGTTCACAGGACGAGGGATGGACCTTATGATATTTCAGAGCTCAAATCATACACTTCTGTCCCGGGGAGGTGGCCAGAAAAACCATCCCCTTTTCGTGAGGTCAGCAGCCCCAGGTATAAGTCTGGCAGTGAGCCCCCCTTCTCATTCCTTGCTGTGACGTCTTGACTGAGAGATCTGCAAATGAACTATGACGTGTGGCTCCTTCCCCAGCCTGGCTTGCCTATGCCTATGTAACTATCATGTGAGTTCTTTTCATTTTTAATCCCGTTTATTTTCTGTAACCATATTGTACATAACTATATTGCCTCAGCTTGTTACATCTTTTTTATAGTATATAAGCACTGCCTGTTTTTTTAAAGGAATAAACCTATAAAATTATTAGTTTGTTTCTCCTGCTCTATAAACGAATTTGCACGCGCCTGAAGTACTACGCTACTGTTTTGGGGTTGCTACGGACCCTCTTGATAAATTGTTCCAAGTAAACCGTGGCTGGTGGCAGCTATAAAGAAGGGGTGTAAAGTGTTGACCTATGGGGTGGCGTTGGCGGTGACGGAGCGGGTTTTATAAGTGTATTACCCGGCTGCGGCTCGGAGTAATTATAATTCCCTCACTGCAGCGTGCCCAATAGCCAGCACACATCCAAGTGACCCGTCTGGTGACTAATTATCCTAGGTGCAGTTCCCTGACTGACCTGAGGGTAAGGGGGGGCGCCAGAGAGCTGCAAGTTCCTAAGTGGAAGTGGGATAATTATAAATCCCTGCAGTTTACTGGGTCGGACGGCAGCATCCGTCGTGTGTGTGCACCGTTTCATCACATATTGGTGGCAGCAGTGGGATTATAGAGCATTAGTGATCTGGTCTGAGCAATCATTCCTCTCACTAAAAAACTTGCATGGTTCTTCAGGGACCCTGCATCTAAAGTTTTGGAGAACAGACTCAGTGTTTATTAGTCCTGAGACAATTGTGTGTACTTGCGGTTACCCCTCCCTTCTCTTTGTTTTTCTATCCTATCTTTTATTTGGCAAACATGGCTACAATAGGAGCAAGTTGGTACGGACAGCAGAGCAAGGACACTCTTGTGGGAATCTGCAAGTACCACGGCCTTGTCCACACGAACCGAACCAAAAGCCAACTGGTCCAGGCCCTGGGCGAGCATCGGAGCGTGGCGGGCGCAGGAGCCGGCCCAAGCCTAGGTGGTGCCGCAGGAGCAGAGGCCCAACCCCTGACTGCTTACACCCAGAGAGAGGTGGACCCTTACTTGCAGGTGGCCCTGGCGGGACTCTCCGCTGACAACCAGGAAGAACGCCTGAAGCTGATCCAGCAAGCTCAAGAGAGAGCCGAACAGCGAGAGGCTGAGATAGCCGAGCGCCAAGCCCAGCGAGAGGCTGAGAGAGCCGAGCGGGAAGCTCAGAGAGCCCATGAACTGGAGCTGCTCAGACAAGGGGCAATGCCCTCCACAGCCCAGAGCGGTACACCCAGCAGCTCTCAGAGTCCGAAGCCCCGGCCGGAGCACTTTCCCGTGCTGGAAAAGGAAGGAGACTTGGACACTTTTCTGCGGGCCTTTGAGAAAGTCTGCAGACAGTACCGGCTGCCTGCCGACCAATGGGCCAGGTACTTGACCCCCGGGCTAAAGGGCAAAGCTTTGGAGGCGTTCGCTTCCCTCACGTCAGATCAAGACAGTGACTATGAGGCCATCAAGCAGGCCCTGATTGCCAAGTACCAGCTAACCCCTGAGGTATACCGAAAGAAGTTCCGGAACCTCCAACGTGGCCCACACGACAGTTATAGCGATGTGGTGCAAGGACTCAGGAACCACTTTGACCAGTGGATCCATGGACTGTCAGTTGACACCTTTGAGGAGCTGAAAGACCTGATGATCAAAGACCAGTTCCTGCATCTGTGCCCAGCTGAGGTCCGACAGTTCATCCTGGACCGAGAACCGGAGGACGCGGTCACAACAGCACGGATCGCCGACAGCTATAAGGCCAACCGGAAACCCGAGGTGCGGAAGCCCGTCACCACCCGCTGGGGAGGGGGTAAGCCTGCAACCAACCCCAGTGCCCCTGCCAGTCGTCCCTCTGGAGGCACTATCCCCTTTGCCAGCGCCAGGCCTACATCAGACCCCCACCAGTGTTTCTCCTGTAAAAGGAATGGTCACATCAGCGCCACCTGTCCGGAGAGGCAGAAAGAACCCCCCAGCCAAGGCCTCCGGGCCCAACGCCTCTGTTCTTTTGGTGGGTGGTGTGGTGGGGAGGGTTGATGACAACGTGCAGCCCGTCCGCATGGGGGCCCGTCTTGCTACAGGCCTCAAGGACACCGGGGCTGAGCGAACCCTCATCCGACCCGAACTGGCGGCCCCTCAAGAGTTGATTCCGGGGAAAACCTTAACTGTCACCGGGATTGGGGCGTCCACTACCCCTTGCCGATAGCCCGAGTTTTCATTGACTGGGGTGCCGGGAGCAGGGTGAAGGAAGTGGGGGTGTCCGACAACCTGCCCACTGATGTTTTATTGGGGACTGATCTGGGGAGAATGGTGGCGTACTATGTCCCAGACCCACCTCCCCGATCTGATAATAAGGTTAACGTTAACCATGATGTTGATGTTGATGGGAAACTGAATGTGTTACCTGCCAATGCTTTGCGAAGTGATTATGCAACCGATAACCTTTCTTTCCCTAGGAATGATGTTGATAGTGATGTATCTGTGATATCTGAACCTGTTAACCCTTTCTCCGAAGTGGTAGATGTGTCCACAGGTACAGGAGCGTTCAGCCCCGTCGCTCTGCGGAGTGAGACGGCTGAGGAACCCCTAGCAGGAGCAAGCGACAGTGCTCAAGGAAATGGGGAGGTGCATGGGGGCCGTGAGGAAGGTGACGCCATGACACTGACCAGTGCCACCGAGGAAGGTAACTGGCCCATAAGTAGCCCTGCTCTTGAAGTGTTGGGGGTGGATGGGGAGGTAGAGCCCATAGCAGCGCAGGCTGATGGGTCTGTAGAAGTCCCCGGGGAGACTGCATATGTAGCTGCTGTCACCCGCAGTCAGAGTGCCCGGATCGCAGGTAGCGCCCTGCCATCTGGACCCTCCTCCGCTACAGGAGAGACTGAATCAGAGGTGGACCCAGAGCCGGTCCCAGAGGGTCCCAGTGAGGAAGGAACCCTGACGTCACTTCTGGCTGCCTCCAGCCAGGAGTTCCAGGTCGCTCTGCACTCAGATGCGAGCCTCGAGAACTTGAGGCACCTCGCCGAGACGCCCACCTCCGTGACTGATAAGGAGAGGGTGTTCTGGGAACGAGGAAGGTTGTACCGGGAGACAGTACCTGGAGATTCCCAAAAGGAGTGGTTGAGGGAAAAACAGCTGGTCGTCCCGCACCAGTTCCGAGGTGAGTTGTTGAGGATTGCCCATGAGATTCCACTCGCTGGACACTTGGGGATCAGCAAAACTAAGGCACGGCTGTCTCAACACTTCTATTGGCCCAAGATGGGGACAGATGTGACTAACTACTGCCGCTCCTGTATCACCTGTCAAAGAGTGGGGAAGGCGGGGCCTGCTCTTAAGGCTCCCCTGATCCCGTTGCCAGTGATAGACGAGCCTTTCCAGAGGATCGCGGTGGACATTGTGGGCCCGCTGGCCGTCCCTAGCAGCTCTGGAAAGCAATACATCCTTACTGTGGTAGACTACGCTACCCGGTACCCGGAGGCAGTAGCTCTGTCCTCAACTAGGACAGATAAGGTGGCAGATGCACTGGTGACCATCTTTTCACGGGTAGGATTTCCCAGGGAGATGCTTACCGATCAAGGGACCCAATTTATGTCTCGCCTAATGAAGGCTCTCTGCAGCAAAATGCAGGTGACGCGTATGGTATCGAGTGCGTATCACCCACAGACCAATGGTTTGTGTGAGCGCTTTAACGGTACCCTCAAACAGATGCTCCGCATGCTGGTTGAGACCCAGGGACGCGATTGGGAGCGGTATCTCCCACACCTGCTGTTTGCCTACAGAGAAGTCCCACAGGCCTCGACGGGGTTCTCCCCCTTTGAGCTCCTGTATGGCAGGCGAGTCCGGGGACCCCTTGGGTTGATAAGAGAATCCTGGGAAGATGAGCCAAACCCCACGGAAGTGTCCATCGTGGATTATGTCATGCGCTTCCGCGACAAGATGCAGACCTTGACGCAGTTGGTGCATGACAACATGATGCAGGCTCAGGCTGACCAGAAGCACTGGTACGACCAGAACGCCCGGGAGCGGACCTACCAGGTGGGTCAAAAGGTGTGGGTGCTGGTCCCCGTACCAAAGGATAAGCTTCAGGCAGCCTGGGAAGGCCCGTACGTCGTGCACCAACAGCTCAACCCAGTCACCTACGTGGTCACGCTTGACCACACTCGGGTAGGCGCAAGGCCTTTCACGTCAACATAATGAAGGCCCATCACGAACGTGAAGCCTGCGTCCTACCGGTCTGCAATCTGCCCGAGGACGGGGAGGAGGATCCCCTCCTGGACATGCTGGCCCAAGCCCAGGCCAATGGGTCCATTGAGGACATGGAGGTAAATGCCTCGCTAACCGTCTCCCAGCGGTTGCAGTTGCTGACCACTCTGGAACCCTTCCGGGCCGAGTTCACAAACCGACCCGGAAGGACCAAGTTGGCAGTCCACGAGATGGACACCGGGAATCACGCCCCGTTACGGCGGACACCTTATCGGATCTCTGAGGAAGTGCAGCAGATTATGCGCCAGGAGATCCAGAAGATGTTGCAGCTGGGGGTGATCCGACAGTCCAAAAGCGCGTGGGCCTCACCTGTAGTTCTCGTGCCAAAAAGGATCGGACCACCCGGTTCTGCGTGGACTACAGGGGGCTCAACGCCATCACTACCTCTGATGCGCACCCAATGCCACGCATCGAGGATCTGCTGGAGCGGTTGGCGAATGCCAAGTACATATCCATCATGGATTTAAGCCGGGGATACTGGCAGATTCCCCTGAGCCCTGCGGCGCAGGAGAAATCAGCCTTTATCACCCCTTTTGGACTGTACGAGTCCACGGTCATGCCTTTCGGCATGAAGAATGCCCCTGCCACTTTTCAGCGGATGGTCAACCATCTGCTTCAGGGACTGGAGGAGTACGCTGTGGCGTACCTGGACGACATTGCCGTCTTCAGTTCCACCTGGGAGGAACACCTTCAGCATCTCCAGGAGGTGCTCAAGCGTATTCACCAGGCAGGTCTGACCATCAAGCCGGGAAAATGCCAGATGGGCATGAGGGAGGTCCACTACCTGGGGCACCGGGTAGGCGGGGGTTCCATGAGTCCAGAGCCCGAGAAAGTGGACGCGATCGTGTCCTGGCCCACCCCCAGGACCAAAAAGCAGGTGAAGTCCTTCCTGGGCACTGCAGGGTACTATAGGCGTTTCGTACCGAACTATAGCGCCATTGCAAAACCCTTGACGGACCTCACCAAGGGCGGTCTACCCCAAACAGTCAACTGGACAGATGGCTGTGAGGCGGCATTCCGAGCTTTGAAAACAGCCCTGTGCAGCTCTCCAGTGTTGAAAGCCGTCAACAGCAGTCGGCCATTCCTGGTACAGACTGACGCCAGCGAATTTGGCCTCGATGCTGTACTCAGCCAGGTTGATTCGGGGAACCAGGAGCACCCCGTGTTGTACCTGAGCCGGAAACTTCTGCCGAGGGAAGTGGCATACTCCACCATCGAGAAGGAGTGCCTGGCCATGGTCTGGGCCCTGCAACGTTTGCAGCCCTACCTGTACGGGCGCACCTTCAAGGTGGTCACCGACCACAACCCTCTGAGCTGGCTGCACACAGTGTCCGGAACCAATGGTAGGTTGCTACGCTGGAGCCTTGCCCTACAGCAGTATGATTTTGCCGTACAACACAAGAAAGGCAGCGATCATGGGAATGCTGATGGGTTATCACGACGTGGCGAACCCGCTGAGGTGCGCATGTCGGATTACCGACAGGTCATGCCTCCGTAGCGCCCTCTAAGAGGGGGAGGTGTGATGATACTGCAAACTCCATTTCTTGTGCTGTTTCCAGAACTTTCCCCATAGTACTACAACCCCCACCGTTTGCAAGCACAGGGCAAAGTTACCCCTCCCTCCTTTTCTCTGCAACTCACGCTTCCCTTCCCCCTCCCAACCTGCAGTCAAGCTCAGTGTAACCTGAGCTACCAGTGCTGGAAGTTTTCCCGCTTCACCGCAGGGGTCCCCATTGTCAGCAACATGTGCTGTCCCTACCATAGCAGCCATTTTGGAGACTTCATTCTGTTTTGGTTATAACACGGTGGGGATTTGCGTCAGAAACACGAAAGTTACTGTTTTGAAGCCTGTGTCCATGGGCATCGTTCCCGTGGTACTGGTGAACCCGTAACTCCAACAGAACCCGAGAAATGGAATTCTCGGATGCCCTATGAACTAGTTCATCCAAGTTTGGGCTCATTGGAACCGTCATTTTAAAGTAAGATCATTGATAGGTCTGCCGTTATTCTGCTAGGTTCACAGGACGAGGGATGGACCTTATGATATTTCAGAGCTCAAATCATACACTTCTGTCCCGGGGAGGTGGCCAGAAAAAACATCCCCTTTTCGTGAGGTCAGCAGCCCCAGGTATAAGTCTGGCAGTGAGCCCCCCTTCTCATTCCTTGCTGTGACGTCTTGACTGAGAGATCTGCAAATGAACTATGACGTGTGGCTCCTTCCCCAGCCTGGCTTGCCTATGCCTATGTAACTATCATGTGAGTTCTTTTCATTTTTAATCCCGTTTATTTTCTGTAACCATATTGTACATAACTATATTGCCTCAGCTTGTTACATCTTTTTTATAGTATATAAGCACTGCCTGTTTTTTTAAAGGAATAAACCTATAAAATTATTAGTTTGTTTCTCCTGCTCTATAAACGAATTTGCACGCGCCTGAAGTACTACGCTACTGTTTTGGGGTTGCTACGGACCCTCTTGATAAATTGTTCCAAGTAAACCGTGGCTGGTGGCAGCTATAAAGAAAGGGTGTAAAGTGTTGACCTATGGGGTGGCGTTGGCGGTGACGGAGCGGGTTTTATAAGTGTATTACCCGGCTGCGGCTCGGAGTAATTATAATTCCCTCACTGCAGCGTGCCCAATAGCCAGCACACATCCAAGTGACCCGTCTGGCGACTAATTATCCTAGGTGCAGTTCCCTGACTGACCTGAGGGTAAGGGGGCGCCAGAGAGCTGCAAGTTCCTAAGTGGAAGTGGGATAATTATAAATCCCTGCAGTTTACTGGGTCGGACGGCAGCAGCCGTCGTGTGTGTGCACCGTTTCATCACATAGACCCCTTAAGGAACTTATCTAGATGTGTGGTGAGCACTTTGAACCCCCAAGTGCTTCACAGAAATTAATAAACGTAGAGCCGTGAAAATAAAAAATCATTTTTTTTCCTCAAAAATGATTCTTTAGCACGCTATTTTTTTTATTTCCCAAGGGTAACAGGAGAAATTGGACCCAAAAAGTTGTTGTGCAATTTTTCCTGTGTACGCTGATACCCCATATGTGGGGTGAAACCACTGTTTGGGCGCATGGGAGTGCTTGGAAGGGAAGGAGCGCCATTTTGTAATGCAGACTTTGATGGAATGTTCTGCAGGCGTCATGTTGTGTTTGCAGAGCCCTTGATGTACCTAAACAGTAGAAACCCCCTGAAAGTGACACCATTTTGGAAACTAGACCCCCCAAGGAGCTTATCTAGATGTGTGGTGAGCACTTTGAACCCCCAAGTGCTTCACAGAAATTTATAAACGCAGAGCCGTGAAAATGAAAAATCATTTTTTTTCTCAAAAATGATTTTTTAGACAGCTATTTTTTATTTTCCCAAGGGTAACCGGAGAAATTAGAACCCCAAAATTGGTGTGCAATTTGTCCTGAGTACGCTGATACCCCATATGTTGGGGTAAACCACTGTTTGGGCGCACGGCAGGGCTCAGAAGGGAGGGAGCGCCATTTGACTTTTTGAAAGCCACGTCGTGTTTGGAGACCCCCTGATGTGTCTAAACAGTGGAAACCCCCCACAAATGACCCCATTTTGGAAACTAGACCCCTTAAGGAGCTTATCTAGATGTGTGGTGAGCACTTTGAACCCCCAAGTGCTTCACAGAAATTTATAAACGCAGAGCCGTGAAAATGAAAAATCATTTTTTTTCTCAAAAATGATTTTTTAGCCAGCTATTTTTTATTTTCCCAAGGGTAACCGGAGAAATTAGAACCCCAAAATTGGTGTGCAATTTGTCCTGAGTACGCTGATACCCCATATGTTGGGGTAAACCACTGTTTGGGCGCACGACAGGGCTCGGAAGGGAGGGAGCGCCATTTGACTTTTTGAACGCCACGTCGTGTTTGGAGACCCCCTGATGTGCCTAAATAGTGGAAATCCCTCAATTGTAGCTCCAACCCTAATCCCAACACACCCCTAACACTAATCCCAACCCTAATCCTAACCTAAATCCCAACCCTAATTCCAACCCTAATTGTAACCCTAACCTTAATTATAACCCTAACTCTAATTGTAACCCTAACCCTAATTGTAACCCTAACCCTAATTATAACCCTAATTATAACCCTAACCCTAAGGCTGGGTTCATTTTGCGTTTTACCAGCCCGTTCAACACATAGCGTTGACGGGCTGGTAACGGTATAGCATAACGCGATCGCGTTATGCTATACCCGCTAGCGCAGAGGAATCAGCAGATGATTCATCTGCGCTAGCGGTGACGGAGCCCAGACGCTGCAGCCCGCGGCTGAGGCTCCGTCACTGAATGATGGCACGTCGCAAACGCATGCCGCTTTACGGCATGCGTCGCGATGCGCCCTCAAATGGGGGTGAATGGCAGCGTTAACGAACTGCGTTACACAGCGTTATACCGCGGTGTAACGCAGTCCGCATAACGGACTGCCATAACGCAGTATGAACCCAGCTTAACCCTAACGCTAATTATAACCCTAATGCTAACCCTAACCCTAATGCTAACCCTAATGCTAACCCTAACCCTAATTATAACCCTAACCCTAATTATAACCCTAACCCTAACAGAAAAGTGAAAATAAATATAATTTCTATTTTTTATTATATGTCCCTAACTAAGGGGGTGATAAATGGGGGGTTATGTACTGTTTTTTTTTATTTTGATCACTGTGATAGTTTATCACAGTGATCAAAATGTACTTTTATGAGAATGAATGAAAAAAAATTTTAATCTGCCGCCAAGCAGATCGGCGGGCGCACTGCGCATGCGCCCGCCATTTTTTTTTTGCAGGAAGACCGGGATGATCGGAGGCCAGGGGGACCTGCCAGAGGACACCGGTAAGTATAGGGGGGGTTCAGGGGGACACGGGGACCCTCATTTTCTCCCCTCTGATGTGCGATCACATCAGAGGGGAGAGAAATCTTTTTTTTTTTTTTTTTTGCGATCGCGGCTATGCATAGCCGCGATCGCAACACCGGGATCGGTGAATACCGACCCGGATCATGTTCTCTGGGTCTCGGCTACCCCCGGTAGCCGAGACCCCAGAGAATATTTGCCCATCCCCCCACCCATCCCCCCACCAGCACAGCGGCACATAGCGGCGGGCGCACTGAGCATGCGCCCGCCATTTTCTTAACGGCGCCGGCACCGGGGGACAACGGAGGGCCCGGGGGCCACATGGATTGGATCGGGGGCCACATGGGGGTCCTGGGGACCCTTTTTCTCTGTCCTCTGATGTCCGATGACATCAGGGGACAGAGAAATTAAATGGCACATCAGATTTTATAGGGTTAATAACGGCGATCGCAACATCGGTGTCGGTAAAAACCGACCCGATTCATGTTCTCTGGGGTCTCGGCTACCTCTGGGGGGCGCTATTCACTTTTTCCACAGCGCCGTTAATTAACGGCGATGTGGTTTAAGTACCCTTAATGACCGCCGTTAAAAGGCGTATCGGCGGTCATTAAGGGGTTAATTGAAAGAATGACACAGACTCCTTTAATAATCTCAATTAAACCATACTTAAGACCTTGCCTTATTCCTCCAAAGCCCTATATATATATATATATATATATATATATATATATATATATTTATTCTATCTATTCTATTCCAACCTGTCAGTGTGATTTTACTGTATGCGGCATATGAATTACCGGCTTTTCAAAGGATCTAGAGGTATGGTTCTACAGGAAGTAGTTTTTTTTTCTCTGGGGGCACTCAACTTTATCAGCATGCACAAAGAGACACAAGTTACCCCCAACAACGCATGAAAAAAGCGCAACAAAAACTCATGAAAACGTGTTTTTGCCGCAGCTTCTTTCCTGACAAGAAATCAAGTTAAAAAAAAAAGCCACAGCAAAAAACACACAGTGTGAACTTACCCCTAAAATGCTGAAAAACTGCTGCAAGAAGTGACTTGTGGCATTTTGCAAAAGGTTTTGTACAAAATACTGAGGAAAAAAAAAACAAGCTGTGTGCATGAGATTTTGAAATCTCATAAACTTTGCTGCTATTGTAAAACACAGCTGAAAATTTGCATTAAGAACATTGGAAACAGAAACAATAATGCAACATGTGAACGTAGCGTAAACAGAAAAAATTAAAGAATGTGAAATTTCCTTTTTTCTGGTTACCACAATTCAACAAAAAATCTGTAAAACAACTTCAAAAAACAATATCAGAATTTTTTTTTCACAATTTCACTGAACTTGGAATTTGTTTCCCTTTTTCAAGTACACTATGTGTAAAAATAAATGGTGTCATTCACAAGTACAACTTGTCCTGCAAAAAACATGCACTTATATGTCTATATGGACATAAAAATAAAAAATGATGGCTCTTGAAAAAAAAGGAAGTACAAAATGAAAGGTCAAAACTGGAAAATTACACTATCATGAAAGGGTTAAGTCACATTAATTCAGTATTTCCTATTATTAATGTACCATACACAGACATAATGTGAGATCCGTTTGTGCAGTAGATCTATAGAAAGCCTGATGTGTGATGTCGTTATGTCAGGAGCTTGACCTGTATGTTGTTTTCTGCTCACTTCTATCTTTTCCTTGTCATAGTGAGCCGACACCAGACAATCTAACGGGTGAGTTCAGTTTTGAGATCTCAGCCTCAGAAGTGTGAGTAGTGCCCCTGTTTCCATTATTAATAATGATCATTCATGTTTTTAAAGATGGGATATCATCAGGGTCGAACTGGCCCACCGGAGAACCGGAGGATTCTCCGGTTAGCCCAGGCACTGACACCTGTTGGCATACTGGCCAGCAGCTGCCTAGGGCCCCCACTGCTCCAGGGACCCCCAGCCAGTGGCGTGTCGCTAATAGCTGCACACCCAGGTGCTAAGGGGCCCCTGAGTCAGGGGGGCCCTCCCGGTGCCAGCGGAGCAGCAGCTGGAGACAGGAGCCTGTCCCCGCTGCTATAGAGACATGAATATTCACGCTTCTGCATGCCCCCATGGGCGTGGAGAGGAGTGAATATCATTTCACTTTAATAGCATGCAGTGTTAACCGCAGGCTGAGGCTAACACTGCCCACATGTAAAGTCGGTGCAGCTGTATCAGGGCGGCTAACCCTGAGGGCAATCGACAGGCAACCAAGCTGCAGGGATCTGATGCTGTCCTTTCCGCCTGCCCGGCACTTCCTGTCTGACACAGCGCAGCTGGATGACCTCATCATTCAGAGCGGCTGTTTCAGAGAGGAAGCTGCCGGGATGTGCTGCGGCTGCGAGGAACATGCAGAGAGGTGTGTGTGTTTTTTTATGTTTCCAGCAATAGTGGAGTTGATGTTGTCAGTAATTGCAGTGTGTGGTTTGTAAATTGTGCATCTGTACATTCATTTAATGCTGGCCTATCACCTCACTAGTGTATTCCCTGGTCTCCTTTCCGTAGTCTCCAGATCCCTCTGTTTCTGTACCTGTACACACTCTGGCTGGTGACCTGTATATATGTATATAGAGGGGATTAATGCACAGTGTGTGCACTTCACCGTTTACACAGAGAATTGTTACCCACAGTATGCATAGCACTGTATACAGTACAGACCAAAAGTTTGGACACACCTTCTCATTCAAAGATTTTTCTGTATTTTCATGACTGAAAATTGTAGAATCACACTGAAGGCATCAAAACTATGAATTAACACATGTGGAATTATACATTACACTTTACAAAAAAGTGTGAAACAACTGAAAATATGTCTTATATTCTAGGTTCTTCAAAGTAGCCACCTTTTGCTTTGATTACTGCTTTGCACGCAGAAAAGGTGAACGGATGGACTCTACATGCCTGGTTCCCACCGTGAAGCATGGAGGAGGTGGTGTGATGGTGTGGGGGTGCTTTGCTGGTGACACTGTTGGGAATTTATTCAAAATTGAAGCGGTGAGCGGTCCAGATCACCCTAAACCATCTCGATTGGGTTCAGGTCTGGTGACTGTGGAGGCCAGGTCATCTGGCGTAGCACCCCAACACTCTCCTTCTTGGTCAAATAGCACTTACACAGCCTGGAGGTGTGTTTGGGGTCATTGTCCTGTTGAAAAATAATTGATGGTCCCACTAAACGCAAACTGGATGGAATAGCATGCTGCTGCAAGATGCTGTGGTAGCCATGCTGGTTCAGTATGCCTTCAATTCTGAATAAATCCCCAACAGTGTCACCAGCAAAGCACCCCCGCATCATCACACCTCCTCCTCCTCCATGCTTCACGGTGGGAACCAGGCATGTAGAGTCCAACCGTTCACCTTTTCTGTGTGCAAAGCAGTAATCAAAGCAAAAGGTGGCTACTTTGAAGAACCTAGAATATAAGACATATTTTCAGTTGTTTCACACTTTTTTGTAAAGTGTAATGTATAATTCCACATGTGATAATTCATAGTTTTGATGCCTTCAGTGTGACTCTACAATTTTCATAGCCATGAAAATACAGAAAAATCTTTGAATGAGAAGGTGTGTCCAAACTTTTGGTCTGTACTGTATAGAGGATTAGTACCCACAGCGCTGTAGAGAACATCAGTTCCTGCAGTGTGCACAGTGGTGTATATAGAAGGGATCTGTGTGCACATCGTTGTATACGGAGGGGATTGGTATGCACAGCACTGTATACGAAGGGGATCAGTGTGCCCAGTCCTGTATACGGAGGGGATCAGAGTGCACAGTGCTGTATACAGAGGGGATCAGAGTGCACAGTGCTGTATACGGAGGGGATCAGGGTGCACAGCGCTGTATGCGGAAGGGATCAGTGTGCATAGAGGGAATCTGTGTGCACAGCGCATTACATAGTGGGAATCTGTGCACAGCACTGTATAGAGGGGATCTGTGTGCACAGTGCTATATATATAGGGGATCTGTGTGCACAGTGCTGTATATAGTGGGTATCTGCGAGCACATTGCTGTATATAGTGGATTTCTGTGTGCACAACGCTGTATATAGAGGGGATCTGTGTGCACAGTGCTGTATATAGAGCAATGATGTGGGTAGAGGGGGAGAACAATGATGGAGGTGCAGGGGTCTGCATTATACCCTATGAGGGGCTGCATTATATTTTATGAAGGGGCTACATTATATTCTGTGGGGGGGGCTGCATAATATTCTGTGTGGGGGCCGCATTATTCTCTAAGGAGGCTACATCATACTATAAGAGGGGGGCTGCATTATGCCCTATGAGGGGGCTACAGTATATTCTATGGGGAGGCTACCTTAGAGGGGGTTGCATTATACTCTGAGGTGGCTACATTATATTTTGTGGAGGGGCTGCATTATACTATATGAGGGGGCTGCATTATACCATATGAGGGTGCTGCATTATATTCTATGGGGGGCTGCATTATACCTTATAAGGCGGTTGCATTATATTTTGTGGGGTACTGCATTATACTCTATAAGTGGGGCTGCATTATATTCTATGAGGGGGCTGCATTATATTCTATGAGGGAGGCTACATTATATTCTATGAGAGGGGTTACTTTATATTTTATGAGGGGGTTAAATTATATTCTATGAGGGGGCTACATTATATTCTATGGGGGGGATACTCCAACTCCAGCTACATAATTAAGATGTGTACTACCTTATATTGTATCCTAATATTAGCGCGTTTACCACCCAATTGGTGGTCTTGTATTTATTTATATGTAGCTACATAGTGGGCCCCAAGAATAATTTTATCTGGTGGGCACAAGGTGCTCCAGTCCGACGCTGCACTCATGTAATGGAAGAAGTGAAGTTTTTGGCATTGTACTATACCTATATTTCTCTGCCGTATCTGTGCATCATGAATTGTGGTCTGTGTTAAAGGGGCCCACTGAGGCTGTTTCGCCCGGGGCCCATAAAAACCTGGAGCCGGCCCTGGGCCGGGGTCACATACACTGTATAAAAATCGAACCGTATTATACAGCCATAATACACAGAAAAGTCCCCTGAACAGTGATCCGTATGTCATCCATGTGCAATGCAAGGATGTGATTTCCTTGCATCAAAACATCCGTGTGTCATCAGTATGGCATCCGTACGGCGAGATTTTCTCTCACCGGCTTGCAAAACCGACATATAATGGATCCAAATGACATTTTTTAAATCACAAAAGAAAGAATAGATATATACACATAGAATACATATACTGTATATATATTGTAACATTTCCAGGGGATATAGCTCTGAGATCGCCGTCCGGGTAGACGGAATGGCATAGAAACAGTTCATTCAGAGACAGCAGTTCTGGTAAAAACTGGCCGCAACCAGCTTTATTAAAGTCCACAGCAAACAGATAAAACAAATCATAAACATAAGACCTGGGCTTGTCTAGCCACTTACTACACTTAGATAGATTTCCCTATCTATCCGGGTCCCGACTCTAACAGCCTGGGCCAAAACAACACATATGTTCAGCATTTACCAGCATGGAGTTTCACAGAGTCTCCTCCTTGTGTCTGAAGGCACCTTCAACGTCCAGACTTGAGAGAGCTCCCCTCCTATTCAGCAGGTATCCGCATGGATTCTCACAGAGACTACTCCTGTGTCCGGGGTACATCGAGCACCCAGACTGAGACAGCTCATACTCCTGGAGACACCTTCTGTGCCTGGACCCCTCCTGTGTCCAGACTAAGCGAGCTCTCTGACTGTGTTTGCAGACACCTACTTCTGGTCTCCTAATTAACAGCTGAATGGTTTCAGGCCTGAGCTGCAAGTGTGCACTGAATGTAAGGTGTAGTGACCTTTCTCTACCACTAGGTTTACAAAGCCACACATTTCCCTTATACCATACAGCACAGTACCTAGGTGAAATGTACACCCCATTCGACACATATTCCTTCACTGTCTCACATATCCCCCCCCTCTTCTCCAGACCGGAGGGCTGGTCATCCAGACCGGAGGGCTGGTCAACAATCCAAAAGAGACAGTGAACTCTGGACCAGTCATGGCCTTCATCAGCTTCATCTTCACTACTGTCATCTGTATCTTCACCTGAGCCATAGCCAACATCAGCTTTCTCTTCATCTGAAGCATCCGCACTACCCTGTACCCTCCCAGGCCTATGCTCTCTACGGGCCTCGGGTATCCTGCACGGTTTCATCTTGACCTTAGGGCCGGGCTCAGTTTCGATATAGTGCCTGGCCAGAGAAGTACGACCCGGCACATCAGAACACTTCTGCTGACTCTTCCTCAGAAACTCACGTACCTCCTGTCCTTGGTGCACTGACCATGTGTCACCAACTATCACAGGAGAGATAGGGGGTTTTTCACTTTTCTCTAGTTCCCCTTCATTTCGTGCTCTCTGGATCAACTGCTGGAACCGCTCACGTTCCCGGCGAAAAGATGCCACATCCAGTTCACACTGCTGCAGCTGCTCGCGTAACGCAACATTCTCAGTCTTCATTTCTTTGGTGGAGACCTCATGGAGACGCATCTTCTCCTGTAGCTGTTGGACGTCCTCGGCCCCTTCTTCAAGCTCTTCTGGTAGAACATGCTCAGAAGCCGTACCGTCAGTCTTACATTCTACCTCTTCAGTCACATCACTATGGTATCCAATATCTCCATTTATTCCAGCTTTCAAGTTCTCCTTGATAGCTGCATCTGTATACTCAGAACCCGCCGGATTCTTCTCTTCCACCACGTTCTGCATCCCATCTGAGCTCCCGTGTGTCTGCAGCGGCAACGGAGTGACACACCGCTTTTCCCATTTGTTGGGACGTGGCTCCGATGTAGACTCCATGAAAGTGCGCTTGAGCTCACCAATGCCAGCCTGCTGTCTCAAAATCTCATCTTGTGATTTATCCAGATCCTGGGTATCACTCGGGAACACTGCTGGGGCTCCGGGCGCCGAACTTCCAGCCTGAGCTTCACGAGTTGCAGCTACTGATCCGGACCGTAACCCGTCCATGCCGCTGTCTTCGGCAGAAACAGATTCCTGAACAGAGTCAGTCCCCATATCTTCAGTCTTGTTCCTCACAGCTTCACTTGAGACCTCAGCTTCTGATGAGGCATCTGGCTTGGTGACCACCACTTCCATGGCTTTTTCCATCTCTGCAGCATTACCTTCAGAGTCCTGGGCATGATGCAGCTCCATACCATACATTGATAACTTCTCATTTTCGACAGCATCCACTTGTGCTGTGTTCAATTTCAGAGTCCTGCCTTTAAAGCTCAGCTCTCCTCCTTTCACCTTAGTCTTCGCCAGGGAATTGGCCAACTGTAAAACATCTTCAGATGCCATCTTCTGTCCGGCTGTAAGGTCAGCATCAGCTTTCTTCTCAGGACTCTCAACCTCCTCTGCTACCATGCCTTCCTCATTTGCACTGGTTGCTTGATCGTCATCAGATGATTCACTATCACTATCCCTGTCTGACCCCTTTTTCTCAGCCACATCCGGCTCACCTTCAGGGTTATACAATTCATTCTCATTCTCTTCCTGCTCACTTTCAGGGGTATACAATTCATTCTCATTCACATCCTGCTCACTGTCAGGGTTATACAATTCATTCTCATTCACATCTTGATCTGGAACCTTAGTTAACATGTCATCCACAACATTAACTTCATCATCTGGTCTCTGGTTTCCCTCAGGTGGTCCCTCAAGTATGTGACTATGTGACAACCCCAGCACTATACTTCCATATAGCTCAGGTACTAGGAGCTGGCTCACGACCTCTCCCTGGACCTTAGTGTCCCTATACAACAGGTGAGCGTCTATGGCGACATGAGGAAACCTCTCCTCAGAGCCAGGCTCTTGGGAAACCTCATTTAGAACAATTATATTTTCCTGTGCCGTTTTAAGAGTGGGGTCTCGCCATTGTTCACTCTCAAAATTGTCACAGGACACAGGTAAGTCAGGGACACTCGGTTCCCGAGAACCACCATCCTCGTCTCCCACCATCACCTGCAAAGGAATTTCATCACTATCACAGTCATCATTATTATCAATATCATTATCATGATTATGATCAGTATCATCATCATTATCATGGTCAAAATCATTATCATGATCATCATCATTATCATCATCATTATCATTATCATCATCATTATCATCATTATCACATAAGTTTAATGGCCCACTAGCATTGTGTTCCGCCCCTCGGGACTGCGCACCCTCAGTAGGAGCTTCATCACACTGTCCATCAGAAACATTTTTCCCCCAGCGATCCTTAGACCGGGGAAAGTCATTACCCAATATAACGGGTTGCACCAGGTTCTTCACTACCCCCACTTCATATGAAACCTCCCCGAGTTTGGGGACCAAGTCCACGGCAGTCTCTGGGTAGACTTTGGTGTCTCCATGGATGCACACCATACTCAGGTGCTTATCAGGGATGAAGTCCCTATCAATCAGGCTGTCACATACGGAAGTCACTGGACTCTCTGAGTCCAAGAGGGCCTGTGCTGGGCAGTCATTTACAACCACCGGGCACACCTGTGGTCCAGTCTCTTCGGCTGAGGTGGACACACACACAGGCTCTGCGCAGGGAGAGAGGGATCTGCCAACATCACAATACATAGGCTCCCCCTCTATTGGACAGTTGGCTGCAATTTCACGACATCTCCAACCCTGTCCATCACACTTTTCCACCCATATGTCCCCTCGGGCCTGAACCCGCTTATCAGCATACCCCATGTCCCCAACAGCTGGAACGCTCTTACCGCGAGAGTTCAGCGTCCGGGAACTCTGAAGTGACGACCTCTCAGACGGCTGGTCACGGAGACAGTCTTTGCTGGCGAAGGCCTTCTCCATCAGGCTGACCAGACGATTGGCGTCCTGGTGGTCTCCTTGTCCGACCTCTGGCTGTACCTCAGGAGGACATGCTCGGGTGTAGCGGTTCACTATCACCTTTTCAACTCCATAATCAGGTTTGCTGACTGCAGACTCCCAACTGCATCTCCAGTCATGAACTCCCCTGGCACGGGCTGTCACCGTAACACCCAGCCGGGTAAGAATCTCCGCTTTCAGCTTGGCATAGTCTTGGCTGTCCTGCTCGCTCAGGTCAGCATAGGCCCTTTGGGGTTCTCCAATCAGATAGGGTGCGACCATCATGGCCCATTCAGATAGGGGCAGATTCTCCTTCTCTGCCAATCTCTCAAACCTAGTGAGATATACCTCCACATCATCACGAGGTGTCATCTTTTCCAGGGACCGTCTTACCGCCTTCTTTACAGCGGACAATGCAGGTGACTTTGCAACACCACTTTGGGACGATGCGCCGCAAGTCCCCTGCAGTGCTGCAACCTGCTCAAAAAACAACCGGTCATTCTCCTGCTGCTGCTGCAGGAATTGCTGCTGGGCCTGCTGCATGCGCTGCTGGTGCTGCAGGCGCTGCTGCATGCTTCGCTGGGCCTGGACCAGGTACTCAACGAGCTCCTCCATACTGCCGGACTTATCTGTCTCAACCACGGCAGTCTTATGTTGCACATTAACTTGCGCCATTTGTTCAAACAGCGCCTCCATGCTGTCATCCATGCTGTCAGACTTCTCTGTCTCAACAACGGCAGTCTTCACTCAAGACATACACACTCCACAGTCTTTTCCACAGAAAAATTCAGCTCTGCTGTGCAGACACTTTTTTTTTTTCTCTGCAAACTCTATTAGGGCCACTGTCTCTTTAAGACTGCTCCAATAGACGTTTCTCCTTTGCTGCTGCACACTCCACAGTCTTCTCCACAACAAGTTCAGCTTTGCTGTGCAGACACACTTTTTTTTTTTTCTTTTGCAAACTCTATTAGGGCTACTGTCTCTTTAAGACTGCTCCAATCAGACGTTTTTGCTGACACACTTTTTTTTTTTTTCTTCTGCTGCTGCTTCAACAGACTTCTCTCCTTTATTGCTGTCTCTAAGCCACTGTGCTGCATGCACATTCCAGCACCAATTGTATCAGCCACTGTGCTGCCCCAGCATTCTCCGCCAATTGTAACATTTCCAGGGGATATAGCTCTGAGATCGCCGTCCGGGTAGACGGAATGGCATAGAAACAGTTCATTCAGAGACAGCAGTTCTGGTAAAAACTGGCCGCAACCAGCTTTATTAAAGTCCACAGCAAACAGATAAAACAAATCATAAACATAAGACCTGGGCTTGTCTAGCCACTTACTACACTTAGATAGATTTCCCTATCTATCCGGGTCCCGACTCTAACAGCCTGGGCCAAAACAACACATATGTTCAGCATTTACCAGCATGGAGTTTCACAGAGTCTCCTCCTTGTGTCTGAAGGCACCTTCAACGTCCAGACTTGAGAGAGCTCCCCTCCTATTCAGCAGGTATCCGCATGGATTCTCACAGAGACTACTCCTGTGTCCGGGGTACATCGAGCACCCAGACTGAGACAGCTCATACTCCTGGAGACACCTTCTGTGCCTGGACCCCTCCTGTGTCCAGACTAAGCGAGCTCTCTGACTGTGTTTGCAGACACCTACTTCTGGTCTCCTAATTAACAGCTGAATGGTTTCAGGCATGAGCTGCAAGTGTGTACTGAATGTAAGGTGTAGTGACCTTTCTCTACCACTAGGTTTACAAAGCCACACATTTCCCTTATACCATACAGCACAGTACCTAGGTGAAATGTACACCCCATTCGACACATATTCCTTCACTGTCTCACAATATACATGTCATTGAGACATATATATATATATTTATAGTTCATACACTTCTACATAGTGTAATAGCCGCTAATTCAATTGCCAGCTTCTGTAAAATCGTTACAGAACCCGACATGAAATGACACATGGTTTACATGCAGTAAACCATTTCATTTCATGTAGTTTGATGTATGGTTTTCACTAGCAATTACATGAGTGCATGTGTGCAAATATTCATACATGTATGTGTTAATTAAATGTGTAAATTCGTTGAAAAACAAATGCGTGGGCTCCCATGGTATTTTCTCCACCAGACAGGGAAAGCCAGTGAGTGAAGGCAGATAATAATAGCCCAGGGAGGGTGCATTTTTATGTGCCCCCCCCTGGCTACTAACATCTGCCCCCAGCCACCCCAGAAAAGGCACATCTATGATTAGATGCGCCTTTTCTCGCACTTAGCCCGTCTATTCCCATTGCCCTGTAGCGGTGGCTAATGGGTTAATAATGGGTTAAGGCCACCTTGCTATTGGAAGGTGACATTAAGCCGGGTTAATAATGGAGAGTAGTCAATTATACAACTATCCATTATGAATCCTATTGCATTAAAAGGTTAAAAAAAAGCACACACACATTAATTACCAATAATTTTAATGAAATAAATACACAGTTTTTGACCATATTTTATTGTACTGGTAATCCATCTGAAACCCTTGTTCTACTGTAATAAAAATAAAATAATAAAGCAACCATATTGTTACCTTTCCGGCGCTCAGTCAGGTCCCACGCTGCAATCCATCTGAAAGGGTTAACAGGTTTACAGCGGGTACCGCTGATAATGCTGGCAGCCTGGCTGTAAACCCCCGAATGAATGAGCTCATCTCCCCGTCTCACAGGAGATGAGCTGATTAGCTGGGAAGCTTAACTGATTGTTTTCCACGCTAATCAGTTCACTTCAGGTCTGCCTGGGACTCAGCACAGCATCAGTGACGTCAGAGGGAGTCCCCAGCCATCCCCATGATGAAGACATGAAAGGAAAGTACGACTGCACTTTATGTGGATACCCATATTTGATATCATACTTATTTATATGGATTACAGCGCATTATATTCTCACATTTTGATATATTGGTTTCTTTGTACTTTATACACTGTTGCACTTTATCACAACAATTTATATTATGTTGTTGCGACATTTGAGTAACCTATAATGCTATGGATATATTTTTGATAATTTGGGATCAGTCTTTGTTCACTTTTATGCGTGCAGTCCATTATACTATAATCACATTCCTTCCTATGTCCTATACATGGCATTAGGCTGCGCGCATGCTCCGTGGTATTTCCCTGGTCTCCTCCGCGGTGGGGCGTCTCTCTGCCTCTGACGCGCACCCAGAGTGTTTCTCTGTGCGCGCGTCTTGATGCATGTTGTCCTGACCGCTGTGGACGCTCGGATCTCCACGGCGCATGCGCCAATATAAGCCAGCCTCCATTGGTCTGACACGACCATGTGACACACTATGGGGAAGTACTTGAAGGTCCTTCTCTCGCACTGTTACCATCCCCTTGAGAAAGTGGCGTTCAACGCTAGCGAAACGCGCGTCGGGGTGACATCTTTGGGGTGATCCTCCTCCTGCTTTACTCTTATTTACCCCACCTATCAAGACCCATGACCTGCGACTGAGACCAAGCTTTCTGACACTGGGCAGCACATTTCTCTCTATAACCCCTTGATAGTCTTGAGATTTCATTGTACCCTGCAGAGATTCTAGACACTCTGTGCCAGATGCAGCAAAGCAGCGCCAGAACATAAAAGAGCCTCCTCCATGTCTCACAGTAGGGACAGTGTTCTTTTCTTGATATGCTTCATTTTTCCATCTGTGAACATAGAGCTGATGTGCCTTGCCAAAAAGTTCCATTTTGTCTTATCTGTCCATAGGACATTCTCCCAGAAGCTTTGTGGCTTGTCAACATGTAGTTTAGCAAATTCCAGTCTGGCTTTTTTATGATTTTTTTTTCAACAATGGTGTCCTCCTTGGTCGTCTCCCATGAAGTCCACTTTGGCTCATACAACGACGGATGGTGCGATCTGACACTGATGTTCCTTGAGCTTGAAGTTCCCCTTTAATCTGTTTAGAAGTTATTCCGGGCTCTTTTGTTACCATTTGTATTATCAGTCTCTTTAATTTGTCATCAATTTTCCTCCTGTGGCCACGTCCAGGGTGGTGGCTACAGTCCCATGGAGCTTAAATTTCTGAATATGTGCAACTGTAGTCACAGGAACATCAAGCTGCTTGGAGATGGTCTTATAACTTTTACATTTAACATGTTTGTCTATAATTTTCTTTCCAGTCTCCTGAGACAACTCTTTCCTTCGCTTCCTCTGGTCCATGTTGAGTGTGATACACACCATGTCACCAAACAGCACAGTGAGTATCTGTAGCCCTCTATACAGGCCACTCACTGATTCCAAGATTGTAGACATCTGTGATGCTAATTAGTGAACACACCTTGATTTAACATGTCCCTTTTGTCACATTATTTTCAGGGGTATCATCATTTCTGTCCAGGTCTATTTCATGAGTTTTATTTTTTATAAATTCTGTGGAAACATGGTTGAAAAGCAATGTATGAATTAAATTTTCATAGATTTTTGATTTATTATTACTTTTGTCAGATTCAAGTTACTTCTGTGACCAATTCACAGAGGAGACCCCAATATATTAAAATATAAGCTTTATTATCAACTAGTTGAAATAATAGTGCACACAAAAACTCTTCCCATCACCAAAAAGAACGCACTTAATGGAAAAGGCCACAGGAGGTGCCTGGCCCTATTCTAAAACTCAACTGCACCCTACCTAGCGGAGGAGGTTGGCACCCTGAACCTGCATAATGGCGCCCCCGCTCACCGTCGACTGTCCATTTCAACCCTTGCAGACCCTGTGGGAAGGGGATAGAAATACAGGGTGATAATTGTGGTCTGTGTTAAAGATTAGAGAGGGCTTATATTGTGCTAACCCTTCTATGACCCTGACTTACAGTGGAGGTTGGCATCCTAAAGCAATTTAACGACAAATGGCGCCCCCGCTCCTCGACGGCTATCCCAAAACAGGCCCTAACAGGTGCTGTTTGAGGGGATGTATAGCTTAATTGTAAAGTGCTGGAGTGCAAAGAGGTAGCATGAAAAGGTGTTTTACAGCATGGGCCTTTAGCAATAATTGTGGAGCTTAATGATTCTAAAGTGCATGAATCATATTAATAGGAGGTGTAAACACAAAGCATTGATAATATGAGACCTCCAAAAGCAGCATAATAAATGGAGAACCCCCAAAAAGTTCATCCCCATACTGTTTCATAGAATCCATTTACCATAGTTAAAGTGAGACCCTGCACACTGAATGCTCCAAAATATCATGCAACACTAAATGCCCACATGCATGTATAAAGTGAACAATAAACTCGACGTTTCCCCTCTCAAACAGGTTCATCAGGAGTGTATACATATATGTCAAAAATTGCTACTTACAGTAGCTTAATCATTTCAATGTCTGTAACGATAAAGTCCTCAGCACATAGGGTCGATCCCCTCTAGATGAAGTGCCTGTTCATTTTTCCACGCTGCAGAGTTCACCGTGGGTCAGGCTGCGCAGCATCAGTGATGCCAGAAACAGATGAGAAATATACTTTTAAACGCAAGGTTCTAAAGAATCGTTGTAGGTCCATTTCCAGTTCAAATGTACTACATTTGTAGGCTGGGCAAAAGGAAAGACCCTTTTGTAATACACCCAGGTCAGCCACCCCTAATGTCTTTGAGGAGATATTTATGATTAAGGACTCAGTACCTGAGATCTCGTAACCCGTGCTGGGTTCTTTAGAACCTTGCGTTCAAAAGTATATTTCTCATCTGTTTCTGATAATTTAATCCCTACGAGTACCCCTCCTAGCATCCTGTCCATACAACATTTAGGACTGTACAATAAGAGTTCGTTCCGCCCACCTCCAGGCTCACATGCACTAGAAACTTTTATCGGTTTCGTGCAGGCTTCTTTCTCCTCAATCAGAGATGATATAGAGAAGGGTAGACTTTTTTACCCTCCAAATTTATCAATAACTGAGAAACAAGCATTGTCTCTATTACGCAATGAACCAAGTCTAATTTTCAAACCTGCAGACAAGGGCGGGGCACTAGTGGTGATGGATAAAACACAATATTTATCAGAAATACAAAGACAACTTAGTGACGAAACAGTCTACCGTCAATTACCTAGGGACCCCAGACATGATATTTCCCTTAAAATTGATGCAATAATACAGAAATATTCTGAGCTTGGTGTCCTAGATTTAAAGACTGGAGATTACCTCAAGAAACAACATCCCATCACACCAGTCTTTATACCTTACCCAAGGTTCACAAAAACCTAGAGAACTCACCAGGAAGGCCCATAGTGGCCTCGACCGAATCCATTCTTTCTCCCATATCAAAATATTTGGAGAAGATTCTTACACCTCTGACACAGAAGGCACCATCATTTCTGTTAGATACGGGAGACTTTCTACGCACCATCAGACAACTGGGTAGGATCCCCCCCAATACCATATTAGTCACCCTTGATGTGAAGGATTTGTACACCTCCATCCCACATGTTGATGGTATTAATGCGGTCCATCATTTATTGACCCAAACAGGAATGGAATCTGATCAAATTAATCTATGCGTGGATCTTTTATCCATTGTGTTGTTCAACAATTACTTTTTGTTTCAAGATACTTTCTTTCTACAGATAAGAGGAACTGCCATGGGTTCCAACGTGGCGCCCCCATACGCCAACACATATATGGCGGAATTTGAATCTACTGTTATCTACAAACAACAGATGTATATTGATAATGTACCATTATGGAAAAGATACATTGATGATGTGATCTGCCTTTGGAAGGGAACCCCCAAATCTTTGGGGATGTTTCACTCCTTCCTCAATGAGGCATGGCCAGGAATCAATTTTACTATTACCTCCAGCACAGAATCAGTCAATTTTTTAGACACAATCCTCTTGAAGGATTCTGAGGGTTATTTAACCACAGATTTACACATTAAAGCCACAGATCGGAATAGTATCTTACATTTTGATAGTTTCCATCCTCCTGCCATCAAGCGTTCCATTCCCATCTCACAATATCAACGGGTAACACGAATAGTGACCAACAACACACTTCGTGACCGCAGACATAATGAAATGACAACAAAGTTTCTGAAAAGAGGATATCCTCCCTCTCTCCTTGTCAGCTCTAGGGACTACCTACCTAACCCACAACGCAGTTCAGGAAGCAAACGCATTCCTTTTGTACATACGTTTCATCCTTATACTTACTTACTACATAGGACCATTAGAAGACACTGGCCCCTCCTATCAAAAGCACATCCCGACATTCCAGAATTTTCTGAACCATTTCTCCCATGCTTTAGGAGACCCTCTAATATTAGAGATGGACTGGTACGAGCTGATATAGGGCCATTAAATACCAGGAGACAAGCTCTCCTTTCTAATTTGCGTTCAGGGACTTTTCCGTGTCTTCATTGTGCACAGTGTAGTAATGTACAGAAAGGCTCTAATATCTATCACCCCCGGACGGGAAAGAGTTTCCAAATCAAAGGCTATCATACTTGCGACTCAGCATTTGCAGTATATCTGATAAAGTGTCTGTGTGGTCTTCTCTACATTGGAGAGACCACACAGTGCATAAGGGACAGGATTTCAAAGCACAAATCCACCATTCGCTGCAAGAATCTATTATTACCTATACCCCATCATTTTCATCTTCATGGCCATACGATATCACAGTTGAAGTTCCAAGTTATTGAGACAATTCCCCCGCTGTAATGTATGTGGTACAGTTCATATAGCGTCTTGTGCTTGGGTGCGATGAAAATACATGAGACACAGGTTTGATATAGAAAGTCTTGTATTACTTCATACAAGTTGGCAAAAATAGTCACACAGTTTGCAGACACAGAAGCAGGAGACACAGCAGGCCAGAGTAATCTAAGCTCAGCAATCACTCTCCACAACAGGTTCAGGATCTTCTTCTCTGTTACCGTAAGTCCATGCAAACGTGGGTCTTTCAAAGAGCAGGGTTCAGAGTCCACAAGTGCTTCAGAGTTCCTCAGTAGGAATAGCTGGAGTACAAGGTCCAAGGCTTTAGGAGTCAGGTCACAGGTTCACTGCAGGCTAGATTCTGAAGCACTGATTGCTCAGCTGTGGCTGCTTAAGAAGCAAAAGGAGAGAATCAGGGCGGGAACATGCAAGCTGGAAACTCCATTTTGACTGAGGGCAAGATAGCTGCAGCAAGACAGAAAGTAAAATGGCTGACGAACAAACTGAGTTTCAGGAACATGTACACAGAACCTTACACCCGCTCAGAAGGGGAGGTGATCGTATACTCCTCTTAAAAAAACGAGAATCCTACTGGATTCACACACTGGAGACTCTTTCCCCTAAGGGTTTAAACAGGGACTATGACTTAATATCGTTTATTTAATTGTGTGCTTTACCCTGTTATTGACATTCATTTTTTCTATCTCTTCAGAGCCGATTATATTGAACCCTAAAGAATATGTCACAACATTGAATTGCACCACCTGCACTGTGAATGCACTGAATTATATCTTCTGCACTAAGAATGGATCCCAAAAAGTCACAGTTAGTCACTTGTTACCACTACACCCTGTCTAAATGTGTAATAAGGGCTGAATGTACCACCAAAGCATTTGCTAATTACGGCACTGTGTCTGCACCACCACCGCATCATGACAAGGGCGTGATCCATGTTACATCACTCTGAGGGCAGTACCCAGATCGTGTCATCACAGGGGCGGTAACAATACCGCATCATCAAGGGGGGAGGCACCAGCGCCGCATCATTACTGGGGCGGTACCAGCATCGCATCACCATGGGGGCGGTCAGTAAGGTACACATACCCTGACACATCCACGCACTTCCGGTCCCATGATTCTCGGTACCGGAAGTGGTCAGTGGAACGCACGCTGGAACGCACGCCCGATACCGTGATTCTTTCAGCCACTGCTGGTAAAGGCGTTTCTATGGGAAATCGTGGTAGAATGTTAGGATGATAACCTAGATTAGAGTAAAAAGGAGACTGCTTAGTGGAGGCACTCTGAGAGTTGTTATACGAGAACTCAGCTAATGGAAGTAGGTGGCAGATAAAGCAGCGGAGATACTGCTCCAGGGTTTGATTGGTTCGTTCGGTCTGTCCATTAGTCTGAGGATGAAAAGCAGAAGAAAGGTTTACTTTAATGTCCAATGCTGCACAGAAATTTTGCCAAAACCTAGAAGTGAATTGCACCCCTCGATCCGAAATAACCTCATCCGGTACTCCATGTAAGCGAAACACATCTTTAATCATCAAATCTGATGTCTGTTTTGCAGTGGGTAAGCCGACACAAGGGATAAAATGAGCTGCCTTTGTTAGACGGTCAACCACCACTAGAATGGTGTTCTTCCCTTGAGAGGTTGGTAACTCCACAATGAAGTCCATAGAAATGGATCCCCACGGGCGGAACGGGGTGGGAAGAGGCTGTAACAGACCAGTTGGTGAGGAGCGAGGTGTTTTGCATCTTGCACAGACTTCACATGAAGTGACATAGTTTAAAACATCCTTCCTGCAAGTGGGCCACCAAAAGAAACGAGAGAGAAATTCCTGTGTCTTTAGAATTCCTCTATGCCCAGCTATCTTGGAATCGTGAATGAGTTGCAATACTCTCAATCTGACTGTTTCAGGAATATACAGGCGTTGTCCCTGAATCCACACACCATTCTTAAAGACAAGACTTACGTCCCTTGGGGGTTGTGCCAAAAAGGAATCCGCATGGTATGCTTCCTTGATGTCCTTAAGTAGGTCTTGATTATGAATTACTCCTAGGAATCTAGAGTCAGGAAGAATAGTCTTAGGAGGAGTAATTGGACGTGTCTCTGCTGAGTAAATCCTAGAGAGTGCATCAGCCTTTCCATTGCGCGATCCTGGTCTATAAGAAATGATAAAATTAAATTGGTTTAAGAAAAGATTCCAGCGAGCCTGGCGAGGAGTCAGGCACTTAGCCGACCTGATAAACTCAAGGTTACGATGGTCTGTCAGGACGACTATTTGCTGTGCAGCTCCCTGAAGAAGGTGTCTCCATTCTTTGAAGGCGGCAATAATGGCCAACAACTCTCTATTGCCCACATCGTAGTTCCTCTCAGCCGAAGACAACTGCTGGGAAAAGAAGGCACAGGGATGCAAGACATTCTTCTCACCTGTTCTCTGAGAGAGTATAGCTCCAACGGCACAGTCTGAAGCATCCACCTCTATTATGAAGGCAAGCTCGGGGTTGGGATGTACTAGGATAGGTGCAGTGGTAAATTTATCTTTTAGACGGGAAAATGCTTCCTGGGCTTGGGGAGTCCAGGAGAACCTAGACTCTTTCCGGGTAAGTTGGGTGATAGGTGACACTACCTCAGAGAAATTTCTAATGAAACGTCTATAAAAGTTGGCAAACCCGATGAAGCGCTGTACCTCCTTCACATTTCTAGGACTTGGCCAATCCTTGATGGCTTGGGTTTTGCTTCCATCCATACTAATTCCTTGTGTAGACAGTACATACCCCAGAAATTGAATTTCGGTCCTATGGAATTCACACTTTTCAAGTTTGATGTAAAGATGATTTTGTCTTAGACGTTCCAAGACCATTCTCACATGTCCATGATGTTCCTCTGTGGAGTTAGAAAAAATTAGAATATCATCCAAATAAATTACCACGAATGTATCTAGGAGATCCCTGAAGATGTCATTCACCAAGTGTTGGAAAGTGGCTGGGGCGGTACTCAGACCAAAAGGCATAACTAGATATTCAAAGTGTCCATAGCGTGACCTGAATGCAGTCTTCCATTCATCCCCAGGTCTAATACGGACTAAGTTATAGGCCCCACGAAGATCTAGTTTAGAGAAAATTTTGGCATGTCGCACTCTCTCCAATAACTCAGGGATTAAAGGCAATGGATAACGGTTTCTAATAGTAACCTTATTGAGTTCCCTATAGTCTACGCATGGTCTCAGAGATCCATCTTTCTTCTTTACAAAGAAGATGGGTGCACCTGCAGGAGATGAAGAGGGGCGTATGAAGCCCTTGGCTAGATTTTCGTCTATGTAATCCTTTAAAGCCTTTAGCTCGGGCCCCGCCAGGGGGTAGATCTTACCAAAAGGTATCTCCGCTCCAGGCAATAATTCAATTGGACAATCATATGGACGGTGAGGAGGAAGCTGGTCAGCGTTCTTCTTGTCACATAAATCCACATAGTCCTGGTATACAGCTGGTAGTTCAGGGACTGACATGGTTCCTTTAGGAACAGAGCAAGCTGAAACTTTTGGACTCATCTGTTTCTCTGGAAAGTGTAATTCCTTGGTCTCCCAGTTAATGGTAGGATTCTGAGCCTGCAGCCATGGTAGCCCTAGAATAATGGGAAAGTGGGGAGAAGAGATAAGCATAAAGGACAGTTTCTCTTGATGATCTTTACCCATAGAAACCCTCAAAGGCTCTGTTTCCTGATCCACTGGTCCAGAGGTCAGCAGGGAGCCATCCACAGTTTCCATCTGTACTGGAGTAGCCTTCTTCACTGAACGTATCCCCTGTTTCAGAGCAAAGGAGACATCCATAAAATTTCCACTTGCCCCTGAGTCGATCATAGCAGAGCTAGACACCCAAGCTGAGTCAACCCAGAGTTTGATGGAAAGAAAGCAATGAGAATTGTTTTTCTTACAACTCAGCTGGGACACCGCTGAGGAAACTTGAAAAACGGCAGCGTTTACACAGTCAACGTCCTCAGAGGTAACGGAGTTTAAGTCCGAGAAATCAAGATCTGTTGCTGCAGATCTCTCTGGAGCCTGAGGCTCGGACCTGACAGATCCCCTCTCGCAACACTCACAATGAATGAGTGCTGCAGTAGTCTTACGAGAACGGCTGGGGCAGTTTATAATGAAGTGCCTTGACTTACCACAATAGAAACATAGATTCTCCTTAAAACGATGTTCCTTGCGTGCATCACTAACCCGTCGTTGTAAAGAGTCTACCTGCATGGGTTCAGGTTCAGGTTCCCGTGTAATCCTACTCAAAGGTTCCTTAGCTGGAGAGGAAGGTAGGAAAAGGTTAGTGCGATTGCTTTCGAACCATCTCTCTTGCCTGCGTTCAGTCAGACGAGTATCAATACGGATGCAGTAGTTAATAAAGTCACCTAACGCAGTGGGAGGGTCGGCACGAGCAAGTTCATCCTTAATCAGTGGAGATAACCCCTTTCGAAAAATAGATTTTTTGGCGGAACTGTCCCAGGTGGTATCAAGGGCCCATCTCCTGAACTCCAAGGCATATTCAGCTACCGAGTGCTTACCTTGGCGCAAAGCTAACATGGCTGCTTCAGCTGTTGCACCTCGATTGGGGTCATCAAACACCTGCCCCATGGCTGAAATAAAAGCATCAAGGTGATTCAAACAATCATCCTCAGTCTCAATCAGAGGGTTTGCCCACATCAAAGCCTTGTTGGTAAGCAACATAATTATAGTAAGCACCTTAGATCGTTCAGTGGGAAATTGTGAAGCATGTGCAGAAAAAAAAAGATTGCATTGATTAATAAATCCCCTGAATTTCTCACGTTCACCGCCAAAACTAAAAGGGGGCAACTTGGGAATCCCAGAACTCGGGGCTACGGCAGGAGCCTGGACTCGCTCTTCTAGAACCTCAATCCTGGCTCGCAAATACTGGGCAGTCTGTCCAAACACTTGCAAATTGTGATTAGTGAGGTCCTGTAGGCTTGAAAAACGGGTCTTTATATTCTGCAAATCTGCAAGGATATTATCAGTCACTCCGCAAAGTTCCTTTATGCGGGCCTCCATTTTCCAGATCTTTTAAGACAGGAGTACTGGAAGAAGAGGAGAGGAGAAAAAAAAACAATAGTGTTTACCTGTGGTAACACTGCAGAGAGAAAAAAAAAATTAAGGGAACTGCTCACCTGGAATGGTTGTGAGAAGTCACAACCACTATCATCACAGAAAGTTCACCCGGACATCTGATATCCACAGTTACAGCAGACAAAAAAGAGAAAAGAAAAAAAAAAAACAATAGTGTTTACCTGTGGTAACACTGCAGAAAAAAAAAACACTTAAGGGAATTGCTCACCTGGAATGGTTGTGAGAAGTCACAACCACTGTCATCACAGAAAGTACAACCGGACATCCGATATCCACAGTTACAGCCTCTCCAGACCCAGCAGACACTAACGTTTTGGCTTCAGAATCTTGTAATGTATGTGGTACAGTTCATATAGCGTCTTGTGCTTGGGTGCGATGAAAATACATGAGACACAGGTTTGATATAGAAAGTCTTGTATTACTTCATACAAGTTGGCAAAAATAGTCACACAGTTTGCAGACACAGAAGCAGGAGACACAGCAGGCCAGAGTAATCTAAGCTCAGCAATCACTCTCCACAACAGGTTCAGGATCTTCTTCTCTGTTACCGTAAGTCCATGCAAACGTGGGTCTTTCAAAGAGCAGGGTTCAGAGTCCACAAGTGCTTCAGAGTTCCTCAGTAGGAATAGCTGGAGTACAAGGTCCAAGGCTTTAGGAGTCAGGTCACAGGTTCACTGCAGGCTAGATTCTGAAGCACTGATTGCTCAGCTGTGGCTGCTTAAGAAGCAAAAGGAGAGAATCAGGGCGGGAACATGCAAGCTGGAAACTCCATTTTGACTGAGGGCAAGATAGCTGCAGCAAGACAGAAAGTAAAATGGCTGACGAACAAACTGAGTTTCAGGAACATGTACACAGAACCTTACACCCGCTCAGAAGGGGAGGTGATCGTATACTCCTCTTAAAAAAACGAGAATCCTACTGGATTCACACACTGGAGACTCTTTCCCCTAAGGGTTTAAACAGGGACTATGACTTAATATCGTTTATTTAATTGTGTGCTTTACCCTGTTATTGACAGTCATTTTTTCTATCTCTTCAGAGCCGATTATATTGAACCCTAAAGAATATGTCACAACATTGAATTGCACCACCTGCACTGTGAATGCACTGAATTATATCTTCTGCACTAAGAATGGATCCCAAAAAGTCACAGTTAGTCACTTGTTACCACTACACCCTGTCTAAATGTGTAATAAGGGCTGAATGTACCACCAAAGCATTTGCTAATTACGGCACTGTGTCTGCACCACCACCGCATCATGACATGGGCGTGATCCATGTTACATCACTCTGAGGGCAGTACCCAGATCGTGTCATCACAGGGGCGGTAACAATACCGCATCATCAAGGGGGAGGCACCAGCGCCGCATCATTACTGGGGCGGTACCAGCATCGCATCACCATGGGGGCGGTCAGTAAGGTACACATACCCTGACACATCCACGCACTTCCGGTCCCATGATTCTCGGTACCGGAAGTGGTCAGTGGAACGCACGCTGGAACGCACGCCCGATACCGGAAGTACCCACACTTCTACCTCCACTATAAATATATGGCACCGCAGCACTTTAGCTACTGACTAACGGTGGATCCCGTGTCAGCGGCTGCACTGGGGTAAGAGTTAAGTAGCGGTGAGCTTTTCTGTTTGCCACATATGTCTGCATACCATTATAGTCTCATGGGGCGTTTTCTTACAGGCAGCACCACAGCTACTATCACACTTGTGGGACCTCTTGTACTTTATATCAGGACTGCATTAAGTCATAAACCAGCAAATTCATATTGATGGGTATGCATCTCTCCTTTTTTCATGCAACTTGGGACCATATCTCACTTATTGTTATGCAGCAGTGCATCGATCTGTATATATCATTATTATCTTTACAGATGGCTATCCGGTGATTGAGACATAATACTATTGATACATATGTTTTCCCAACTTATAAACGGTATGTTGTGATTCCCCACAGAATTTTTGGATTGTTCTAAAGAGTGGCTACTCCGATTCTATGTATATGCTGTTACTTCTAGCTAACAAAATTGTTATCATGTTGTATATACTTTATTTTTTTCAAAAATATTTTTCAATTTTGTTATTTTCACTTTAAAGGTTTTCTTTCTTGTTAAAAGAGGCAATTGATAAAGGCAGAGTGTCTGCCGAAACGTTTTGCCTTGAAAACCGCATACAATCTTCAATAAATACCAGTTTGATCTTCTTCACCATACAAAGCTGAGTGCCTGATTTCATTTATATATATACTGGTCATCACACTCTGACGTTCTGCGGTGTTGTCTCCGCCCCCTCCGCGTCTTCCTCGACCTTCCTAGTCGGCCTTTCATGCATCATCATGAACATTAAAAATTTTTTTTAACCATTTCATTCCACGCTGGATATCTCCATTTTTTTGTACTTCTGGTTGCTCTGCCACATCCGTGCGAGGAGTGAAGTCTGGCTTCATACACCAGTGGATATTGGGGTAAGATGATATCTTCTGTTTTCATTTACAAAAAATATTATGCACCCAAAAAAATTTAAAAAAATCAATTTTAGTGTGGAAAAGTAGGAAAACATTAAAAAAATCCTATATTAATCGTGTATCGCTGTAAATGTACTGGCATAAAGAATAAAGCTGTCTTATCACTTTTACCGCATGGTGAATATCATGAAAAAAATAAATGAAAAGCAATTCTTTAGTTCATATTTATCCTGTGCTCTACGCTGAGAATGCTGTGAATTGTAGTACCACAAAACCTGGAATGTCCATAGTTCCTACACCTAAAAAATGTGTGAAAATGTGAAACAATAGGAATGGTTTCTCCAATAGACAATGATTCCTGCTCTTACATGTCATTTGTGCATTGCTAGATGGATCATCAGCAAAGAAACAATCAATGATCTTGTTGTAAATGTTTTTTACTTTTGAGAACTTTCCCTTAATCGCCCGGCTCCTCCAGCCTTGATGCTGACCAACGTGATCTGCCATATTATTACTACTCGTTATCAATATTAATTAACACCTGTGGAGATATCACTCATGGTCATATGTGACATCATCAAATACAGGAGGCCATTGTTACCTCATAGCATGACGTCACAATGACTGATGGTCATATGTGACATCATCAAATACAGGAAGCCATTGTTACCTCACAGCATGACGTCATAATGACTGATGGTCATATGTGACATCATCAAATACAGGAGGCCATTGTTACCTCACAGCATGACGTCACAATGACTGTGGCTCTATACAAACAGGTGTTCAGGGGGCAAAGGCTCATTACAGAAGATGTAGACGAGGAGAGCGGAGGATCGAGGACACAGATTCTCGTGTCAGGAGATGAAGATGAGGAGAATGGAAGTTCCTGAATTGAGGATTCAGGTAAATAAGAAACCTTACGGGGATTTCATAGTGAACGTAGCGCCAATATGGACCCTCCAAGTCTACAAATTGTGGCTGTAAGGTGCTAGGTTTCTTCAATCCTTGCTGGTAGAATCTCTAGACTTGGGTGAGGAAGGTTCTTTGTGAGGTCACACAGCGGAATGTTGGACACTGAGAGTTCTATGTAGCAAACATGGGGACATCCCTGGGGCTATAGAGAGGTCAGCACAAAGATGGCACCTCGGATGGAGACACTACAGTAGCTAGTACGGTCAGTGACACTTCAGGTGGTGTCTGTGGCTGGCACAGATTGTTGTTGGTGGTTCTGTCACTTAAATTTAAGATTATTGGGGCAAAAAAGTACCATTATTCCCCCTCATGGGAGAGAGGTTGGTGTACATACATCAGGGGAAAATATATTTACTTTACTTTCTTTTCATCTATTTTACTTATATATAACTGCATTTGCCACATTTTTTTAAATGAAATTTATTACACCATTTTTAAGTGTCTATGTCAAAACTTAAAAACGCAGAGAAAAGAGGACTTGATTATCTGGCATAAAGTACAACATAGTTATGACGCTTTTCTACAGGTTTTATACTGATACTTCTCATATTATTTTTTTCTTACCAGGGAAAGGATCTGGATCTTGGAAGGAAGACTGAAGAATCTAAAGAGAGCCACACGATTATTTAGTGTTAATCATTTTATATGTCTGTACATTATATTTTGTGTCTTATGATGTCATATACTGATTATATGGATCTGGAATGGATTCTGTAATCAGTGCATCATGACATATTGTTTAGGTATCTGCTGTATCAAACTGTATAAGGGTCCTGATATGATATAACTGTGCTATGTCTGTATATTGGGGGGTAGTGTTTGTAGGGGGTAGTGTTCTTTATATTGGGGGTAGTGTTTGTAGGGGGTAGTGTTCTGTATATTGGGGGTAGTGTTTGTAGGGGGTAGTGTTCTGTATATTGGGGGTAGTGTTTGTAGGGGGTAGTGTTCTGTATATTGTGGGTAGTGTTTGTAGGGGGTAGTGTTCTGTATATTGGGGTAGTGTTTGTAGGGGGGTAGTGTTTTGTATATTAAGGGGTAGTGTTTGTAGGGGGTAGTGTTCTGTATATTGGGGGTAGTGTTTGTAGGGGGTAGTGTTCTGTATATTGGGGGTAGTGTTTGTAGGGGTAGTGTTCTGTATATTGGGGGTAGTGTTTGTAGGGGGTAGTGTTTTGTATATTAAGGGGTAGTGTTTGTAGGGGGTAGTGTTCTGTATATTGGGGGTAGTGTTTGTAGGGGGGTAGTGTTCTGTATATTGGGGGTAGTGTTTGTAGGGGGGTAGTGTTCTGTATATTAAGGGGTAGTGTTTGTAGGGGGGTAGTGCTCTATATTGGGGTAGTGTTTGTAGGGGGTAGTGTTCTGTATATTAAGGGGTAGTGTTTGTAGGGGGGTAGTGCTCTATATTGGGGGTAGTGTTTGTAGGGGGTAGTGTTCTGTATATTAAGGGGTAGTGTTTGTAGGGGTAGTGTTCTATTTATTGGGGGTAGTGTTTGTAGGGGTAATGTTCTATATATTGGGGATAGTGTTTGTAGGGGGGTAGTGTTCTGTATATTGGGGGTAGTGTTTGTAGGGGTAGTGTTCTGTATATTGGGGATAGTGTTTGTAGGGGGGTAGTGTTCTGTATGCTAATGGGTAGTGTTTGTAGGGGGTAGTGTTCTGTATATTGGGGTAGTGTTTGTAGGGGGGTAGTGTTCTGTATATTGAGGGGTGGTGTTTGTAGGGGGGTAGTGTTCTGTATATTGGGGGTAGTGTTTGTAGGGGGGTAGTGTTCTGTATATTAAGGGGTAGTGTTTGTAGGGGTAGTGTTCTATTTATTGGGGGTAGTGTTTGTAGGGGTAATGTTCTGTATATTGGGGATAGTGTTTGTAGGGGGGTAGTGTTCTGTATATTGGGGGTAGTGTTTGTAGGGGGTAGTGTTCTGTATATTGGGGGTAGTGTTTGTAGGGGTAGTGTTCTGTATATTGGGGATAGTGTTTGTAGGGGGGTAGTGTTCTGTATGCTAAGGGGTAGTGTTTGTAGGGGGTAGTGTTCTGTATATTGGAGTAGTGTTTGTAGGGGGTAGTGTTCTGTATAATGGGGGTAGTGTTTGTAGGGGGGTAGTGTTCTGTATATTGAGGGGTGGTGTTTGTAGGGGGGTAGTGTTCTGTATATTGGGGGTAGTGTTTGTAGGGGGGTAGTGTTTGTAGGGGGGTAGTGTTTAGTTTTTTTTACAGGGGAGATGAACGTAGTTAAGCTATGAGCTCCAAGGTTTGATCTGATGAGGAAAGGTGAGGCGTGTTACCAAGACAAAGATCTGCTATCTGGAAACGAGTCGCCATATTGAATATCATTGCTCTCTATATATGTCAGTTAGTTAGTTGTAGTATGGCTTTGGTCCAGGGTTCTCGAACTGATTGCCTTTTCTCGGGGTCAAGAAGGAATTTTTCCCTGTAACACACATTGGCTGAACGTGTCCAGGTTTTTTGCCTTCTTCTGGACCATTGGTCTTAGGTAGAGGTAAAGATTGCATTTAATAAAATATGTTTAAAATCAGTGATCGGTCTCCCTTATGTCTTTATTTTATACTCAGGTAGTTATATCATATAGATCCCATATGTCAAAGTCAAGGCCCGCGGGCCAGATCCGGCCCGCGAATTGATTATCTATGGCCCCCTGGATGATATTTAATTACTATTATATCCGGCCTGCAGGCCACAGCCGCCTGCTGGTGTTTTGCACGCACCAGCCAGGGCCGGCGTCAACACCCGGGCAAGTGCCGGGGCCCTGAGCAGGCGGGGGGGCCCACTCGCAGTCTGGCACCCCCCCGCCCGTTAGCGGAGGAGAGCGGTGTCAGCGCCGCCACTGGGCCCCCCCGCTTGCTCAGGGCCCCGGCATCAGCTGGCACAATACTTACCTCTCCCGTGCCTCCGCTGCCGCAGCTCCGGGCTCCAGGGGGCGCTGGCGCTTCCTCTCACAGCAGGCCGCTGAATGACGTCATCATTCAGCGGCCGGCTGTGGCACAGAGCGCGCGGACGTCGGACAGGTAAGACATGTGTGTGTATGTCTCTGTGTGTGTCTGTGTGTATGTAGTGCGGTGCTTTGTGTGTGTGTGTGTGTGTGTATGTGAGAGAGTGCTTGTGTGCTGTCTGTGTGTGATGATGGGCAGGCATTGCTGATAATGGGGAGGCATTGATGATGATGATGGGGAGAAGATGATAATGGGCAGGCATTGCTGATAATGGGGAGGCATTGATGATGATGATGGGGAGAAGATGATAATGGGCAGGCATTGCTGATAATGGGGAGGCATTGGTGATGATGGGGAGAAGATGATGATAATGGGCAGGCATTGCTGATAATGGGGAGGCATTGATGATGATGATGGGGAGAAGATGATAATGGGCAGGCATTGCTGATAATGGGGAGGCATTGATGATGATGGGGAGAAGATGATGATAATGGGCAGGTATTGATGATAATGGGCAGGCATTGATGATGGGGAGAAGATGATGATGGGCAGGCATTGATGATGATGGGGAGGAGATGATGATGATGGGCAGGCATTGATGATAATGGGGAGGCCATGATGATGATGGGGAGGCAATGATGATGATAATGGGGAGTCTTTCCACAGCGCCCTTTCCTGAGCTGTAACAGTGCAGAACGCAGTACAGCGCAGAGGAGAGCTCCATATTTTGTATGGAGCATTATATGGGGACCAGTATCCTGTATGGAGCATTATATGGGGACCAGTATCCTGTATGGAGCATTATATTGGGTCCAGTATCCTGTATGGAGCATTATATTGGGTCCAGTATTCTGTATGGAGCATTATATGGGGGGTGACATCCTGCATGGGGTATTATATGGGTGATGAGGGGGAGACTGTGGTGCCCATAATATTGTATGGAGGACTGTACTGTCCAGTCTGTACTGTGCGCTGTGAGGATTTGGCGGTTTTTGAGCTATTGTACAATTTACAATAGATATCACTCATGTAATGTAAGAAGAGAAGTATTTGGCATTGTACTGTACCCATATTTCTCTGCTGTATCTGTGCATCATGAATCGTGGTCTGTGTTAAAGGGGCCCACTGAGGCTCTTTCGCCCGGGGCCCATAAAAACCTGGAGCCGGCCCTGGCACCAACACTACATTTCCCACAATGCACCGGTAGCAGGGCCGGCGTCAGTCGGCCCTCGGCTTGTAGCAAATTTGTTTTTTTGGCCCTCGGTGTGTTTGACTTTGACATCCCTGATATAGATCATGTCACAACTGTGTAACATATAGATCAAGAGTGTCACACATATATAAATAAAATTAAGAATTACTTTATTTCAAAATGACAAACAAGACACATTAAAAAGGGTTGCCTCAAACCAGTAATCACAAAAGCAGGGAAGACGATTATAGCAGTAGGATATTCATTATATATAAAAGATAGCCATATTTGGCATTTAAATATTATTTTATGCCTATTTATCCTGAATTGCACAGAACAATTTGCTAATAGAGATATGAAATTCACAATTTGCACAGAATCTGGTAAAAATTCAATTTGGCACAGAGTCTGGACACTAATGCACGCTTAGGTGAGGTAGGAACTGAAATCACTCCCTATCACACAAAAGTAATTATTTCCTTTCCAGAGATCATTAACTACTTAGAGTACAACATTTCTTTAGTGTGCCAAAGAAAGAGTCCAGACTTCAGCAAATGACTACAAACATTGCTAAAGTGCTCATGCAGAGGTATGTTAATCACAATACTAAAACCGCAGCTATTATTGCCCAGCAGGTATGTTCACCTTAAATATCCAATTGCACATAAAAGACTCCAATTTACATGTCAGCATATTGCATCCTAGTATTTAATCACAAGTAAATTCATGTGCTCTATTGTGTGGCACCCCAGGAGTTCAGTTGCCACAATGGCCTTTCCTCCCTCCAGGGAGGAGTGATGTCATGCCTGGAAGCAAAGCAGGAATCCCCTTACCACGTAGTTCCAGCATACAACACAGTTCCTGCTCCAGGCCAGCAGGCGGAGCTCTAAATCCGACTTCAGGGGAGCTGCTCTCTCTGGTCAGAAGCAGGAAGTTAGTAGGAGTTAGAGCCTGAACAAGGTTGAGAGAGGACGTGTGGAGAGGTCCTGGGTGCAGAGCTGTAGCTGAGCTCACCCTAGGCTCTAGCACCAGTGACCGTGCGCCGGAGCCCGAGGCTGTGTGGGTACTAAAGCCCCGGCAGCAGAATCCGGAGGGCAAAAGATCCTCTGTTCCCAACTGATACTTGACGACACAGCAGCACGTGTGAGCTGGAGATGCCAGACAGGAGCGATCCCTGAAGTTGGGTACAGCTGCCTGTCATGCGAGTGGAGTTCTACCTAAACATCAGACAGAAAGAGGGACTTGGATAGAGTTTTCAGCAACAAGTACCTCAGAGAATAGCACTAGAGAGGAGGCCTCACAACCCACTTGACTAAGGAGATTCCCAACTTGCTTTCTGGCTGACAGACTCTAGAACCATCTGTAACCTGAGCTCCGGACTGTACCTGCATTGCTCAGTAAAAGGTACAGGAAAATGCACCCTGCTGTGTCTTCTGACTCTTTCCTGCGTCACCTGCCCTACACCACACTCACTACCAACATCACCTTTAATACCCTAACTGCCCTGGGATACAGCTCTACCCGTGGAGAGCTTAACCATCTTTGCTGCCCCATCACCATCCCAGAGGATCTGCATGGTAACGTCGGTCCCCTGACTGAATACCACGGGTGGCATCACGAACACTTTGTTACAAACTTTATTATCCCCTTCATCATCAACCCCCTTTTTATTGGATGCCCAGGGCCACGGACCGGGTCACTGCTGCTGTGGCACTTTCTCTTTAAGAAGCGGCACAGTACCAAGTATCCCCACTGCCCTGGCGGGCAATTGAACTTGGGGTCACAAACAGAATCTCTACCCCGGTATTGCCGGGTACTGTGTGCCATAGACTTTGTTGGAACTGGGTGAATTGCCGCCATACAGTGCCACACGGCGCGCGGGAAGCAGAATAGGCATGCGGTCGTGGGCGGAGCCTGAGAGCGCAAAAAGAGAAGTGCTGCGCACGTTCAGGCATCAGCTGGCAGAGAACAGGGAGCTGAAGCCTGGAATCCCGGCACGGACCATTCATCCCGCTGACAGAGCAACAGACTGGTAAGCAAGCGGAACCTCAGAGCCTGGCTAAGATTCACAAGGGGGAAGAGAATGTCCAGCGCAGATGGAGATCTAGCGACTGATGCAGCCACAGCCCCCATAAAGCTGAAAGATTCAGTGGCAGGAGCAGTTGCAGCCCCCAAAAGACAGCAGAATCCGGCGGCCGACGCAGCAGCAGCCGCCAGAGCGCCGCAAGATCTGGCGACCGCCGTTACAGTCCTTATAATGCCGTTATCAATGCCATATATACCGGGAGCGGCCTGGCTACTGCAATACTCAGGGGAGTCACATACCTTGAGCGATTTCAAGGAGAGACTGTGCAGTTTATTTGAAGTGAATAGAAATACATGCAACCGCATGTTCCAGTCTGAGTGCCGGCGGCAGCACTGGGTGTTCATGCGAGAGACTCGCACGAGAATCGTGCAAGTTTCTCGCATGTGTGATCCCTGCCTTACCGTATTTTTCGGACTATAAGACACACCAGACCATAAGATGCACCCCAAATTTTGGGGTGGAATATAGCAGAAAAAAAGATTTTTATAAGATGGAGGTCCGTCCTATTGTCCGAATAAGATATCTTGCTTGAGGGCCGGGGGTGATACAGCGGGGTCACAGGAGGCATCATCCCTTCCACAAGAAGCCAGCGGCAACAGAATGGAGGCAATGCTGCAGTCCTGGGGTCCGGTGTCGGCGGTGAGGCAGAGCATGGAGCAGGGTCCTTTCCTCAGGATGTATGCGGCAGAAATGTGTCCACGTCGCGGCCCGGTGTCCACAGTGAGCAGAGCAGAGTGCATCACTGGATTCCCGGCGGCCATCTTCCTGAAGCTGTTGGCTGCCGGAGGCTTCAGGAAAATGGCAGCCGAAGGCCGTGTGTGCGCATAGTGAGTTCTCGGCAGCCATTTTTCTGAAGCCGAGTGCCGTTGAGATCTCAATCTGTGCACACGCAGCCTCCAGCGGCCATTGTCTTGAAGTCTCCGGTGGCCCACAGCTTCAGGAAGATGGCAGCAGGGATACCGGTGATGCACTCAGCTCTGCTCGCCGTGGACACCGGGCCGCGGCGTGGACACATTTCTGCCACCGGCATCCTGAGGAAGGGACCCTGCTCAGGTGCACTCTGCACCGCCCACCGCCGCAGCATCGCCACACCTCTGCCGCCAACGGTTCCGCTGCTACACCACTGCTGCAACCCCCTGGTAAGCCCGTGTTCGCACTATAAGACGCACCCCCCATTTTCCTCCCAAATTTTAGGTGGAAAAATTGCGTCTTATAGTCTAAAAAATACGGTAACTAGGGAGTCGTACTGGATATGGAAATTACAGACAAGGATTCCGCAAGGTCTGAACGTGCGACAAGATCTCATACTTCAGTATGATCTATATTTTTTTTGTTTAATGTGTTTTTTCCATGTTTGATTTTTATCAGTCTGGATATGCATTGTAATAAGAGTCTGTCTCATCCATGGCATTATTTTGTGTCTGCATATTGTCTTTTCATGATGTATTGCTTTTATTTTACATGGTACATGCATGTTGCTGAAGTGCTTTAACAAAGAGTTAAATCTACTCCCCTTGTGATCTAATTAATTAGCACTGACTTTTTCACCTGTTTGCTTCATGAAAGGTTTTTAAGCCTCCAGTATGACAACCTATACTAACCATGATTAAGACCGGAGTGTGGAAACGCGTCGGTTGCTCTCTGGGATCTATATGTTGTCTGCATTGTGCCTGTTTTTATGAATTTTTCCATTAACCCCTTCACCCCCAAGGGTGGTTTGCACGTTAATGACCGGGCCAATTTTTACAATTCTGACCACTGTCTCTTTATGAGGTTATAACTCTGGAACGCTTCAACGGATCTGCGCGATTCTGAGATTGTTTTCTCGTGACATATTGTACTTCACGTTATTGGTAAAATTTCTTTGATATAACTTGCGTTTATTTTTGAAAAAAATGCAAATATGGCGAAAATTTTGAAAATTTTGCAATTTTCAAACTTTGAATTTTTATTCCCTTAAAACAGAGAAATATGTCACACAAAATAGTTAAGAAATAACATTTCCCACATGTCTACTTTACATCAGCACAATTTTGGAATCAAAATTTTTTTTTCTTAGGAAATTATAAGGGTTAAAAGTTGACCAGCGATTTCTCATTTTTACAACAAAATTTACAAAGCCATTTTTTTAAGGGACCACCTCATATCTGAAGTCACTTTGAGGGGTCTATATAGCAGAAAATACCCAAAAGTGACACTATTCTAAAAACTGCACCCCTCAAGGTACTCAAAACCACATTCAAGAAGTTTATTAACCCTTCAGGTGCTTCACAGGAGCTGAAGCAACGTGGAAGGAAAAAATGAATATTTAACTTTTTAGCCACAAAAATGATCTTTTACAAACTTTTTTTTTATTTTCACAAGGGTAAAAAGAGAAAATGGACAGATAAAGTTGTTGTGCAATTTCTCCTGAGTACGCCAATACCCCATAAGTGGGGGAAAACCACTGTCTGTTCGCACAGCAGAGCTCATAAGGGAAGGAGCGCCATTTGACTTTTTCAAACTAAAATTGGCTGGAATTGAGATTGGATGCCATGTCGCGTTTGGAGAGCCCCTGATGCGCCTAAACAGTGGAAACCCCCCACAAGTGACACCATTTTGGAAACTAGACCCCCTAAGGAACTTATCTAGATCTGTTGTGAGCACTTTGAACCCCCAAGTGTTTCACAAAAGTTTATAATGCCTGGGTGTGAAAAAAAAAAGAAACAATTTTCCACAAAAATGATTTTTTAGTCCCAAATTTTTGATTTTTCCCAAGGAAATTGGACCCCAAAAGTTGTTGGCCAATTTGTCCTGAGTATGCTGATACCCAATATGTGGGGGGCGGAAACTGTTTCGGCGCACGGCAGGGCTTGGAAAGGAAGTAGTAAAGTTTTGGAATGCAGATGTTGATGGGGGTCATGTTCCATTTGCAGTGCCCCAGATGAGCCTAAACAGTAGAAACCCCCCACAAGTGACCTCATTTTGGAAACTAGACCCCTAAGGAACGTATCTAGAGCTTTGGTGAGCACTTTGAACCCCCAAGTGCTTCACACAAGTTTATAATGCCCGGGCATGAAAATAAAAAATCCTATTTTTTTCCCACAAAAATTATTTTTAGTCACTAATTTTTTATTTTCCCAAGGGTAACAGGAGAAATTGGACCAAAAAAGTTGTTGTCCAATTTGTCCTGAGTACGCTGATACCCGATATGTGGGGGGGAACCACTGTTTGGGCGCACGGCAGAGCTCGGAATGGAAGGAGCACCATTTGACTTTTTCCAACCAAAATTTGCTGGAATTGAGATTGGACGACATGTTGCATTTGGAGAGCCCCTGATGTGCCTAAACAGTGGAAACCCCCACAAGTGACCCCATTTGGGAAACTAGACCCCCTAAGGAACTTATGTAGATCTTTGGTGAGCAATTTGAACCCCCTAGTGCTTCACACAAGTTTATAACGTAGAGCCGTAAAATTAAAAAATCATATTTTTTCCACAAAAATGATCTTTTCACCCCAATTTTTATTTTCCCAAGGGTAACAAGACTCCAAAAGTTATTGTGCAATTTGTCCTGAGTACACTGATACCCCATATGTGGGGGTAAACCACTGTTTGGGTGCATGGCAGAGTTTGGAAGGGAAGGAGCGCCGTTTGACTTTTTCAACGCAGAATTGGCTGGATGCCATGTCGTGTTTGGAGAGCTCCTGATCTGCCTAAACAGTGGAAACCCCCCACAAATGACATCATTTTGGAAACTAGACCCCTCAAGGAACTTATCTAGATGTGTGGTGAGCACTTTGAACCCCCAAGTGCTTCACAGAAGTTTATAACGTACAGCCGTAAAATAAAATTATTTTTTTTTTACAAAAATGATTTTTTCGTCCCCAATATTTTTTTTTCACAAGGGTAACAGGAGAAATTGGACCCCAAAAGTTGTTGTCCAATTTGTCCTGAGTACGCTGATACCCAATATGTGGGAGAAAACTACTGTATGGGTACACGTTGGGGCTCGGAAGGGAAGTAGTGACGTTTTGGATTGTAGACTTTGATGGAATGGTCTGGGGCGTCATGTCGCATTTGGAGAGCCCCCGATGTGCCTAAACAGTGGAAACCCCCCACAAGTGACCCCATTTTGGAAAATAGATCCCACAAGGAACTTATCTAGATGTGTGGTGAGCGCTATGAAGCCCCAAGTGTTATGTTTCGGTAGCTGAGGAGTGCAGGTAAAAAAAGGCAATACACCAGAGCAGTTGGAATCTATGAGATTGCAGTACCCTGACTAACCACCACAACTAGAGGCAGCCGTGGAGCGTTCCTACGTTGGTCCTAGACGCCTCGTCACAGCCTGAGAAACTAACTACACCTAAAGATAGAAATAGGAAAGCTATCTGCCCCGGAGCAGAACCCCAAAGACAATAGAAAGCCCCCAAACATGTAATGGCGGTTAGACAAGAGGAAATACTGACACAGAAAGAAAATAGCATGAGCAAACGCTGGGGCCCAAACTATCTAAACAGAAAAGGATAGGAAGGGTACTCACTGCAATCCCAGAAAACCCTGAAAAGCACCAACTCTACTAATTCCAAAATCACCTGAGATCACACGACCTCTACCACCCAAACTAGTTCTCTGGTGTAACAAAATCAAAACAGCAGCCACTGAAAAAACTGGAAAAAGCAAAAGAACAAAACTCAGTGGCTGAACTAAACTGAGAGGGCAAAAGCCCCCGGAGGGGACCCTGAAGGCCCCCAAAGAAGTGCAGGACAAAATGCAAAAATATAGCAAAAACACAAAAGAAGACAAAGTCTTATCTGTTAGCAGGAGATGCAGACACGACACAGCAGGCTACAAGGGAAACTGGAATGAAGGATTCAGACCAGAACAATTGATCACCGGCAACCCTGATGGGAAAATGACTCCCTTATATAAGACCAGTCAGTAACACCTGATTCCCAGTCCTCACAATCTTCACTAGCACCGCTTGTAACCACCAGAGGGAGCCTCTGCTCAGAACTCATCTCAAACCCATTCACAACAGTACCCCCCCTTGAGGAGGGGTCACCGAACCCTCATTTGAGCAACCAGGTCGGTCAGGATGAGTTCTATGATACGCACGGATAAGTCTCCTAGCATGGATGTCCGAAGCAAACACCCAAGAATTGTCTTCCTGACCATAACCTCTCCATTTAACCAAATACTGGAGTTTCTGTCTAGAAAAACGAGAATCCAATATTTTCTCAACCACATACTCCAGATTGCCCTCAACCAAAACAGGGTCAGGAGGCACAGCAGCAGGAACCACTGGCTCAACAAACCTCTTCAACAAGGACTTGTGGAACACGTTATGGATCTTAAATGTCCCTGGAAGAAGCAAACGAAAAGAAACAGGATTAATAATCTCCATGATCTTATAAGGTCCAATGAACCTAGGCTTAAATTTAGGAGATGCTACTCTCATAGGAATATTCTTTGAGGACAACCAGACCAAGTCCCCCACTTTAAACCGAGGACCATCAGTCCTATGCCGGTTAGCAAACCGCTGGGCCCTCTCCTGAGAGAGGGACAACCTCTCCACTACCTGGTCCCAAATCTGCTGCATACGCTCCACAACAGAGTCAACACCTGGACAGACAGAAGCCTCCGTCTGTCCTGAAGAAAATCGAGGGTGAAACCCAGAATTACAGAAAAACTGAGACATCAAAGTGGCAGAGCTAGCCCTATTATTAAGAGCAAACTCAGCCAAAGGCAAAAAAGAGACCCAGTCATCCTGATCAGCAGACACAAAGCATCTTAGATAAGTCTCCAATGTCTGGTTTGTTCTCTCAGTTTGACCATTGGTCTGAGGATGAAATGCCGAGGAGAAAGACAATTGAACACCCAGTTTAGAACAAAAAGTCCTCCAAAATCTGGAAACAAACTGGACTCCTCTGTCAGACACAATGTTCTCAGGAATGCCGTGTAAACGAACCACGTGCTGAAGGAACAACGGCACCAATTCAGAGGAGGAAGGCAACTTAGGTAATGGCACAAGATGTATCATTTTGGAAAACCTATCACAAATTACCCAGATGGTGGTCATTCTCTGAGAAACAGGAAGATCGGAAATGAAATCCATAGAGATATGGGTCCATGGTCTCTTGGGCACAGGCAATGGCATCAACAAACCACTAGAGCGAGAGCAAGGCTTGGAGCGAGAGCAAGTCCCGCAGGACTGCACAAACTCCCTGACATCACGAGACAAGGTAGGCCACCAAAAGGACCGACTAACCAAGTCTCTGGTACCAAAAATTCCGGGATGCCCAGCCAATGCGGAACAATGAATCTCAGACATCACACTCTTTTTCCATTGGTCCGGGACAAACAATTTTCCAACAGGGCAGCGCTCGGGCCTATCCTCCTGACACCCCTCCAGAGCAAGTCTCAAATTGGGCGAGATGGCAGAAAGAACTACACCCTCTTTCAAAATAACAGAAGGATCAGATAACTCAGGAGAGTCCGCAAGGAAACTCCTCGAGAGGGCATCCGCCTTAACATTCTTAGTGCCAGGAAGAAAGGAAACCACAAAATTAAAAACGTGTGAAAAACAAGGCCCACCTGGCCTGTCTAGGATTGAGTCGCTTGGCAGATTCCAGATAGACCAGATTCTTATGGTCCGTAAGGACCACCACCTGATGTTTGGCTCCCTCCAGCCAATGTCTCCACTCTTCAAAAGCCCACTTCATGGCCAATAACTCCCGATTACCCACGTCATAATTACGTTCAGTAGGAGAAAATTTTCGAGAGAAAAAGGCACAAGGGTTACTTTTAGAGGTCTCTGGATCTTTTTGGGACAAAACGGCACCTGCCCCAATTTCAGAGGCATCAACCTCCACCTGAAATGGCAGAGAAACATCAGGCTGCCGTAGAACAGGAGCAGAAGTGAATCTCTGCTTAAGTTCCTGAAATGCAGAGACTGCCTCAGGAGGCCAATTCACCACATCAGAACCCTTTCTGGTCAAATCAGTTAATGGTTTAACAATAACCGAGAAATTACCAATAAATTTACGATAAAAATTGGCAAAATCCAAAAATCTCTGAAGAGCCTTTAATGAAGTAGGTTGGACCCAATCACAGATGGCCTGAACCTTGACCGGGTCCATTTCAATAACAGATGGGGACAAAATGAATCCCAGAAATGAGATCCTCTGTACGCCAAAAAGACACTTTGATCCCTTCACATACAGAGCATTCTCTCTCAAAATCTGGAATACAGTTCGAACATGTTTCACATGAGAGTCCCAGTCATTAGAAAAAATCAAGATATCATCCAAATAAACAATCAGAAATTTGTCCACAAAATCCCTGAAAATGTCATTCATGAAGGACTGGAAGACGGAAGGAGCATTAGTGAGCCCAAAGGGCATCACTAGGTACTCAAAATGCCCTTCAGGGGTATTGAATGCCGTCTTCCATTCATCCCCGTGCTTAATGCGAATAAGGTTATACGCCCCCCTGAGGTCAAGCTTGGTAAACCAAGTAGCGTTTTTCACCCTGGAAAACAGGTCAGAAATCAAGGGTAACGGGTATTGATATTTCACAGTAATATTGTTCAAGAGACGATAATCAATACACGGCCTTAAAGAACCATCTTTTTTGGCCACAAAGAAAAAACCGGCACCTAAGGGTGAAGAGGATGGTCTGATATGACCCTTCTCCAATGATTCCTTGATATAAGACCGCATAGCGTCATGTTCAGGTACAGACAAGTTAAAAAGGCGACCTTTAGGGAATTTACTACCCGGCACTAATTCAATAGCGCAGTCATAGCTCCTATGGGGAGGCAAGGATGCAGATTTACTTTCGCTAAACACATCAGAAAAATCAAACAAAAAGTCAGGAACATCCTGAGCCTGGGGGAGGCAGAAAAAACAGGAGTGTTGGTATTAACACATTGGCTTCCCCAACTGGTTACAGACACAGATTTCCAATCCAAAACAGGATTATGAGACTGTAACCAAGGGAAACCCAGCACGATAATGTCATGCAGATTATATAGAACCAAAAATTTGCAGCACTCCTGGTGATCAGGTTCAACCCTCATTATCACCTGAGTAGAAAACTGGGGTTTATTCTCAGCCAAAGGGGTAGAATCGATCCCCAGTAGGGGAATAGACTTCTGTAGGGGTATCAAGGGAAACCCACAACGTTTAGCAAAATCATAATCCATCAGGTTAATAGCTGCTCCAGAATCAACGAAAGCCTGAGCAGAAAATGAGGACAGAGAGCATATCAGAGTGACAGTTAATAAAAACTTAGTCTGAACACTACCCAAGACAACTGAGCGTGCAAAACGTCTTCCCCGCTTAGGGCAGACTGAAATAGCATGAGAGGCATCACCACAGTAGAAACATAACCCATTGCGCTTTCGAAACTCATGACGCTGTGCCCCAGACACCACTCTATCACACTGCATGGGTTCAGAAGCTGGTTCACAAGGCAACACCATTCCACGCATAATTCTCCGCTCACGCAAACGTCTGTCAATTTGAATCGCTAATGACATAGAATCATTGAGACCAGAGGGGACAGGGAATCCCACCATAACATCCTTTACATTATCTGACAGACCCTTCCGGAAAAGGGCCGCCAAAGCGTCGTCATTCCATTTGGTCAGGACTGCCCACCTACGGAATCTCTGACAGTATAACTCAGCATCATCAAGCCCCTGATTTAATGCCAACAAGGCTTTTTCAGCTTGATCAGTGACATTAGGCTCATCGTACAATAACCCCAAAGCCTGAAAAAACGCATCAACATCACTCAAAACAGGATCCCCAGGTATCAGGGAAAAAGCCCAATCCTGAGGATCGCCGCGCAGGAGAGAGATGGTAATTTGAACCTGCTGCGCTGCGTTTCCTGAGGACTTAGATTTTAAGGCAAAAAACAATTTACAATTATTTTTGAAATTCTGAAACTTAGCTCGATCCCCTAAAAACAAATCTGGCATGGGGATTCTAGGTTCCACAACAGGCAACCTAGCAAGATATGCAGCAATACTCTGAACCTCAGTGGCAAGCTGATCCACACGGCCAGACAACTGTGCAAACTCCATTGGGAGAAAAGATCCTCCCCAGCACCCAGAGATACAGAGGAAAAAAAAAAAAAATGCAACAAACAGAAAAATATCTCTGACAACTCTGACAACCTTTTTTCTTTCACAATATTTTTTCCTTCTGTGAGTACCATACAATTTTCAATTTTTAGGCCGGTGATACTGTTATGTTTCGGTAGCTGAGGAGTGCAGGTAAAAAAGGCAATACACCAGAGCAGTTGGAATCTATGAGATTGCAGTACCCTGACTAACCACCACAACTAGAGGCAGCCGTGGAGCGTTCCTACGTTGGTCCTAGACGCCTCGTCACAGCCTGAGAAACTAACTACACCTAAAGATAGAAATAGGAAAGCTATCTGCCCCGGAGCAGAACCCCAAAGACAATAGAAAGCCCCCAAACATGTAATGGCGGTTAGACAAGAGGAAATACTGACACAGAAAGAAAATAGCATGAGCAAACGCTGGGGCCCAAACTATCTAAACAGAAAAGGATAGGAAGGGTACTCACTGCAATCCCAGAAAACCCTGAAAAGCACCAACTCTACTAATTCCAAAATCACCTGAGATCACACGACCTCTACCACCCAAACTAGTTCTCTGGTGTAACAAAATCAAAACAGCAGCCACTGAAAAAACTGGAAAAAGCAAAAGAACAAAACTCAGTGGCTGAACTAAACTGAGAGGGCAAAAGCCCCCGGAGGGGACCCTGAAGGCCCCCAAAGAAGTGCAGGACAAAATGCAAAAATATAGCAAAAACACAAAAGAAGACAAAGTCTTATCTGTTAGCAGGAGATGCAGACACGACACAGCAGGCTACAAGGGAAACTGGAATGAAGGATTCAGACCAGAACAATTGATCACCGGCAACCCTGATGGGAAAATGACTCCCTTATATAAGACCAGTCAGTAACACCTGATTCCCAGTCCTCACAATCTTCACTAGCACCGCTTGTAACCACCAGAGGGAGCCTCTGCTCAGAACTCATCTCAAACCCATTCACAACACCCAAGTGCTTCACAGAAGTTTATAACGTACAGCCGTAAAAACAAAAGAAATCATTTTTTTTTTTAAAAATTATATTTTTGCCCCAAGTTTTGTATTTTCCCAAGGGTAACAGAAGAAATAGGACAAATTGCACAATAACTCTTAGGGTCCAGAGTACACTGATACCCATGTGGGAGTAAACTACTGTTTGGGCGCATGGCAGAGCTCAGAAGGGAAGGAGCACAGTTTGACTTTTTCAACGCAGAATTGGCTGGAATTGAGATCAAATGCCATGTCACATTTGGAGAGCCCCTGATGTGCCTAAACAGCAGAAACCCCCCAATTCTAACTCCAACCCTAACCCTAACACACCCCTAACCCTAGTCCCAACCCTAACCACAAACCTAACCCTAACACACCCCTTTCCCTAATCCCAACCATAACCTTAATACTAACTTTAGCGCCAACCCTAACCCTAACTTTAGCCGCAACCCTAACCTTAACCCTAATGGGAAAATGGAAATAAATACATTTTTTTAATTTTATTATTTTTCCCTAACTAAGGAGGTGATAAAGGGGGGTTTGATTTACTATTTATAGCGGGTTTTTATGATTGGCAGCTGTCACGCTAAAAGACGCTTTTTATTGCAAAAAATAGTTTTTTGCATTGCCACATTTTGAGAGCTATAATTTTTGCATATTTTGGCCCACAGAGTCATGTGAGGTCTTATTTTTTGCGGTACGAGTTGACGTTTGGTGTAGGAAGGAGGGGTTTGGGTTCCTGGAGAACTGGGCCGACTTCTCAGTTGGCTACAGGTTCTATGCTAGGGATGGGCTGCACCTCAATGGGGAGGGTGCAGCTGTGCTGGGGGAGAAAATGGCTAGAAGGTTGGAGGAGTCTTTAAACTAGGGACTGGGGGGAGGGTATTCATTTTATAGGAGGGGAAGGCAGTACAGATAGAGACCTGGGCACAAATAATGAAATTGGGGGTGGGGGTGGCATGGGGGGTGGGGTTAGAACAGTTAATAATTTAAGAAAGAATAGAGGTTCAGAGAGATACATAAAGTGCATGTATACTAATGCTAGAAGCCTCACCAACAAAATGGCGGAATTAGAATTAATTTTGTTGGAACATAATTATGACATGGTGGGGATATCTGAGACTTGGCTGGATGAGAGCCACGACTGGGCGGTTAATTTACAGGGCTATAGTCTGTTTAGAAATGACCGTAAAAATAAGCGAGGTGGGGGTGTGTGTTTATATGTAAAATCATCCTTAAAACCCATCCTGCGTGATATCTGTGAATCTAATGAAGATGTAGAGTCTCTGTGGGTGGAGATTAGGGTAGGGGGGAAAAATAATAAATTATTGATAGGGGTTTGTTATAAGTCTCCTAAAATAATGGAAGCAACAGAGAATATCCTCGTAAAGCAAATAGATGAAGCAGCAACTCAAGGAGAAGTCATTATTATGGGGGACTTCAACTACCCTGAAATACATTGGGGAACAGAAACCTGCAGTTCCAGTAAAGGTAATAAGTTTTTGGCAACTATGAGAGACAATTACCTTTCACAACTAGTTCAGGACCCAACAAGAGGGGGGGCACTGCTAGACCTAATATTAACCAACAGGCCAGACCGCATATCAAATATAAGGGTTGGGGGTCACTTGGGTAATAGTGATCACAAAATAATAAGCTTTCATGTATCCTTTAATAAGATGTGTAGTCGAGGGGTTACAAGGACACTAAACTTCAGGAAGGCAAATTTCCAACGGATGAGAGATGATCTTGGTGCAATAAACTGGGACGATATCCTGAGACATAAAAATACACAAAGAAAATGGGAGACGTTTATTAGTATCCTGAATAGGACCTGTGCACAGTATATACCCTATGGGAATAAACATGCTAGAATTAGGAGGAAACCACTATGGCTAAATAGAGCTGTAAGGGGCGCAATAAGGGACAAAAAGAAAGCGTTTAGGGAATTAAAGCAAGTAGGTAGTGAAGAGGCATTAAATAAATACAGAAGACTGAATAAATTCTGTAAAAAGCAAATCAAGACAGCAAAGATTGAGGCAGAGAGACTCATTGCCAGAGAAGGTAAAAATAATCCGAAAATATTCTTTAACTACATAAATAGCAAGAAACTAAAAAATGATAGTGTTGGTCCCCTTAAAAATAGTCTGGGTGAAATGGTGGATGAGGATGAGGAAAAAGCCAATATGCTAAATGACTTTTTTTCAACTGTATTTACACAAGAAAATCCCATGACAGATAACATGATCAGAGATAAAAAAATTTCTCCATTAAATGTCACATGCTTAACCCAGCAGGAAGTACGGCGGCGTCTAAAAATCACTAAAGTTGACAAATCCCCGGGCCCGGATGGGATACACCCCCGAGTACTGCAGGAATTAAGTACAGTTATAGATAGACCTTTATTTTTAATCTTTAAAGATTCCATAATAACTGGGTCTGTACCACAGGACTGGCGTATAGCAAATGTGGTGCCAATATTCAAAAAGGGGGCAAAAACTGAACCTGGAAATTATAGGCCAGTGAGCTTAACATCTACTGTGGGTAAAATCCTGGAGGGTTTTTTAAGGGATACTATATTGGAGTATCTGAAGCTGAATAACCTCATGACACAGTATCAGCATGGGTTTACGAGGGACCGTTCTTGTCAGACTAATCTGATAAGCTTTTATGAAGGGGTAAGTTCAGGACTGGACCAAGGGAATGCAGTGGACGTGGTGTTCATGGACTTCTCAAAAGCTTTTGATACAGTGCCACACAAAAGGTTGATACATAAAATGAGAACAATGGGGATAGGGGAAAATATGTGTAAGTGGGTTAAGAACTGGCTCATGGATAGAAAACAAAGGGTGGTTATTAATGGAGCACACTCGGACTGGGTCACGGTTAGCAGTGGGGTACCACAGGGGTCAGTATTGGGGCCGCTTCTCTTTAACATATTTATTAATGACCTTGTAGGGGGCATACAGAGTAGTATTTCAATATTTGCAGATGACACTAAACTCTGCAGGGTAATAAATACAGAGGAGGATAATTTTATATTACAGGAGGATTTATGTAAACTAGAAGCTTGGGCTGATAAATGGCAAATGAGCTTTAATGGGGATAAATGTAAGGTCATGCACTTGGGTAGAACAAATAAGATGTATAATTATGTGCTTAATTGTAAAACACTGGGCAAAACTGTCACTGAAAAAGACTTGGGTGTATGGGTGGACGACAAACTCACATTTAGTGGCCAATGTCAGGCAGCTGCTGCCAAGGCAAATAAAATAATGGGATGCATTAGACGAGGCATAGATGCTCATGAGGAGAACATAATTTTACCTCTATACAAGTCACTGGTGCGACCACACTTAGAATACTGTGTGCAGTTCTGGTCTCCGGTGTATAAGAAAGACATAGCTGAACTGGAGCGTGTGCAGAGAAGAGCGACCAAGGTTATTAGAGAACTGGGGGGTCTGCAATACCAAGACAGGTTATTACACTTGGGGTTATTTAGTTTGGAAAAACGAAGGCTTAGGGGTGATCTTATTACAATGTACAAATATATGAGGGGACAGTACAAAGACCTTTCTAATGATCTTTTTACTCTTAGACCTGTGACGGGGACGAGGGGGCATCCTCTACGTCTGGAGGAAAGAAGGTTTAGCCATAATCACAGATGCAGATTCTTTACTGTAAGAGCAGTGAGACTATGGAACTCTCTGCCGTCTAATGTTGTAATGAGTGATTCCTTACTAAAATTTAAGAGGGGACTGGATGCCTTTCTTGAAAAGTATAATATTACAGGCTATATTCATTAGTTTCCTAGATACTGCGTTGATCCAGGGAGCTAGTCTGATTGCCGTATGTGGAGTCGGGAAGGAATTTTTTTCCCCAATGTGAAGCTTACTGTTTGCCACTTGGTTTTTTTTTTGCCTTCCTCTGGATCAACATGTTAGGGCAGGTTAGGATAGGATATGGGTTGAACTAGATGGACTTAAAGTCTTCCTTCAACCTTAATAACTATGTTACTATGTTACTATGTTTTTATTGGTACCATTTTTGAGCACGTGACATTTTTTGATTGCTTTTTATTTCGATTTTTGGGAGGTTAGAATGAACAAAAATCAGCAATTCATGAATTTCTTTTGGGGGAGGCGTTTATACCGTTCCGCGTGTGGTAAAATTGATAAAGCAGTTTTATTCTTCGGGTCAGTACGATTACAGCGATACCTCATTTATATCATTTTTTTATGTTTTGGCCCTTTTATAGAATAAAAACAATTTTATATAAAAAATAATTATTTTTGCATCGCTTTATTCTGCGAGCTATAACTTTTTTATTTTCTCGCTGATGATGCTGTGATGGCTCGTTTTTTGCGTGACAAGATGACGTTTTCAGCGGTACTATGTTTATTTATATCGGTCTTTTTGATCGCGTGTTATTCCACTTTTTATTCAGCGGTATGATGATAAAGCACTGATTTTTTGCTTTGTTTTTTTTTTTTTTTTTAAGGGGTTCACAAAAGGGGTTAACTTGTGGGACAGTTTTATAGGGGGGGTCGTTACGGACGCGGCGATACCAAATATGTGTACTTTTATTGTTTTATTTTTTTTATTTACAGGAAGAAATGAATTTATTGGGGAATATTTTTTTTTTTTTTTTTGGAATTTTTTTAACACGTTTATTTTTATTTTTTTTACTTTTTTACATTGTCCCAGGGTGGGACATCACTGTAAAATGTCAGATCGCTGGTCTCACAGTGTGCACAGCACTCTGTGAGACCAGCGATCTCACAGGCAGCGCTGCAGGCTTCTCAGTGCCTGCTCTCAGCAGGCACTGAGGAAGCCGCCTCCCTCCAGGACCCCGGCGCCATCTTGGATCCGGGTCCTGGGAGGGAGGAAGCCCTCAGAACAGCTCGATCACATCGCGCTGTTCTGAGGGTCTCAGGGGAGCTCGCAGGGAGCCCCCTCCCTGCGCGATGCTCCCCTGTGCCCCCGGTACACCGCGATCATGTTTGATCGCGGTGTGCAAGGGGTTAATGTGCCGGGAGCGGTCCGTGACCGCTCCTGGCGCATAGTCCCGGGTGTCAGCTGTGATAATCAGCTGACACCCGGCGGCGATTAGCTGCGCTCCCCCCGGGAGCGCAGCTGATCGCTATGACGTACTATCCCGTCCATGGTCAGATTGTCACGAGTTTTATGAACGGGATAGTACGTCAGATGTCAGAGAGGGGTTAAAGATGAAGTTTTATATTTTTCTATGCTGATGTACCTTTTTTTCTGGGCGTTTTTGTGCTATGAAGAATCCATTGTGCTATTGAGCCTCCACATGCTGATATAATATGATACTATTGGGGCCATATAAATGCTGATACAGGATGGATTGTCAGCCCCTGTGAGGTAAGTGTGGACCTGTATTGGGGCACGGTCTTGTGTTGTGCTTTTTAGATAATCCATTGTGCTCCGGATGTTACATGCATTATATGTTCAGTTGCTTTTTTATTATAGGCTTCTGGCATTTGAGCAGTAGGTCTATATGATCTGTGTCTTCTGTCTCTGATCAGTGACATCTTGTTATTTCTTTTCTCTATCACTATGAGATATTAGACATACGGAGGATATATGTATGCTCGCATCTTCTCTGTAACATCCAGCCATACCTGTGCTCAGTACAGATTAAGCACAATGGATCAGTTGTACTTTTTGCGCCATTAGCTCTTTATTTGTTATAGGTGTTTGGTGGTGGCTTTTGGTAAGGAGTCCTGTTGAGGGTCAATAAGGGTCAGTGGACGTGGAGGGGGGCGCCAAATCACTACCCAGGGTGCCAACCTCCACTGTAAGGAGGGGATATCTACATAGGGTCATGCACAGTCTATCCTCCCTAGATATTTCCTCTAATTAGTGCTAAACCAATACATTATTTTTGTGTCTTGGTGACTCAGGGTGTCTGGCATTACTACCACCGGACACCCATTACTCCTCTTCATTGAAAAGATTTTTCTTGGTTATTTTTGGTAAAATTTGATACTTTTTAATAGTTAATAACAGTTATTTTTAGAGGTTTCTTTTGCTGTAGTTGGTTTACTCCGTGTCTCTGGTATCGATATGAATTGCATCACTGCCTTAGAAATATGAAAAAAAAGCGAGGATTGGCATTAGTTAGGACCTGATATACGAGAAGAGCCTTAACGTGACTATCAGGTACACATAATTTGGCCATCTTATGCGCTAAGAATTCTCAATTTTTCATATTTCTAAGGCAGTGATGCAATTCATTTTTCATATTTCGTGTTTGCAAGCTATAGCGCTACAGTGTGCTACCTTTTTTTCTTGTATGTGCATGAGTTGGTGACTCTAGGTTTAGCACCTGTTCACACTGGATCTATGTTTGGATGTGCCGGTCAGTTTTTTGATCTGGTATCGATATGGTCCTGGTTACCAATCGGGGGGCGACTGGAAAAAGATCTGGTCACAATCAGACACTAAATGGATCTGGCAGCTAAATACCTTACATCCTAATGGTGTAAATGAAGTTCTCAGCTTCTCCCCTTTCCTATAAGGGGTTTGGTAGAATTTGTTCTCTACACTTTTATTTAACCCCTTAATGACCAAGCCATTTTGTAGGTTAAAGACCAGGCCAATTTTTACAATTCTGACCACTGTCTCTTTATGAGGTTATAACTCTGGAACGCTTCTACGGATCTTGGCGATTCTGAGATTGTTTTCTCGTGACATATTGTACTTCATGATAGTGGTAAAATTTCTTCAATATAACTTGCGTTTTTTTTATGAAAAAAATGGAAATATGGCAAAAATTTTGAAAATTTTGCAATTTTCAAACTTTTAATTTTTATGCCATTAAATCAGAGAGATATGTCACAAAAATTAGTTAATAAATAACATTTCCCACATGTCTACTTTACATCAGCACAATTTTGGAACCAAAATTTTTTTTTGTTACGAAGTTATAAGTGTTAAAAGTTGACCAGCAATTTCTCATTTTTCCAACAAAATTTACAAAACCATTTTTTTAGGGACCACCTCACATTTGAAGTGAATTTGAGGGGTCAATATGACAGAAAATACCCAAAAGTGACACCATTCTAAAAACTGCACCCCTCAACGTGTTCAAAGCCACATTCAAGAAGTTTATTAACCCTTTAGGTACTTCACAAGAATTGAAGCAATGTGGAAGGAAAAAATGAACATTTAACTTTTTTTCCCAAAATTTTTCTTTCGACACAATTTTTTTAAATTTTGTCAAGGGTATCAGGAGAAAATGAACCACAATATTTGTTGTACAATTTCTCCAGAGTACACCGATATACCATGTGTGGGGGTAAACCACTATTTGGGCGCATGGCAGAGCTCGGAATGGAAGCAGCGCCATTTGACTTTTTTGGCTGGAATTGAGATTGGACGCCATGTCGCATTTGGAGAGTCCCTGTGTGCCTAAACAGTGGAAACCCCCCACAAGTGACCCCATTTTGGAAACTGGACCCCTCAAGGAACTCATCTAAATGTGTTGTGAGAGCTTTTAACCCCCAAGGGCTTCACAGAAGGTTATAACGTAGAGCCGTAAAATTAAAAAAAAATCATATTTTTTCCACAAAAATGATCTTTTCATCCCAATTATTATTTTCCAAAGGATAAAAGGACCCCAAAAGTTATTGGGCAATTAGTCCTGAGTACGCTGATACCCTATATGTGGGGGTAAACCACTATTTGGGCGCATGGCAGAGCTCGGAAGGGAAGCAGCGCCATTTGACTTTTTTGGCTGGAATTGAGATTGGACGCCATGTCGCATTTGGAGAGTCCCTGTGTGCCTAAACAGTGGAAACCCCCCACAAGTGACCCCATTTTGGAAACTAGACCCCCAAGGAACTTATCTAAATGTGTTGTGAGAGCTTTTAACCCCCAAGGCTTCACAGAAGGTTATAACGTAGAGCCGTAAATTAAAAAATCATATTTTTTCCACAAAAATGATCTTTTCATCCCAATTATTATTTTCCAAAGGATAAAAGGACCCCAAAAGTTATTGGGCAATTAGTCCTGAGTACGCTGATACCCCATATGTGGGGGTAAACCACTATTTGGGCGCATGGCAAAGCTCGGAAGGGAAGCAGCGCCATTTGACTTTTTTGGCTGGAATTGAGATTGGACGCCATGTCGCATTTGGAGAGTCCCTGTGTGCCTAAACAGTGGAAACCCCCCACAAGTGACCCCATTTTGGAAACTAGACCCCCAAGGAACTTATCTAGATGTGTGGTGAGAGCTTTGAACCCCCAAGGGCTTCACAGAAGGTTATAACGTAGAGCAGTAAAATTAAAAAATCATATCTTTTCCACAAAAATGATCTTTCCACCCCCAATTGTTATTTTCCAAAGGGTAACAGGACCCCAAAAGTTATTGTGCAATTTGTCCTGAGTACGCTGATACCCCATATGTGGGGGGAAACCACTATTTTGACGCATGGCAGAGCTCGAAAGGGAAGTAGCGCCTTTTTCAAATGCAGACTTTGATGGAATGGTCTGTGGGTGTCATGTCACGTTTGGATAGCCCCTGATGTGCCTAAACAGTAGAAACCCCCCACAAGTGACTCCATTTTGGAAACTAGACCCCCCAAGGAACTTTTCTAGATGTGTGGTGAGCACTTTGAACCCCCAAGTGCTTCACAGAAGTTTATAACGTAGAGCCGTGAAAATAAAAAAATCATATTTTTTTCCACAAAAATAATCTTTTTGCCCCAAATTTTTATTTTTATAATGGTAACAGGAGAAATAGGACCCCAAAAGCTATTGTGCAATTTGTCCTGAGTACGCTGATATCCCATATGTGGGGGGGAACCACTATTTTGACGCATGGCAGAGCTCGAAAGGGAAGTAGCGCCTTTTTCAAATGCAGACTTTGATGGAATGGTCTGTGGGTGTCATGTCACGTTTGGATAGCCCCTGATGTGCCTAAACAGTAGAAACCCCCCACAAGTGACTCCATTTTGGAAACTAGACCCCCCAAGGAACTTTTCTAGATGTGTGGTGAGCACTTTGAACCCCCAAGTGCTTCACAGAAGTTTATAACGTAGAGCCGTGAAAATAAAAAAAATCATATTTTTTTCCACAAAAATAATCTTTTTGCCCCAAATTTTTATTTTTATAATGGTAACAGGAGAAATAGGACCCCAAAAGCTATTGTGCAATTTGTCCTGAGTACGCTGATATCCCATATGTGGGGGGGAACCACTATTTTGACGCATGGCAGAGATCGGAAGGGAAGGAGCACCGTTTTTAAATGCAGACTTTGATGGAATGGTCTGCGGGTGTCATGTCGCGCTTGGAGAGCCCCTGATGTGCCTAAACAGTAGAAACCCCCCACAAATGACCCCATTTTGCAAACTAGACCCCCAAGGAACTTATCTAGATGTGTGGTCAGCACTTTGAACCCCCAAGGGCTTCACAGAAGTTTATAACGTAGAGCCGTGAAAATAAAAAAAATCATATTTTTTTCCACAAAAATGACCTTTTTGCCCCCAAATTTTTATTTTTATAAGGGTAACAGGAGAAATAGGACCCCAAAAGCTATTGTGCATTTTGTCCTGAGTACGCTGATACCCCATATGCGGGGGGGAACCACTGTGATCGCCTTACTGCGATCTTTGGGAGGAACAATGAACAAATCTACCAAAGGTGAAGAATTGGTTTTCTTTTTTACGCCGTTCCTCGTGCGGTATTAGTGATTAGGCGACTTTATTCGTCGGATCGGTGCGATTACAGCGATACCAGATTTACACCCTTTTTTCATGTTTAGCTTTTGTCACACTCTAAAAGATGCTTTTTTTTGGAATAATTTTTTGTAAGAATTTTTTGCATCGCCGTATTTTGAGAGCTATAATTTTTCCATATTTCGGCCAACAGAGTTATCTGTGGGCTTATTTTTTGCGGGACGAGCTGACGTATTTATTGGTACCATATTCGGGCACATAACGTTTTTTGATCGCTTCCTATTCCGATTTTTGTGGAAGCAGAATGAACAAAAACCAGCAATTCAGGAATTGTTTTTTTTTAATTTTTTTTCCCCCGTTCCGCGTGTGGTAAAATTGATAAAGCAGCTTTATTCTTCGGGTCACTACGGTCACGGCGATTCCTCATTTATATATTTTTTTTATGTTTTGGCGTTTTTTACACAATAAAGAATTTTATAGAAAAAATAATTATTTTTGCATCAGTTTATTCCGCGAGCTATAACTTTTTTATTTTTTCGCTGATGATGCTATATAACGGCTTGTTTTTTGCGGGACAAGATGACGTTTTCAGCGGTACCATGATTATTTATATCTGACTTTTTGATCGCGTGTTATTGCACTTTTCCAGGACGTCCCCCTGACAGCACTATGGAGGACGTCCTCCTCCTCCTTACAGGGACAGGAAGCACACGAGAGGTTAAAAGGTCCCACTCCTCCCCCAATACCTCAGTGTTTTTCCTGTCCCTGCATGGAGGGACACACGAGAGATCGCTGCGAGGAACGCAGTAACTTACCGGGCCCAGGGGGATCGTGCGGTTCGTCCAAATCCTTCCCCCTGTCAAGAGGTCCAGAGCCGAAACTCCCTCCTTGGGAGTCCCTCTGCTCCAAAGACCGGGGGCGGACGAGCTCCCGGGTAAGAGCCGCTCCTTCCGTTGGGAGGCTCTCGGCTCAGGCGTCTTCCTCCTGGTCCAGGGAGGAACGCCGAACAGGCGACTGGAAACTGAGCGTCACTTCCGGTGACGCAGAAAACATGAGGTCAGCGAGTGTTCCGGAAAGAACGCAGAATGGAAAAGCGCTCTCAGAGGTATCGCAAAACTTCATGCGTTCGGAATTTGATCGCAAAAAAGGTATGGTAAGCGCGTCGCGTTGTTTTTTTTTTTGCGTTCCAGGTGGAACGCAGTATGGGCGGCGCTTAAAACTTCGCAGAACGCTATAAAAGCGCGCGAAAGGTAGCGTTTGAATGCTGATCGCTAAATCTGGTAACAGAGTATATGCAGCAGCTACCATAACCGTCTTAAAGCAGAAAAGTAAACCCTTTCTGCAGATAGACATGGAGTCTGAGAAATCCAGAGAGGAGGCAGGGGTAAGTGCGCATATCGCAAAAACTCCACTCTCATTAAGTAATCCAGACTCAATCCTAAGTATACATATTGTTGTGTTACTTAGGACAAGGATACTTCAGCTACACCTTTGCAGACAGTGAAGAGAGGAAAAGCCTCGGCGAAAACTAATCGCTGTTCTACATGTCAGACGAAGCTTCCTGACGCTTATAAAAAAGCGGTCTGTTGTACTTGTACAGCAGCAGTCTTCGAGCAAGAAAGATCTTCGTTATTATCAGATTTAAGGAGCCTGATTAAAGAAGAGGTGCAGGCTTCATTATCAGCTAGTTTACAACACCAGCCCTCTAGTCAGGGCCCAAGCCGTAAGAGACCTAGAATGGAGTCAGAAGAGGAACCGGATCTGGAATCAGAAGATAACGTGGAGATGCAGTACTCGGAGCAGGAAGAAGGTGAAGTTCAGACGGAAATCCAGGAAAAGGCCAGGAGGTACCTGTTCCCGGTAGAAGATACGGATGACTTGGTCCAGGCTGTAAGGAGTACTATGCATGTGGAAGATATCCCACGGCCCCAATCCAGACAGGATTTGATGTTCGGAGGTCTTACGGCTAAAATTGATAAAGTTTTTCCCATTAGTGACCATATTAAAACCATGATACTGTGTGAATGGAAGGACGCAGAGCGTAGACTGGTAATGTCACGTGACTTTAAAAACCGTCTTCCTTTTGATCCGGAGGATTCAAAGCTGTGGGAAGAAACACCTAGAGTGGATGTGCCAATTGCAAAAGTGGCTAAAAAGACTTCGATTCCCTTTGAGGACTCTTCAAGTCTTAAAGATCCTATGGATCGCAAGGCGGACATTCTCCTTAAGCGGGCCTGGGAATCTTCGGCGGCCTTAATAAGGACTAATATTGCGGCTACTTCGGTAGCTAGGTCTATGTGTTTCTGGATAAGTCAATTAGAGGATCAATTGGCTAATAAGACCCCTAGAGCTGAAATTTTAGAATCTCTTCCTCTCATTAAATCAGCAACAGCTTTTCTGGCTGATACCTCGGCTGAGTCAGTCAGGTTTTCTGCCAGAAATAGCTCTTTATCCAACGCTGTCCGGAGGGCTGTTTGGTTGAAATCCTGGTCTGGGGATAATGCCTCTAAAAATAAATTATGTTCATTGCCATTTGCAGGATCAAAGGTATTTGGTCAGGCATTGGATGATATTCTGGAGGCCTCAGATAGCAAAAAAGGATTTCCAGAGGAGAAGCCTAAAAAGTTTCAATCCTTTCGGAAGAAACCAGCCTTCCGTAGACAACCATTCTATAAGGACACAGGTAGACCTAGCAGGGGAACATATAAGGGTTCCTATAATCAAAATAGAGGAAACAGGAGCTCTTTGTTTGGATCTTCCTCAAAACCTAGAAAACAATGACGCCAGGCACATAGGGGGCCGACTTTTGTTCTCGGCAGAGAACTGGGAAAAGGTCACCAAAAACGAGTGGGTACTACAAACTATAAAGGAAGGTTACAGAATAGAACTGGTATCCTATCCGCCCCAGAGATACATTACTCCCACTGTAGTTCAGAGAAATCTAGGAATGTTTCAAGACATTCAAAACTTAATCTTTTCAAAAGTCATTGTGCCGGTTGTTGGGTCAGAGGAAAAGTCGGGTCACTATTCCTCTCTCTTTCCAATAATAAAACCATCAGGAGAGTCAAGAACAATTCTGAATCTAAAACCGTTGAACAAGTATGTTCGCTACAAAAGATTCAGAATGGAGTCTATAAAGTCAACAATTCCTTTAATAGACAAAAACTCGGTAATGTGTACCCTAGACTTAAAAAAACGCCTACTATCAGGTGCCCATCCATCCAGCCTCGCAGGAACTTCTAAGATTTGCTGTAAGCCTACGGGAATCCACCTGCCACTTCCAGTTTCAGGGTCTGCCATTCGGACTAGCTTCTGCTCCCAGAGTTTTTACGAAGCTAATATCAGAGGTCGTAGCCTATCTAAGGAATCAAGGAATTATAGTAATACCTTACTTGGACGACTTTCTGTTAGTCGCTCGCTCAGCAGAAATTCTAAATTACCATACAGAGCGAACAATGGCGGTACTAGAATTTCTCGGTTGGGTGATAAATCGAGAAAAATCTCACCTAACTCCCAGTACAAAGAGAATATTTTTAGGAGTACTCCTCGATTCAAGAGCCAGAACAGCTTTCCTGCCAGAGGTCAAGCAAAGATCTTTGATAAGGAAGGTGATAGAGTTGTTAAAAAACCGAGTTACCATTCGAAGAGCTATGCAAATTCTGGGAGTAATGACATCATGTATACCATGCGTCAGGTGGGCTCAAGCTCATTCAAGACTCCTTCAAAGAGAGGTGCTATCGTGGTGGGATCGTCATCAGTCATCCCTAGACAAAAGGATCCATCTCTCGCCAAGAGCAAAGAGGTCGTTAGTTTGGTGGACACAAAGCAAGAACCTCAGAAGAGGAGTTCTTTGGGTGCCATCCCCATATGTAGTAATAACTACAGATGCAAGCGCATGGGGGTGGGGAGCCCATCTGGAAGGAAAGTTTTTGCAAGGCAAATGGCCAGAAAAAATCAGACGAATGTCATCAAATTACCGAGAATTGTATGCGATCTGGGAATCCTTAAGACGGAATCAGGACCGTTTAAGAAACCAGCACGTCAAGATCCTATCGGACAACATGACAGCAGTAGCCTTCATCAAACATCAAGGAGGCTCTCGTTACAGAACACTGCAGGATCTTGCAGAGAAGATATTTGTCTGGGCAGAACGAACAATTCTGTCCATAACGGCGGTTCATCTGGAGGGTTCACAAAACCTAGTGGCAGATTATTTGAGCAGACAGAAGATCTACCCGACAGAGTGGGAGTTGAACCAGAAGGTTTTCCGGTTATTATGTCAACGTTGGGGAACACCTCAAGTGGATCTTTTTGCTACAAGAAAAAACGCAAAACTACCAAGGTTTTTTTCACTGAACCCAGCAGACAATCCGGAAGGAGTAGATGCTTTGAGTCAGAGGTGGAACGAACCTCTATATTATGCTTTCCCGCCAATAGCATTGATACCAGCAGTTCTGAGAAAGATAAGGGAAGACGGTGCGTCAGTAGTACTAATAGTTCCATTTTGGCCAAGGAGGAGCTGGTTTCCTCTACTGGGGGCCATGACCAGACAGGATCCAATCGAGCTTCCTCAGTGGAAGGACATAGTGCACCAGGGACCAGTCCTACACCAGGACCCAGAAAGATTGCACCTGTCAGCTTGGATCCTGAACGGGACATCCTGAAAGCTCGTGGTCTTTCAGATCAAGTAATAACAACGATTCAAGCCAGCAGAAAGCCTGTAACTTCAGCAATATATTATAAGATTTGGAAGAGGTTCTGTCTGGAAGGTGGCAGGTCTGATGTTGTAGCCAGAGTCCCGGATGTTCCGCGAGTACTGGATTTTCTTCAATCAGGGTTTAATATGGGTCTTAGACCTAGTACACTTAAAGTACAGATCTCAGCTTTAAGTACTTACATGGATTACCCTTTAGCCTCACATCCTTGGGTGGTTAGATTTGTTAAAGCAATCCAAAGATTAAGACCTACTATAAGGCAATTGTCTCCCCCCTGGATTTAAATCTAGTTCTGGGGGCACTTTGTAGAACTCCTTTCACTCCAAATAAGGATTTGCCTATTTCTCTCCTATCTATGAAAACAGCTTTCTTGGTAGCTATTACCACAGCCAAAAGAATAGGGGAAATTCAGGCCTTATCCATCAAAGACCCATATATGCAGATCAGAGAGGATCATGTGGTATTAAAACTAGACCCTGCTTTCATGCCCAAAGTAGCCTCTTTGCAAAATCGAAATCAGGAAATAATACTTCCTTCCTTTTGTGAAAAACCTTCAAATGTTAAAGAACAAGCCTTACACTCCTTGGATGTTAGACAGGCAGTAATTGATTACCTGGAGGCCACTGGGGGCTGGAGAAAAGACCCTAATTTGTTTATTTTATATGGAGGTAAAAATAAGGGTAAAAAAGCTTCTAAGCCTTCCATCGCAAGATGGATTACCACCTTAATCATAAAAGCTTACGCATCTGAAGGGATAGATTGTCCCATAAAAATAAAAGCCCATTCTACCAGAGCATTGTCAGCCTCATGGGCAGAAAGAGCAGGAGCATCTTTAGAACAAATTTGTAAAGCAGCCTCTTGGGCTTCGATAAATACCTTTTGTAGGCACTACAAATTAGATGTGTTAGCAGGACAACAGACGGCATATGGTAGAAAAGTATTACAGGCCGTAGTCCCACCCTAGGAGGGTTTCTTTGGTACTCTCCATAGTGCTGTCAGGGGGACGTCCTGGAAAATGGGTATTATACCTACCGTTAATTCGGTTTCCAGGAGTCCATCCTGACAGCACGGTTAGTTCCCTCCCTTGTCTATGTTCATGTATATGCTAATTCATATGATGTAATATGTTTAAGTAAATTAAAGTGTTATCACTGGCATTAATCCATGGTATGGTACTTGTCAAATCACTGAGGTATTGGGGGAGGAGTGGGACCTTTTAACCTCTCGTGTGCTTCCTGTCCCTGTAAGGAGGAGGAGGACGTCCTCCATAGTGCTGTCAGGATGGACTCCTGGAAACCGAATTATCGGTAGGTATAATACCCATTTTTCCAAGCGGTATAATGATACCGCTTGGAAAAAGTATAATTTACTACTTTTTTGTGTTTTTTTTTTTACGGCTTTCACTGAAGGGGTTAACTAGGGTTATGCTTTTATAGATGGATTTTTACAGACATGGCGATACCTAACATGTGTATTTTTTTTGTTTTTTATTTTTTTTATTACATAAAAATGTGTATTTTTTAGGGGATTTTTTTTAAATTATATTTTTAATATTTTTTTTACAATTTTTTTTAAAAAATGATTTTTTTCAACTTGTCCCTTTATGGGACTTTCACTTTTTTTACTTTTGATTGCAGTTACAATGCATTGCAATGCTCTGGCATTGCAATGCATTGCAACTATAGTGGAAGCTGCTGTGACATGATCACAGCAGCTTCCCGTAGCTAAATGACCCGGAGGTTGTCATGACAACCCCCGGGTCATCAAGGCAGACATCGGTCCCTGCAAATACAGTGCAGGGTGCCGATCTGAGGCAGAGGGAGCTCCCGACCCTCTGCCTCCCCCCCTGAGCTCTGCGATCGCGCTGGATCGCAGCAGTCAGGGGGTTAACAGCCAGGGGCGGTGGGGGCTCCGCTCCTGGCTGTCAGTGCAGGAAGCCTGGCCACTGCAGCGCCGGCTCCTGCACTGATCGCGCTGGGGAAGCTGAAATTTCAGCTTCTCCTGCGCGATCGCTGCTGTGTTTGGTCAGTCAGATTGACTGACCAATCACAGCGCTGTGAGTGCGGGGACCGACGGCAAAGGTCCCCGCAGCGCTTGCCGTGCCTGTCAGCTGTCTGTGACAGCTGTCGGCACTGATCTACCACTGCGTGTTTACACGCAGTGGTAGATCAAAGGCATGACGTGCAGAGTCCGTCCTGGTGCCGGAACTGGCACCTTGCCATGACGGACTCTGCACGTCAGTGGACATTAAGGGGTTAAATAAAAGTTTTATCTGATTTTAATGAGTCTTATTTGTTTATTTCGCTTTTTATAAAGGTTTCCTCCTCATACAATGGTGACAAAATGGCCTCTCTGCACTTTACTCTCCTATGGTGAAGATCCTCTAGACATCCGGATAGTCAGGAACATTGGATACATCTGTGACTACCCACTATTCTAACAATGGACGGTCTCTCCGGAATCATTTACTCCTCTGTTTATTACAGGGAATGACACTATGATGACTTTTCTTCTGGGAGGGACACAAATCACATGTGACTAATATTGCAGTGTGAATATAAGATTAGATTTTTTCCGTATTTTTCTGATGTTAAATTGTGGGTTATGAGTTGTTTGGTGCTTGTTTTTTTGTTCCGCTCTTTTTCCTTTGTTTTTATCTTTCCAGTTGGTTATAAGGGAGTCTAATATAAGCCCATAAATACCGGGAAGTAGATCAGGTTCTGTGATTTACTTATATTAATAATAACAATTTCATTCACCATTATTCACTTAATTTATTGTTCATTACATTTTCTTTAATAAAATAACACATTTCTCTTTGTTACACATCCTAATACTGATTTATTTATATTTCTATACTTTAAAGAAAACCTTTTCTATAAGTGTATACACGTCACAACAAACACTTTTCCATATATTTTATTATATATATTATTTTGGAAATTATCCATCACTGTTTTTTAAGCAGCTTTTATATTTATAACTTTATCATATCACTTTTTATTCTGCATTTCTCACCCGTTGCACATTTGCACTGTCACTGGTCACTTGGTGGTGTCACATTTGGCACTTGTCACATGCATTGTTGTTTCCTGACACCCCTATCACTTTACCTGACTGATCGCTACCAGATAGCTCTATGCAGCATTATTCATCTTGGTCTTACCAACAGGTTTTCATCCTGAACCTCCTGCTTCACTGGGGATGCTGAACGCTTGCGTGGTGTGGACACGTCCGGTCTCCATGGTGACGCGTCCATCCAGCGTCATTTCAGTCACTCCCCCTCGCAATCCAATTGGAGGCGGAGTTACTCGGGATGGCATGTGACGCCGTTTCCTGGATCCCGCACGTGACGCACCACCCGGGGGCGTCACAGATGCATTTACCACGTGGGGTATACTCACTCCCTGTGAGCTCTGATTGGCATTTGCCCCAGTTCGTTCGGTTTACACCAATAAGCCATCAGGGGTATGTCCCAACCACTATTAGGTGTCACACCAATAACATGAGCCTGGATAGGAAAGGGCTGGTATAAACAGTAACCACCAATGTGATTGGCTTACACTGGCAGAATCAATCATGTGTTCCATAGATATGACCGGGAGCAGCCCCAATTCTTGTAGAAACACTCCCGCTTTATCCCAGAGTTCTCACCTTGCCTGGATTAGTGCAGGACCTTGGTTTGTTGGAAACGCTTATCCATGCCCTCTCTGAGGAAGCTGATGTGGCGAAACGCACGTAAGAGTGAATAGTGGTAAATATGTCATCTTTATCTGTATAGGATTTGTAATCTCCATCTTGTTGGGATGTTTCCTCCTTTACACTATATGGGCTGCACTGTATTCCTGGAATATTCCATATAGCACTTGCTGCACTTTATATCTCCTATTTGTATTCCCGGAATGTAATGCGCTGTTAGCTCTTTATTTTCTTACTATTTATACCCTTTGCTCTGTGTCCTCTCATTATATAAGCTATTCATTTATAAGTGCACAGTATCTATTCACCTTATAAACTGATATCAAGTGATATCTCTACAATTCGCTTACATATATCTATGTATGGATTTATCTTATACTCAATAAATACGCTGCACTTAATCTCATTTCAGCCTTGATAGTGACACTCTCTTAGGATACATTTTACTGTATGATGGCACTTTTGCACATAGCCACGAGATGGTGCTACATTTGACATTTCCCTGAATTTTTATATCTCCACATGGTTTACACAAATTATATTTTCCTGTCTTAACTATATACTATTTAACATTAGAAGCTGTGTATTTTTGTAATTATTTGTATGTATACATGATTGATTACCACTTTTGTCTCTGTAACAACAATCCCCTTTAAAACCTTTCTGACATCGGTCGGAAATGTACTTGCTCATTTTGATGTGGGCTCCAGCGGCGAGCCCACATCTTTTCCGGCACATGTCAGCTGTTTTGAACAGCTGACATGTGCCTCTAACAGCCTCTGACTGCGGCATTTAACGCTCACTTCCAGCAAGCGTGCCGGAAATCCCGCCCATCGGTGACCCGGTCACGTGATCGCGAGTCACCGATTGGTTGGTATGACAACCAGAGGTCTCCAGCATTCCTCTATGGTTGTCACTGCCCGAATGCTATGAGCCAAAAAAGCATGGACCAGGGATCGTCCCGCCGAACTCCAGCTCTCCTTTTAACATGGGCAAAACGCTAATCAGACAACAGAGGGTGAGGGTAAAACAGTGTGGCAATGCTTTATTGAACCACAAAACAGGCAGATAACACATAGAACAGTCCCAGAAAAATACGTCAAGATGGTGCACATTACAGAGTCTCACCCTTCCACTGACTCACCGGGATAATAGCAGCTGTGACTCTGAGGCTTCCAGGGTCGCTGCCACACCTGTGGCACACACACACAGAGAGGAGGTAACGACAAGCGTAGGAAGATGACAGTCCATACAATGCCAGTTGATCCGAGGATCATAATCTGGTTTAATCTTTCAGGGTCGACTACTCCACCTGTGACACGCACACAGAGAGAAGGTAACAAGTGTAGGAAGATGACAGTCCATTGAGTCCATACAAGGTACAAGGCCAGTTGATCCAAGGATCACAGCCTGGCTTCTCCAAATGTATCCATGGTTCAGTGTTAGTCAATGGAGCAGATCTGTATTCTTCCAACCGAGGCTGAAAACCCCTAGGTTGTTTCTTATAGAATGATAGATCCATGTGCCTTGTGATGATGTTGCGGCTGCTGTCCTGACTCTTGTCCTTTGGATGTATAGATGTCTTGGCAGAATCTCTGGCTGTTTCTCTCTCTGTCTCTATATACAGAGGAATGTAACCTATTTTTAGACTTAACAAGTGTCCCTCATTCAGTATTTACATAAAGGGTAAGAATGGAGATGAGATAAAGTAGCATTACTTCATTATTTAAACTACCGTAAATACTCGCGTATAAGCCGAGATTTTCAACCCATTTTTTAAGGCTGAAAGTCCCCCTCTCGGCTTATACACGAGTCATATACCGGGGGGTCGGCGGGGGAGGGGGGGTGTCAGATCATACTTACCCCTCCGCCAGCGCGTCTCTGCAGCCCCCTGCTTCGCCCACGATCTCTGGCTCCTTCCTGCAGCGGTCATATGGTACCGCTCATTAAAGTCATGAATATGCACATATTCATGACTTTAATGAGCGGTACCACGTGACCGCTGTAGGAAGGAAGAGCTGCGGAGACTGCGGGAGAACAGCAGAGGCTGCAGAGACACGCCGGTGGTGGGGTGAGTATAGCGATATTCACCTGTCCCCCGGTCCACCACTGCGCGCTGCTCTGACCTCTTCGTCCGACTCCTCTGGCTGCGATGTTCAGGCAGAGGGCGCGATGACGGAGTTAGTGCGCACCGTGCCCTCTGCCTGATCATTCACTGCCGAGGACCCGGAAGAGGGAGCAGCGTGCAGCGGTGGACTGGTCCGGTGACAGGTAAATATCTCAGGTGCCAGGGTCCTGAGCGAGCGGTGACACCGGCACCTGTCCTCCATAGCGCGCCGGTGTCCCCGCCTGCTCAGGACACCGGCACCTGGCCCCCAGCGATCAGAGGGGAGTTTGTCAATTTTTTTTCTTTTGCAGCAGCATGGCAGCATAAGGGATCCATACTATGGGGAGTTATGTACGGTAGCTGAGGAGGACAGGAATAACAGCAGGGCAGCCGAACACCTGAGATGTTGGTAACTAATGGGTTGCAGAAACCTGAACTAACCACACAACTAAAGGAGTTAAAGGTGTACACACGGTATTAGATGGGGGATGAGGTGCTGGTATAGTGGACTAATAGTCCCTAACATATAGCATACAAATTATACCGCACACTAGTAGGAATTCCATGCAAATTATAACTTTATTTGTGGCGACAGGGAGCAAAATGTATATAGCGACAAAGAAAATCTGACGTTTCGACTCTTCCCGAGTCGTACTCATAGAGTCGCTGAAGGAAGAAAAAACAACATATCAGCATCATAAAGAATCATACTAGAATGAACAATCAACAATAAAGTAGCCAACATTAAGTACCTTATGAAGAGGTAATGAAAGCTTTAGAATCCACCATAGGATATCCAATATATATTCAATTCAAAATCACAGTGGTTCCATTAGATTGCTACATATATGCTACATATATATCATTGTTACCCATTACAACAATATTTCTGAGATTGACATCACTACATTATTTTATACTTGTCCTTGATACCCTTATATTAGGTACACTGTGCTTATTGAATATATATTGGATATCCTATGGTGGATTCTAAAGCTTTCATTACCTCTTCATAAGGTACTTATTACTCCTTACTTACAATTAATACTTCGATTCTTTTCTTCTTATTCTAACCTTGTACCTCTTCCATAGAATTCTCATTTTCTATAGGAAACCAATTTCTTTGACCATTTAATTAAGGTAATTTTACTATCTGTACATATACTTTCCTCTAGGTGGCAGTATATTTTGTTATTTGGATCAGGGCCTGCACCTTTACTCTCCTTTATTTTACTTTTTATGTTTAAATTGTGTGCATTTCAGTTGGTGCTTATTGTATTCTATGGTGATTTTTTAATTTATCTTTTATTTTCAATGTTGGCTACTTTATTGTTGATTATTCATTCTAGTATGATTCTTTATGATGCTGATATGTTGTTTTTTCTTCCTTCAGCGACTCTATGAGTACTACTCGGGAAGAGTCGAAACGTCAGATTTTCTTTGTCGCTATATACATTTTGCTCCCTGTCGCCACAAATAAAGTTATAATTTGCATGGAATTCCTACTAGTGTGCGGTATAATTTGTATGCTAACCACACAACTAGAGGTAGCCGTGGAGCGTTCCTACGTTGATCCTAGACGCCTTGTCACAGCCTGAGAGCTAGCTATACCTAAAGATAGAAACAGGAAAGCTAACTGCCCCGGAGTAGAGCCCCAAAGGAATAGGCAGCCCCCAAAGATATAATGGCGGTTAGACAAGATGAAAACACAAACGCAGGCAGAAAACAGATTGAGCAAACGCTGGGGCCACAAGCTGACTAAATAGGTAAGGACAGGAGAGATTACTTTCTGCAACCCAGAAAACCCTACAAAAATACAACAATTCTGATTACAAAAATACTGAGATCACACAATCTCGCCTCCCATTAAATCAGATCTCAGTGTGAACAAAACCAAGCTGCAGCCGCTAAAAAAGCAGGAAAAAGCAAATGAAAAAACAACAGAGGCTACAGACAAACTGTGAGGAGCTCAGGCCCCAGGAGGGGACCTGGCTGTCCTCCACAAATGTGCAGAAAACAATGCAAATAGCAAGCGCAAAAACAAAAGAAGAAAATATCTTAGCTGATAGCAGAAGATGCAGGAAAGACTCAGCAAACTTCCAAATGAACCAGGAACCACAATTGAGACAAGAACAATTGATCACCGGCAACCATCATGGGAGGGAACCTCCCTTATATAAGACCAGTCCGTGATCCCAGATTGCCATTCCTCGCTGAAAGGTTCAGTACTGTCTATGTAACATAGTTATTAAGGTTGAAGGAAGACTTTAAGTCCATCTAGTTCAACCCATATCCTATCCTAACCTGCCCTAACATGTTGATCCAGAGGAAGGCAAAAAAAACCCAAGTGGCAAACAGTAAGCTTCACATTGGGGAAAAAAATTCCTTCCCGACTCCACATACGGCAATCAGACTAGCTCCCTGGATCAAACCTGTATCTAGGAAACTAGTGAATATAGCCTGTAATATTATACTTTTCAAGAAAGGCATCCAGTCCCTTCTTAAATTTTAGTAAGGAATCACTCATTACAACATTAGACGGCAGAGAGTTCCATAGTCTCACTGCTCTTACAGTAAAGAATCTGCGTCTGTGATTATGGCTAAACCTTCTTTCCTCCAGACGTAGAGGATGCCCCCTTGTCCCCGTCACAGGTCTAAGAGTAAAAAGATCATTAGAAAGGTCTTTGTACTGTCCCCTCATATATTTATACATTGTAATAAGATCACCCCTAAGCCTTCGTTTTTCCAAACTAAATAACCCCAAGTGTAATACCCTGTCTTGGTATTGCAGACCCCCCAGTTCTCTAATAACCTTGGTCGCTCTTCTCTGCACCCGCTCCAGTTCAGCTATGCCTTTCTTATACACCGGAGACCAGAACTGTACACAGTATTCTAAGTGTGGTCGCACCAGTGACTTGTATAGAGGTAAAATTATGTTCTCCTCATGATGATATAGGAAAGATGTGTATCTTCGTACCGTGTTAGCCAGTAGATAGAAAAATATTTAGACTTGAGAGTCCTCAGTGGTTGATACCTTTTAATGGCTAACTGAAAAGATGGTAACAAATTGCAAGCTTTCGAGACTACTCCGGTCTCTTCATCAGGCAAAGACTAAAACAAAAACTGAAGAATCACATATATATATATACACAAGAGGACACAGGAATAGTGCAATAGGTAAGACAAGTGATGTGAAGCAGAACTGTCATTATGGCAGAGGAATGAACATAAATATTGGAACAGATCATAGATAAGGAGAGAGTTTTATTACCCTCTGATTGGGGTCTGGTGTTGTGTTTTGATGCCCCTAGAAGGTCAGAGACGCAGATTCCTTAATTGATATAGAATGACATGAATCCATGTGACACGTTCATTCCAGCACTAAGAGTGTCAAAGGTCATCATAAGTTTGTATTCCCAAACCTTTCTATCTTTCTCAGATTTGAAGTTAGATTTTAATACCAGTAATTCCATATCCATTATGCTATGACCGGGCATACAAAAGTGTTTTGCCACAGGTAAATCCATTCTTTTTTCTCTTATCGTGTGGCGATGAGAATTCATCCTTGTTCTCAGTTTTTGCCCGGTCTCCCCCACATACAGACCCCCAGTTGGACATTTAGTACATATAATTAGGTACACCACATTAGATGTGATGCAGCTGAAAGTACCTGGGATCTTGTAGTCCTGATGGGAGTTGGGTATCTTTATCTTGTCCGTGGTCATTATAGATGCACATGTTTTACACTTCTTCTGTTTGCAAGGAAAGGTTCCTGCAGCTGGTGGGGAGGACAGGGAGCTTCTGACAATGATGCTTCTTAGATTTGGGGGCTGCCTAAAACATAGTAGTGGGGGGCCTGGAAATATGGATTGTAATCGGGCATCTTTTTGTAGTAAAGGTTGTAGTTTCCGTGCAGCTCCCCTTAGCATCTCCAGATTTGGATTGTAGGTGACCACTAGAGGCACCCGGTTATTTTCTTCTTTAGTTTTGTAATGTAGCAGGTGATTCCTTGATATTCTGGTGGCTCTTGTAATTTGGTTTTCAATTGTTCTTGGATGGTAGCCCTGGTTCAAAAAGTCTTTCTGAGGCGACCAAGGTGTTCATCTCTATCCATGGGGTTGGAACATATACGGTTGTATCTGATGGCTTGGCTGTAGACTATAGAGTTTTTTATGTGTTTTGGATGGAAACTGTCCCATTTAAGGTATGTTGGACGGTCGATTGGCTTCTGATACAGGGATGTCTCTATTTCATTGTTCTTTAGCTTAATGGTGGTGTCTAAAAAGTTAATTTCAGTGCTGGAGTAGTTGAGTGTTAAGTTGATGGTTGGATGAAATTGGTTGAACTGTTCATGGAACGTCTTTAGCTGTTGTTGAGACTCCGTCCAGATGATTAAAATGTCATCAATGTAGCGGTAGTAGGCCCTGTATCAGAAGCCAATCGACCGTCCAACATACTGCACGAAACTACAACCTTTACTACAAAAAGATGCCCGATTACAATCCATATTTCCAGACCCCCCACTACTATGTTTTGGGCAGCCCCCAAATCTAAGAAGCATCATTGTCAGAAGCTCCCTGTCCTCCCCAACAGCTGCAGGAACCTTTCCTTGCAAACAGAAGAAGTGTAAAACATGTGCATCTATAATGACCACGGACAAGATAAAGATACCCAACTCCCATCAGGACTACAAGATCCCAGGTACTTTCAGCTGCATCACATCTAATGTGGTGTACCTAATTATATGTACTAAATGTCCAACTGGGGGTCTGTATGTGGGGGAGACCGGGCAAAAACTGAGAACAAGGATGAATTCTCATCGCCACACGATAAGAGAAAAAAGAATGGATTTACCTGTGGCAAAACACTTTTGTATGCCCGGTCATAGCATAATGGATATGGAATTACTGGTATTAAAATCTAACTTCAAATCTGAGAAAGATAGAAAGGTTTGGGAATACAAACTTATGATGACCTTTGACACTCTTAGTGCTGGAATGAACGTGTCACAACCTTTACTACAAAAAGATGCCCGATTACAATCCATATTTCCAGACCCCCCACTACTATGTTTTGGGCAGCCCCCAAATCTAAGAAGCATCATTGTCAGAAGCTCCCTGTCCTCCCCAACAGCTGCAGGAACCTTTCCTTGCAAACAGAAGAAGTGTAAAACATGTGCATCTATAATGACCACGGACAAGATAAAGATACCCAACTCCCATCAGGACTACAAGATCCCAGGTACTTTCAGCTGCATCACATCTAATGTGGTGTACCTAATTATATGTACTAAATGTCCAACTGGGGGTCTGTATGTGGGGGAGACCGGGCAAAAACTGAGAACAAGGATGAATTCTCATCGCCACACGATAAGAGAAAAAAGAATGGATTTACCTGTGGCAAAACACTTTTGTATGCCCGGTCATAGCATAATGGATATGGAATTACTGGTATTAAAATCTAACTTCAAATCTGAGAAAGATAGAAAGGTTTGGGAATACAAACTTATGATGACCTTTGACACTCTTAGTGCTGGAATGAACGTGTCACATGGATTCATGTCATTCTATATCAATTAAGGAATCTGCGTCTCTGACCTTCTAGGGGCATCAAAACACAACACCAGACCCCAATCAGAGGGTAATAAAACTCTCTCCTTATCTATGATCTGTTCCAATATTTATGTTCATTCCTCTGCCATAATGACAGTTCTGCTTCACATCACTTGTCTTACCTATTGCACTATTCCTGTGTCCTCTTGTGTATATATATATATGTGATTCTTCAGTTTTTGTTTTAGTCTTTGCCTGATGAAGAGATCGGAGTAGTCTCGAAAGCTTGCAATTTGTTACCATCTTTTCAGTTAGCCATTAAAAGGTATCAACCACTGAGGACTCTCAAGTCTAAATATTGTTCTCCTCATGAGCATCTATGCCTCGTCTAATGCATCCTATTATTTTTTTTGCCTTGGCAGCAGCTGCCTGACATTGGCCACTAAATGTGAGTTTGTCGTCCACCCATACACCCAAGTCTTTTTCAGTGACAGTTTTGCCCAGTGTTTTACAATTAAGCACATAATTATACATCTTATTTGTTCTACCCAAGTGCATGACCTTACATTTATCCCCATTAAAGCTCATTTGCCATTTATCAGCCCACTGTAACCACCAGAGGGAGCCTCTAATCAGAAACCATCTCTAGCACATTCATATCAGTACCCCCCCCTTGAGGAGGGGTCACCGAACCCTCACTTGTGCAACCAGGTCGATCAGGATGAGCTCGGTGATAGGCACAGATCAGTCTCCTAGCATGGATGTCCGAAGCAAACACCCAAGAATTGTCCTCCTGACCATAACCTCTCCAATTAACCAAATACTGGAGTTTCTGTCTAGAAAAACGAGAATCCAATATTTTCTCAACCACATACTCCAGATTGCCCTCAACCAAAACAGGGTCAGGAGGCGCAGCCATAGGAACCACTGGCTCGACAAACTTCTTCAATAAGGATTTGTGGAACACGTTATGGATCTTAAATGTCCCTGGAAGAAGCAAACGGAAGGAAACAGGATTAAGAATCTCTATGATCTTATAAGGTCCAATGAACCTAGGCCTAAACTTTGGAGATGCAACCCTCATAGGGATATTTCTTGAGGACAACCAAACCAAGTCCCCCACTTTAAACCGAGGACCATCAGTCCTATGCCGGTTGGCAAACCGTTGGGCCTTCTTCTGAGAGAGAGACAACCTCTCCACTACCTGGTCCCAAATCTGCTGCATTCGCTCCACAACAGAGTACACACCCGGACAGACAGAAGCCTCCGCCTGTCCCGAAGAAAATCGAGGGTGAAACCCAAAATTGCAGAAAAATGGAGACATCAAGGTGGCAGAGCTAGCCCTATTATTAAGAGCAAACTCAGCCAAAGGCAAAAAAGAGACCCAGTCATCTTGATCAGCAGACACAAAACATCTCAAATAAGTCTCCAAGGTCTGGTTTGTTCTCTCGGTTTGTCCATTGGTCTGAGGATGAAATGCAAAGAAAGATAATTGAACACCAAGTTTAGAACAAAATGTCCTCCAAAATCTGGAAACAAACTGGACTCCTCTGTCAGACACAATGTTCTCCGGAATGCCATGTAAACGAACCACGTGCTGAAGGAACAAAGGCACCAATTCGGAGGAGGAAGGTAACTTAGGTAATGGCACAAGATGTATCATCTTGGAAAACCTATCACAGATTACCCAGATAACGGTCATTCTCTGAGAAACAGGGAGGTCGGAAATAAAATCCAGAGATATGGGTCCATGGCCTTTTGGGCACAGGTAATTGCATTAACAAACCACTATAGCGAGAGCAAGGCTTGGAGCAAGAGAAAGTCCCACAGGACTGCACAAATTCCCTGACGTCACGAGACAAAGTAGGCCACCAAAAGGACTGACTCACCAAGTCTCTGGTACCAAAAATCCCGGGATGACCAGCCAACGCGGAACAATGAATCTCAGACATCACACTCTTCTTCCACTGGTCTGGGACAAACAATTTCCCAATAGGGCAGCGATCAGGTTTATCCTCCTGACACCCTTCCAGAGCCAGTCTCAAATTGGGCGAGATGGCGGAAAGAACTACACCCTCTTTCAAAATAACAGTAGGATCAGATAACTCAGGAGAATCCGCAAAGAAACTCCTCGAGAGGGCATCCGCCTTAACATTCTTAGTGCCAGGAAGAAAAGAAACCACAAAATTAAAACGTGTGAAAAACAAGGCCCACCTGGCCTGTCTAGGATTAAGTCGCTTGGCTGATTCGAGATAAACCAGATTCTTATGGTCCGTGAGGACCACCACCTGATGTTTGGCTCCTTCCAGCCAATGTCTCCACTCTTCAAAGGCCCACTTCATGGCCAATAACTCCTGATTACCCATGTCATAATTACGTTCAGTTGGAGAAAATTTTCGAGAGAAAAAGGCACAAGAGTTACTCTTAGAGGTCTCTGGATCTCTTTGGGACAAAACGGCACCTGCCCCAATTTCAGAGGCATCAACCTCCACCTGAAACGGTAGAGAAACATCAGGCTGCTGTAGAACAGGAGCAGAAGAGAATCTCTGCTTAAGTTCCTGAAACGCAGAGACTGCCTCAGGAGGCCAATTCACCACATCAGAACCCTTTTTGGTCAAATCAGTCAATGGTTTAACAATACCAGAGAAATTACCAATAAATTTACGATAAAAATTGGCAAAACCCAAAAATCTCTGAAGAGCCTTTAACCCCTTACTGCCATCGGACGTACTATCCCGTCCATGGTACCTGGGCCCGTATGACCGGGGACGGGATAGTACGTCATAGGCGATCAGCTGCGCTCCTGAGGGGAGCGCAGCTAATCGCCGCCGGGTGTCAGCTGATTATCACAGCTGACACCCATGACTGTGTGTCAGGAGCGGTCACGGACCGCTCCCGGCACATTAACCCCTTGCACACCGCGATCAAACATGATCGCGGTGTACTGGGGGCACAGGGGAGGATCGCGCAGGGTGGGGGCTCCCTGCGCGCCCCCCTGAGACCCTCAGAGCAGCGCGATGTGATCGCGCTGTTCTGAGGGCTTCCTCCCTCCCAGGACCCGGATCCAAGATGGCGCCGGGGTCCTGGAGGGAGGCGGCTACCTCAGTGCCTGCCGAGAGCAGGCACTGAGAAGCCTGCATCTATGCCTGTGCGATCGCTGGTGCACACTGTCACACCAGCGATCTGATAAAATACTGTGATGTCCCACCCTGGGACAAAGTAAAAAAGTTAAAAAAGTAAAAATAAACATGTGTAAAAAAAAAATCCAAAATAAATAAAAAAAAAAAAAAATATTCCCCAATAAATTCACTTCTTCCTGTAAATAAAAAAAAAAAAACAATAAAAGTACACATATTTGGTATCGCCGCGTCCGTAACGACCCCCCCTATAAAATTGTCCCACTAGTTAACCCCTTTAGTGAACCCCTTAAAAAAAAAAAAAAAAACGAAGCAAAAAATCAATGCTTTATCATCATACCGCCGAACAAAAAGTGGAATAACGCGCGATCAAAAAGACCGATATAAAAAAACATGGTACCTCTGAAAACGTCATCTTGTCCCGCAAAAAACGAGCCGTCATAAAGCATCATCAGCGAAAAAATAAAAAAGTTATAGCTCGCAGAATAAAGCGATGCAAAAATAATTATTTTTTATATAAAATAGTTTTTATTCTATAAAAGCGCCAAAACATAAAAAAATGATATAAATGAGGTATTGCCGTAATCGTACTGACCCGAAGAATAAAACTGCTTTATCAATTTTACCACACGCGGAACGGTATAAACGCCTCCCCCAAAAGAAATTCATGAATTGCTGATTTTTGTTCATTCTAACCTCCCAAAAATCGAAATAAAAAGCGATCAAAAAACGTCACGTGCTCAAATATGGTACCAATAAAAACGTCAACTCGTCCCGCAAAAAATAAGACCTCACATGACTCTGTGGGCCAAAATATGCAAAAATTATAGCTCTCAAAATGTGATGATGCAAAAACTATTTTTGAAATAAAAAGCGTCTTTTAGCGTGACAGCTGCCAATCATAAAAACCCGCTATAAATAGTAAATCAAACCCCCTTTATCACCCCCTTAGTAAGGGAAAAATAATAAAATTAAAAAAAAGTATTTATTTCCATTTTCCCATTAGGGTTAGGGTTGCGGCTAAAGTTAGGGTTAGGGTTGGCGCTAAAGTTAGGATTAGGGTTAGGGTTGGGATTAGGGGTGTGTTAGGGTTAGGTTTGTGGTTAGGGTTGGGACTAGGGTTAGGGGTGTGTTGGGGTTAGGGTTGGAGTTAGAATTGGGGGGTTTCCGCTGTTTAGGCACATCAGGGGCTCTCCAAATGTGACATGGCGTCTGATCTCAATTCCAGCCAATTCTGCGTTGAAAAAGTCAAACGGTGCTCCTTCACTTCTCAGCTCTGCCATGCATCCAAACAGTAGTTTATCCCCACATATGGGGTATCAGCGTACTCTGGACCCAAGAGTTATTGTGCAATTTGTCCTATTTCTTCTGCTACCCTTGGGAAAATAAAAAACTGGGGGCGAAAATATCATTTTTGTACAAAAAAAATATTTTTTTGTTTTTACGGCTGTACATTATAAACTTCTGTGAAGCACTTGGGGCTTCATAGCGCTCACCACACATCTAGATAAGTTCCTTGTGGGGTCTATTTTCCAAAATGGGGTCACTTGTTGGGGATTTCCACTGTTTAGGCGCATCAGGGGCTCTCCAAATGCGACATGACGCCCCAGACCATTCCATCAAAGTCTGCAATCCAAAACGTCACTACTTCCCTTCCGAGCCCCGACGTGTACCCATACAGTAGTTTTCTCCCACATATTGGATATCAGCGTACTCAGGACAAATTGGACAACAACTTTTGGGGTCCAATTTCTCCTGTTACCCTTGTAAAAATAAAATATTGGGGCAAAAAAATCATTTTTGCAAAAAAAAAAGGATTTTTTATTTTTACGGCTGTGCGTTATAAACTTCTGTGAAGCACTTCGGGGTTCAAAGTGCTCACCACACATCTAGACAAGTTCCTTGTGGGGTCTATTTTCCAAAATGGGGTCACTTGTGGGGGGTTTCCACTGTTTAGGCGCATCAGGGGCTCTCCAAATGCGACATGACGCCCCCAGACCATTCCATCAAAGTCTGCAATCCAAAACGTCACTACTTCCCTTCCGAGCCCTGACGTGCGCCCATACAGTAGTTTTCTCCCACATATTGGGTATCAGCGTACTCAGGACAAATTGGACAACAACTTTTGGGTTCCAATTTCTTCTGTTACCCTTGTGAAAATAAAATATTGGGTGCGAAAAAAATCATTTTTGTAAAAAAAAAAAGGATTTTTTATTTTTACGGCTGTACGTTATAAACTTCTGTGAAGCACTTCGGGGTTCAAAGTGCTCACCACACATCTAGATAAGTTCCTTGTGGGGTCTATTTGCCAAAATGGGGTCACTTGTGGGGGGTTTCCACTGTATAGGTGCATCAGGGGCTCTCCAAATGTGACATGACGCCCCCAGACCATTCCATCAAAGTCTGCAATCCAAAACGTCACTACTTCCCTTCCGAGCCCTGACGTGCGCCCATACAGTAGTTTTCTCCCACATATTGGGTATCAGCGTACTCAGGACAAATTGGACAACAACTTTTGGGTTCCAATTTCTTCTGTTACCCTTGTGAAAATAAAATATTGGGGACGAAAAAATCATTTTTGTAAAAAAAAAAAAAGATTTTTTATTTTACGGCTGTACGTTATAAACTTTAGTGAAACACCTGGGGGTTAAAAGTTCTCACCACACATCTAGATAAGTTCCTTGAGGGGTCTAGTTTCCAAAATGGCATCATTTATGGGGGTTTCCACTGTTTAGGCAGATCAGGAGCTCTCCAAACACGACATGGCGTCCAGCCAATTCTGCGTTGAAAAAGTCAGACGGCGCTCCTTCCCTTCCAAACTCTGCCATGCCCCAAACAGTGGTTTACCCCCACATATGGGGTATCAGCGCACTCAGGACAAATTGCACAATAACTTTTGGAGTCTTGTTACCCTTGGAAAAATAAAAATTGGGGTGAAGAGATCATTTTTGTGGAAAAAATATGATTTTTAAATTTTACGGCTCTACGTTATAAACTTGTGTCAAGCACTTGGGGGTTCAAATTGCTCACCAAAGACCTAGAAAAGTTCCTTAGGGGGTCTAGTTTCCAAAATGGGGTCATTTGTGGGGGGTTTCCACTGTTTAGGCACATCAGGGGCTCTCCAAATGCAACATGGCATCCAATCTCAATTTCCCAGCCAATTTTGGTTGGAAAAAGTCAAATGGTGCTCCTTCCATTCCGAGCTCTGCCGTGCGCCCAAACAGTGTTTCCCACCCACATATGGGGTATCAGCGTACTCAGGACAAATTGGACAACACTTATGTGGTCCAATTTCTCCTGTTACCCTTGAGAAAATAAAAAATTAGTGACTAAAATATAATTTTTGTGGGAAAAAAATAGGATTTTTTATTTTCATGCCCGGGTATTATAAACTTGTGTGAAGCACTTGGGGGTTCAAAGTGCTCACCAAAGATCTAGATAAGTTCCTTAGGGGGTATAGTTTCCAAAATGGGGTCACTTGTGGGGGGTTTCCACTGTTTAGGCTCATCTGGGGCACTGCAAACGGAACATGACCCCCATCAACGTCTGCATTCCAAAACGTTACTACTTCCTTTCCAAGCCCTGCCGTGCACCCAAACAGTCCCCCCCCCCACATATGGGGTATCAGCGTACTCAGGACAAATTGGACAACAACTTTTGGGGTCCAATTTCCTTGGGAAAATTCAAAAATTTGGGACTAAAAAATCATTTTTGTGGAAAATTGTTTTTTTTTTTTTCACACCCAGGCATTATAAGCTTTTGTGAAACACTTGGGAGTTCAAAGTGCTCACAACAGATCTAAATAAGTACCTTAGGGGGTCTAGTTTCCAAAATGGTGTCACTTGTGGGGGTTTCCACTGTTTAGGCGCATCAGGGGCTCTCCAAACACGACATGGCATCCAATCTCAATTCCAGCCAATTTTAGTTTGAAAAAGTCAAACGGCGCTCCTTCCCTTACGAGCTCTGCCGTGTGCCCAAACAGTGGTTTTCCCCACATATTGGGTATTGGCGTACTCAGGAGAAATTGCATAACAACCTTATCTGCCCATTTTCTCCTTTTACCCTTGTGAAAATAAAAAAAAAGTTTGTAAAAGATCATTTTTGTGGCTAAAAAGTTAAATATTCATTTTTTCCTTCCACGTTGCTTTAGTTCCTGTGAAGCACCTGAAGGGTTAATAATCTTCTTGAATGTGGTTTTGAGTACCTTGAGGGGTGCAGTTTTTAGAATGGTGTCACTTTTGGGTATTTTCTGCCATATAGACCCCTCAAAGTGACTTCAAATGAGAGGTGGTCCCTAAAAAAAATGGCTTTGTAAATTTTGTTGTAAAAATGAGAAATCGCTGGTCAACTTTTAACCCTTATAACTTCCTAACAAAAAAAAATTTTGGTTCCAAAATTGTGCTGATGTAAAGTAGACATGTGGGAAATGTTATTTATTAACTATTTTGTGCGACATATTTCTCTGTTTTAAGGGAATAAAATTCAAAATTTGAAAATTGCAAAATTTTAAAAATTTTCGCCATATTTGCGGTTTTTTCAAAAATAAACGCAAGTTATATCGAAGAAATTTTACTTCTAACGTGAAGTACAATATGTCACGAGAAAACAATCTCAGAATCGCGAAGATCCGTTGAAGCGTTCCAGAGTTATAACCTCATAAAGAGACAGTGGTCAGAATTGTAAAAATTGGCCCGGTCATTAACGTGCAAACCACCCTTGGGGGTGAAGGGATTAATGAAGTAGGTTGGACCCAATCACAGATGGCCTGAACCTTGACCGGGTCCATTTCAATAACAGACGGAGACAAAATGAATCCCAGAAATGAGACCTTCTGTACGCCAAAAAGACACTTTGATCCCTTCACATACAGTGCATTCTCTCTCAAAATCTGGAACACAGTCCAAACATGTTTCACATGAGAGGCCCAGTCATTGGAAAAAATCAAGATATCATCCAAATAAACAATCAGAAATTTATCCACAAAATCCCTGAAAATATAATTCATGAAGGATTGGAAGACGGAAGGAGCATTAGTGAGCCCAAAGGGCATCACTAGGTACTCAAAATGCCCCTCTGGGGTATTAAACGCCGTCTTCCATTCATCCCCGTGCTTAATGCGAATAAGGTTATACGCCCCCTGAGGTCAAGCTTGGTAAACCAACTAGCACTTTTCACCCTGGAAAACAGGTCAGAAATCAAGGGTAATGGATATTGATACTTCACAGTGATCTTATTCAAGAGACGATAATCAATACACGGCCTCAATGAACCATCCTTTTTGGCCACAAAGAAAAAACCGGCACCCAAGGGTGAAGAGGATGGTCTGATATGACCCTTCTCCAATGACTCCTTGATATAAGATCGCATAGCATCGTGTTCAGGTACAGACAAGTTAAAAAGGCGACCTTTAGGAAATTTACCACCAGGCACTAATTCAATAGCGCAATCATAGCTCCTGTGAGGGGGCAAGGATGCAGATTTACTTTCACTAAATACATCCGAAAAATCAGTCAAAAAGTCAGGAACATCCTGAGACTGGGGAGAGGCAGAAAAAACAGGAGTGTCGGCATTAACACATTGGCAGCCTCAAATGGTCACAGACACAGATTTCCAATCCAAAACAGGATTATGAGACTGTAACCAAGGGAAACCTAGTATAATAATGTCATGCAGATTATACAGCAACAGAAATTTACAACTCTCCTGATGATCTGGTTCAACCCTCATTATCACCTGAGTAGAAAACTGGGGTTTATTCTCCGCCAAAGGGGTAGAATCAATGCCCAGTATGGGAATAGACTTCCGCAGGGGTATCATGGAAACCCACAACATTTGGCAAAGTCAAAATCCATCAGGTTAATAGCTGCTCCTGAATCAACAAAAGCCTGAGCCGAAAATGTGGACATGGAGCAAATGAGGGTAACAGTCAACAGAAATTTATTCTGAACACTACCCAAGACAACTGAGCGCGCAAAACCTCTTCCCCGCTTAGGGCAGACGGAAATAGCATGGGACGCGTCACCACAGTAGAAACATAACCCATTGCGCCTACGAAACTCATGACGCTGAGCCCCAGAAGTCACTCCATCACACTGCATGGGCTCAGGAGCTGGCTCACAAGGCAACACTATCTCACGCATACCTCTGCGCTCACGCAAACGTCTGTCAATTTGAATGGCCAAAGACATAGAATCATTGAGACCTGAGGGAACAGGGAATCCCACCATAACGTCCTTTACTTTTTCTGACAGACCCTTTCGAAAAAGGGCTGCCAAAGCATGATCATTGCATTTGGTCAGAACTGCCCACTTTCGAAATTTCTGACAGTGCAACTCAGCGTCTTCAAGACCCTGATTTAATGGCAACAGGATCTTTTCAGCTTGATCAGTGACATTAGGCTCATCGTACAATAACCCCAGAGCCTGAAAAAATACATAAATATCATTCAAAACAGGATCCCCAGGTGTCAGGGAAAAAGCCCAATCCTGAGGGTCGCCGTGCAGCAGGGAGATGACAATTTGAACCTGCTGTGCAGCGTTCCCTGAGGACTTAGGCCTTAAGGCAAAAAACAACTTACAGTTATTTTTGAAATTTAGAAATTTAGATTGATCCCCCAAAAACAAATCTGGCATGGGAATCCTAGGTTCCACAACCGGAAACCTAGCAAGATAGGTAGCAATACTCCGAACCTCAGTGGCAAGCTGATCCACACGGCCAGACAACTGTGCAAACTCCATTGAGAGAGAAAAAAAAATCCTCAGCACCCAGAGAAAAAGAGGGAAAAAATGCAACAAACAGAAAAAAAAAAATCTCTGACAACTTTTTTTTTCCACACTATTTTTCCTTCTGTGAGTACCATATAATTTTCAGTTTGGCCGGTGATACTGTTAGGTACGGTAGCTGAGGAGGACAGGAACAACAGCAGGGCAGCCGAACACCTGAGATGTTGGTAACTAATGGGTTGCAGAAACTTGAACTAACCACACAACTAGAGGAAGCCGTGGAGCGTTCCTACGTTGATCCTAGACGCCTCGTCACAGCCTGAGAGCTAGCTATACCTAAAGATAGAAACAGGAAAGCTAACTGCCCCGGAGTAGAGCCCCAAAGGAATAGGCAGCCCCCAAACATATAATGGCGGTTAGACAAGATGAAAACACAAACGCAGGCAGAAAACAGATTGAGCAAACGATGGGGCCACAAGCACAACCCAGAAAACCCTACAAAAATACAAAAATTCTGATTACAAAAATACTGAGATCACACGATCTCGCCACCCACTAAATCAGATCTCAGTGTGAACAAAACCAAGCTGCAGCCGCTGAAAAAGCAGGAAAAAGCAAATGAAAAAACAACAGAGGCTACAGACAAACTGTGAGGAGCTCAGGCCCCAGGAGGGGACCCGGCTGTCCTCCACAAATGTGCAGAAAACAATGCAAATAGCATGCACAAAAATAAAAGCAGAAAATATCTTATCTGATAGCAGAAGATGCAGGAAAGACTCAGCAAACTTCCAAATGAACCAGGAACCACAATTGAGACAAGAACAATTGATCACCGGCAACCATCATGGGAGGGAACCTCCCCTATATCAGACCAGTCCGTGATCCCAGATTGCCATTCCTCGCTGAAAGGTTCAGTACTGTCTGTAACCACCAGAGGGAGCCTCTGCTCAGAAACCATCTCTAGCACATTCATAACAATGGGGCATAATCTGTGGAGCATAATCTGTGGAGCATATGGGGCATAATCTGTGGAGCATATGGGGGCATAATCTGTGGAGCATGGGGGGGCATAATCTGTGGAGCATATGGGGGCATAATCTGTGGAGCATATGGGGGCATAATCTGTGGAGCATATGGGGGCGTAATCTGTGGAGCATATGGGGGCATAATCTGTGGAGCATATGGGGGCATAATCTGTGGAACATATGGGGGCATAATCTGTGGAGCATATGGGGGCATAATCTGTGGTGCATATGGGGGCATAATCTGTGGAGCATATGGGGGCATAATCTGTGGAGCATATGGGGCATAATCTGTGGAGCATATGGGGGCATAATCTGTGGAGCATACGGGGACATAATCTATGCAGCATATGGGGCCATAATCCATGGAGCATATGGGACCTATACTATGGAGCACATGGGGCATAATGTGTGGAACATATGGGGGCATAATCTATGGAGCACCATATGGAGGAATAATCTATGGAGCACCATATGGGGGCATAATCTGTGGAGCATAATATGGGGGAATAATCTATGGGGCATTATATGGGGGCATAATCTATGAAGCATATGGGGCATAATCATTTTCCACCCTAGGCTTATACGTGAGTCAATAAGTTTTCCCAGTTTTTTGTGGCAAAATTAGGGGGGTCGGCTTATACACGGGTCGGCTTATACATGAGTATATACGGTATTTGCATAGCTTTTCCCTCTATGCTTTAGAAGTCAACAAACTGGCTCAATAAACACAATGCATAATTAGCAAACATCACTAGTGATCAAGGATAAGTGCACAATAACAGTCAATATTTATGACTTACACTAACAAAAGTCTGTTTTCTTGAACAACCAAAAATCAACACTTAAATTTAAAGTCAACATACAGATAACATTCTATTACTCTTCGTTTGCTAAAAAATAGTCGTCTGGTTAATAAACATACAATGCTGTATATCTTCACAATGCCAAAAGTAAAAAAAATGTTTTAAAAATATTAAAAAATATAAAAGTTCAAATCACCCCCTTTCGCCCCATTCAAAATAAAAAAAATCAAACATGCACATATTTGTTATAGCCGCATTCAGAATCGCCCGATTTATCAATATAAAAAAGAATTAACCCGATCGCTAAATGGCGTAACGAGAAAAAATGTCAAAACGCCAGAATTACTTTTTTGGTTGCCGCAACATTGCATTAAAATACAATAAAGGATGACCAAAAGATCATATCTGCACCAAAATGGTATCCATTAAAAACGTCAGCTCGGCACACAAAAAATAAGCTTTCACCCAACCTAAGATCATGAGAAATGCAGACACGACGGGTATCGGAAAATGGCGCAATTCTTTTATACTTTACCTAATAAAGATGAGTTTTTACTTTTTTGCTGATACAGTGGGTATGAAAAGTATTCAGACCCCTTTAAATTTTTCACTCTGTTTTATTGCAGCCCTTTGGTTAATTCAAAAAAGTTAATTTTTTTTCTCGTTAGTGTGCACTCTGCACCCCATCTTGACTGAAAAAAACAGAAATGGAAAATTTTTTGCAAATTTATTAAAAAAGAAAAACTGAAATCTCACATGGCCATAAGTATTCAGACCCTTTGCTCAGTATTGAGTAGAAGCACCTTTTGAGCTAGTACAGCCATGAGTCTTCTTGGGAATGATGCAACAAGTTTTTCACCCCAGGATTTGGGGATCCTCTTCCATTCTTCCTTGCAGATCCTCTCCAGTTCCGTCAGGTCGGATAGCGAAAGTTGGTGGACAGCCATTTTCAGGTCTCTCCAGAGATGCTCAATTTGGTTTAGGTCAGGGCTCTGGCCGGGCCAGTCAAGAATGGTCACAGAGTTGTTCTGAAGCCACTCCTTTGTTATTTTAGCTCTGTGCTTAGGGTCATTATCTTGTTGGAAGGTGAACCTTTGACCAAGTCTGAGGTCCAGAGCACTCTGGAAGAGGTTTTCATCCAGGATATCTCTGTACTTGGCCGCATTCATGTTTCCTTCAATTGCAACCAGTCGTCCTATCCCTGCAGTTGAACAACACCCCCCATAGCATGATGCTGCCACCACATTTCACTGTTGGGATTGTATTGAGCAGGTGATGAGCAGTGCCTGGTTTTCTCTACACATACCACTTAGAAATATCACGAAAAAGTTCTGTCTTCGCCACATCAGACCAAAGAATCTTATTTCTCATGTCGGGTTCAAAATGACAAACCACTCATCCTCCAGTCACTCCAAAATAGACTAAGAGCACGGGTCGACCGAGAATGAATCAGGCAATACGCTGGTTCAGACTTCAGAACGTGCCCTAAAGAAAATGGTGCTATTAGGCGGCCATCTCCAGTAAGCACTGAACTCTTTATTCACGTACATAAGATTACATACACAGAATATTGGGGTGGAGTAAAGGCGGGATTGAGGAGAAAGAGATAAACTGAGTCATCCTAATTGGTCCTTAGATCTTCTTCTAAGTCCTCCTTGATGTGTTGTCATCCTCAGTTTCGTTTCTTGAAGAAAGATTCTATTGTTCTCGTGTATCAAGTATTTCCTCAATTCTCCAAAGGTGGGGGCATTTCAGTAGAGTGTAATACAGTGATAGGACACAAGATGGAGACAAACACCAGCAGATACTAACATTATCTTATTATTCTTTTAAGGAAAACTTCGTGTTTATAAAATACATATACACACTATGAATATAAAAGTATAGTAGAAAATTATATTTTACCTTGACAATCCCCCCTAAACACTAAGTTTTTCCCTTAATTTATGCGGCCTTCGAGACTGTCCATGTGTGGGGACAGGGGTAATGGATTTCTTCGCTTGGTCATTTTAGAAACTGGCCCCTTATGGACCGCCCCCAAACAACCAAGTCCCTACCAAACCTGCACATGGAGTTCTCCCACTATCCCTAAACTAAATCTCTTATTTCCATTTGTATTTTGTTATAGGGGGTTTTATCAGGTTTATCCTGCGGAGTATATTTCTCCATATCACCCTTATCAGTGTCTTCATATAGTAGCGACACAACTTCCTGATGAAGGAAAGTACCTGAGGAGGCGGCTGCATTGGTCACAGCTTTCCTATACATAGATATCACACAACATAGAATTATCAATCCTAGCACCAAAAGCCCTGTTACCACTAAGCAGGCTTGTTGGAGAAATTCTTTAAGTCCTCCAAGCCATCTTAAGAAGAAAGAGGTATCTACTTCTGCATTGGCTTTTATTTCCTCAGCCAGATTTTTAATCTCTGTAAGGGCCACTATAGTTTTACCATTGACTCCAGAATTCTGAGGAATATAAGTACAACATTTTTCCCCTATCATCCCACAGACTTCATCTTTTTCAGCTAGAATCATGTCAATGGCCAGTCTATTTTGAAGAGTCAGTCTTTTGTGTTGGGGCCCAGTTTCTCAACTATACCCTGGAAAGCATCTTGACTAAAATTGATATTGATAAATCTTTGCTTGGTGTAGTATATATATTTTATCCAATCTACATTGTAATTGATCTGCACAGTTGGGATGAAAGAACGGAAACCCGCCAGGATCTGATTCTGAGCTTTGTATTCGTCTGGGACCCCTAGGAACACCTATGGAATCCATATAAACTTTGGGATCCTCAACATAACCGGTGTGCAGCTGACCTAGACTCCTTCTTTTTCTGGATATCAGTGGAGCTATATTCTCGGATCCAGACTCTTTCTCACGTGTCTTTTAATGACTACCTAGTCTCCGGGCTGCAGGCTGTGACTCCCAGGATCCTGGTTCGGATCTGGAAGAGAACTGAAAACATTATCATATACTTTCTTGAGTCTTTTATACAAATCCCTTACATATGAGCTTAATACATGGTTACTTATTTCCAATGCTTGGAAAAGAAACATCCTAAACTAAGCACTTTGCCAAATAGTACTTTATACGGAGAAAGTCCAGTTTTCCTACTTGGAGTGTACCTTACTGAGTATAGGGCTAATGGTAAACATTCAGGCCAAGATTTCCCTGTTTCAGCCATGGCCTTTTAGATTTTTAACTTCAATATCCTATTTAGTCCTTTTACTTTTACGCCGCTTTGTGGTAATATGGGGTGTGGAAAACTTGTTGAATTCCCAGCGCTGTCAAGACTTCATTCATTATTTCACCTGTGAAATGTGTACCTCTGTCACTTTCGATCACCTCTGGTACTCCATACCTGCACACCACCTCCGCAAGCAGCTTCTTTGCGATTGCCGCAGCCGTAGCCTTGGCAATCGGGAAAGCCTCCGGCCAACCTGAGAATAAATCAAAAACACACCAACACTCCCATGATCCTGATTTTGGCAGCTGAATATAATCAATCTACAGTCTCTGGAAAGAATAGAAGGGCCGAGGGGCATGTTTGGGTGGTGTCTTGACTACCCTTCCCTGATTATGTGTAGCACATACCATGCATCCCTGGATCAAACCTTCTATACAGGTGGAAAAGCCTGGTGCCGCCCAATGCTTCTGCATCACGCTCATCACAGCAGTTTTGGACTGGTGGGTTGGCCCATGTAACATCTGGGCGACCGCAGGGTACAACGCTCTTGGAAGGCATCGACGCATCCCTCTTCCCCATAACCCAGTTGCTGCATTCAGACATGCACCTTCTTTTTCCCACTTTTCTACTTCCTCCTGGCGCACCTGAGCCTGCATCTGGGCTAAGGCATCCTCCGACACAAAGGGATTTTTGGGAGCGCTTACCTGGTGCATCGTTACCCCTTGGAGTGGTCTACTGGCTGCTGTTTTTACTGCTGCATCGGCCATTGCGTTTCCTTTACTCACCTGATCAGTGCATCTGGTATGTGCTTTAACTTTTGACAACTACTTCTTTTGGTAATTGTAATGCATCAATTAACTGCTGGACTGCGTCAGCATTTTTAATGGGATGTCCTGCTGCCATCAGGAATCCTCTAGACTTCCAAATTGGACCCAAATCATGAGCTATACCGAATGCTTATCTAGAATCTGTGTAGGTGTTAACAATTCTACCTTCAGCTATCTTACAGGCCTCGGTCAGAGCCTTAAGTTCAGCCTCCTGGGCCGACTGATGTGGGAGCATTGGTTCTGCTTTGATTACTGCATTCAGGGAGACGATGGCATACCCGGTGTGGAAGGTACCTGAGTCATCTTGGTAGCGAGTTCTACAAAAGATTTAAAGTCAACATTATGTCTTTCAGTTTCAAACACTGTGGGTAGGCCTGCTGTTTCCTGTGCCATAAGCTGAACATAATCATAAGGAATCTCCTCTCTTGGATCTTCTTTGTACAATACCGTACAATACCTGACCTCCCCCCTAGATCCGAGAGAGGTAACAATGTGGCAGGATTAAGTGTGGTACATCTCTGCAAAGAAACATTTGGAGGCATTAAAAGTGCACATTGCAATCGAAGGTGACGTGCAGCTGAAAGGTGTGCCAACTGCACCTGGTTCAGTATGGTGTATACATCATGAGGTGTAAGTGCTGTCAGTGGATAATCAAGAACGATATCTGATGATTTGTGGAGCAATAGTCCTACAGCATGTACTGCCCGTACACAGGACGGGGCCACTCTAGCCACTGCATCTAGTCTTCCACTGAAATAGGCTACAGGCCTTTGATTGTCACCATGTAACTGAGTCAATACCCTGCCGCGTGTCCCTGCTGTTCGTGGAGATACAGGGTGAATGGTAGTTCGTAGTTGGGGGTTCCTAGCGCTGGAGCTGCCACAATCCTGTTTTTGAGGGAAAAATAAAAACCGTCTATACCTTCAGGAGTTAGTTTAAAAAGCACAATGGTGATACAGTCATAGAGAGGTTGCATGAGGATTGATACAGCATGTATCCACTGTCTGCAATAGAAACCAGTCCAAGAAATGTCCTAAGAGCGGCAACATTAACAGGCATAGGAAAGTTCTGTACAGCTTCTTTGCGAGCGCTGGTCAGATGTCGCGCCCCCAGTGTAATGCAATGTCCCAAAAAGATAACTGAAGATTTACAAAATTGCAGTTTATCCTTTGACGCTTTACATCCAGCTTGGTACAAAAACAACATAAGTGATATTGTTGCAATACGACACTGTTTCCTGGAGGGGGCACAAATCAGTAAATCATCAACATATTATAAAAATAACATTGGCAAAATCAATAACTGTAAACTAAGCAGCATCCTGAGATATCTGGAACAAAAGTGTATATATATATATTAGACACCACTGGAGTTTTCCAGATCAGTAGCTGCATTAACTGCCCATAATTTTTGTATCAACCCGTACACAGGGTTAAGTTGAAGGGGGGCTGGAGTTTGCTATATGGGCACTGATAAGAACTGTCCTTGGACCTGCAGCTGCCTGCTTGCAAAATGATTGTTCGGAGTGGACAGGGAAAACATACAGGATTACATTCTGGACAGCTTCAGTAAGTAATTGTTGGGACCTAGGCATATTAGTAGAAGTATATCGTGATTTCATTGCATATATTGCATATTGACACGGCAGCTGTCCTGCTCTGGTTGCTGGGACCTGTCCTATTTCTACCTGACCACACGTTTGTATATACGAATTAGATTCGTCCTGTATCATGGGTCCGCCTTTCTGTGAAATTGTTGCGGCCAGTCCTCCAGCATAGTGGAGTTGATTATTTGCAGCATTTACTATGACCCAACATGTTGTTTCGTAAAATCCCCTGTCCTTATCCTAAAGAGTACATCATGACAGTGGGGTCCAGGAATAACATTGGAATATATTTCCTGAAAATCTTCTCTTTCCTCTGTGTATCCTGTCTCTGACGGGTGAATAATCTCTTTCCTCTGTACTAGCAACGTCTAGCGACATGATTTTACAAAGAGTGCTCTGCTTCAGTTCTGGTGTCATAGTGACAGTCCCATCAAGATGATACTCAATATGTGCTTGTAATTGTAACAACACATCACATCCTAAAAGATTACATTGACCCCGTGGTGATATCATTAACTGTGTGTGTACAGTGGTTCCTTGAATTTGCAGGGGAATCTTTTTAGTGACGGGGAGCAGGATAGATGGAGAGTTATAAGGAGTCGCTATAACATGGTGGGAGAAATCACTTTTCCCAAATGGCCAGTCCTCTTCTGTAATTACTGAATTGTCTGCCCCCGTGTCCACTTGGAACTCAACCTCATGTCCCCCTGGTAGGTTCACCTGTACTGTGCAATTAGGAGTGGGGGGTAAGGAGACAAGGGGGTTCATGTGCAAGCTACCTCTTTTTGCCTGCACTAAATCATGTTGTGCCCCCTGTGCTATTCTGGCTAGATCCTCTGCTTTAACTGATCTCTAATCCGGTCTACTTACTTTCAGTTTTTCCTTGTCACTTTTTTTTTTTTTTTTATGCCTTCATATAAACCTTGCTAGAACTTTCTCACTAGTCTTGTTTTCTTTGACAAAACCCATTTCCACCCAAGTTTTCCTTAGAGTCCAGAAATAATCCTTTGGCTCTTTCCTGAACTCTGTCTTCTAGTGTAACTTCCTTTCTCTGCCTGTCTATTTGCTTCTCACATACTCTGACCTTCTATTCTTACGTACTGTGTCTATTCCAAAAACCTATTCAACAAAATCTGAAAACTGTTGCACTCTTGCTCTGCGTCTCTATGCTGAATGCCTGATGGGAGGGGTAAGTCGGGTCGCTGCGCAGTCTGTCAGTGTGCTCTCCCTCAGCCTTCAGCTTCCTTATCTGTAGAATGACCTTGGTGTACAGCAAAATACCATCTCGCTGCTACCAGCACTTCCTCCCTCCCTTATACCTTTGCTTGCTGTCACTGACTCCTGCATTCTTAGATCCGTTCCTACAAATATAACACTTGTATATCTCATTTATCAATCTATTGTATCTAGCTTCATCTGCCAATTTTCCCTTTTTCTGTTTTCTATCCCACATCTGACCAATCATAACAGTTTTCATTCCCTGGGCGGATGACATAGAGATAAAATATCCCTTTTCCCCTAAGTTTAATATATTGATCCCTTGAAATCATTCCTATCACAGTTAAATATTTGATAGAAATCGAACTTAAAGATAACCACAGGGGTTGTAGTATTAATCCAGAAGGTGGGCATACTGGCACTACTGGAGATCAGGATATAGCTCAAAAGGATATGTAGATCAGAAACTTCATGACTGCTGATTAATCTTGTCCTTCTTGCAATGGGAGGCGTGAATCCAGGTGCTCTTGCCCTCGAGCTTCGGGCAGTAGGGGTGGACAGGATCACAGTGTAGGGACCCTCAAATCTGGGCTGGAGACAGTCTCTTCCCATAAATTTTTATATATATAAGGTCATCAGGCGAGAAATCATGCACCGTGTCACCTGTAAATTCTGGGAGAGAAGCAGACACTGCAGAGTGGGTGTTAGTTAACTCTTTAGACAAAGCAATCACAAATTTACTACTTTATCATTGGTTTCAAATAATTCCTGGTGCCTAATGTCTTCTGTTTTTAACATACCAGCATGATGGAGTATTGAATGTATGGTGGCCCGAAGGGTGGCCCGTGACTCATTTGAATTTAGAGGATCATGGACTGGACCTGCTGCATGGATGATGATATCAGCGGGAAGGTCCCCTGCATGGGTTGTCAGAGTCTGTCCAGGTGGCAAAGGGTCATGAGTGTATATATGAGCCATGCATTCTGCAGTGACGATGGGACCACCAGCTTGGGCTATTAATAGAGCCAGACCCCTTTTATTGGAGCAGTTGGAGTTGGCAGGACTAACTATAGCACCAACCCGATGAGTCAGGATATCACCGTACCCTATGGATAATGTCACTGGATTTCAGTTGCGGTCTGTGTAATGCTGTGAATGGCTGGGATACCAGTTTTCAAGTACACCGGGAGCTGGGGGCCTGACCGGGGTTTCCGTGAATCTTACAGAACGACTGTCCTCTCTGAGGATTTGTGAAGGAGAGGAAGGTGCCTTATCTCTGAAGTAGGGGTGGAATAGGCCCTAGGACCAGGGGTTAACAATGGTGGTGGGGGAATGGAGGAGGGAAGAAAAGATACTGGTGCTGCTGGGGATAGTGGTAGCTGTTGAGGGGCCCACCCCTCTTCTATCTCCTGATCCTCCTCCCCTTCATTAGATCCCATAATATCATGGCGGCGGCTTCTGATTATTGTTTGAAAAACTGAAGATTCATGCATTGCAGCAATGGCCGGGTTGGGGTGTGTGAAAGGGAACAATGGTGTTGCATCTGGTGCCATATTGGGAGCTGTGGCCTGCACAGGTGCGGGCGGGGGCTGGTAGTAGGCCCTGGTTGGTATCAGCAAGGGATATAGGCCTGACTGGGTGTGCTTGGGTGTCTCAAGATGGCCGCCGGAGGAGATGGGGTGTTGGCCATTTCCGGGTGTATTAAGATGGCCACTGGGTGTGGGAGGGGCGATGGGCTGGGCATTACACCAGGAGCGACCCGCCCCACAAACACGGCAGGTCTCCGCCCAGGGCGGATTCTGTTCACCACACACATGACAGGTCCAACCTCCCTTTGTTCTGAGATCGGCACCATTATAGGGCGGTGGCCGAGGGCTTGGAGCGGCCATTTTAGTTACATCAACAAGATCATATGCAGAGCATTTTACATATCCGAACAAAGGCTCAGCACTTTCCGAACCTCCTTATTCCATCTACCTCTTTCCAACCCTCAACTTTCAAATCATTTACTACTCTCAAATGTGCTTGGGCTTGATGCAGAAGTCCCTTATCACCCAACTTTCCTTTCTTCTATGCTACATAATCCTTCTACACTGAAGGCTGAAGCCTGCCTGCACTCGGTAAGCTCACTTTCTTAACAGCCTTCTTGCCTCCACGTGATTCCATCAATTCAACCACTCCCAAAGCACCACCCTCTAACTTATGGAGTTTTTCAGATTTAAACAGACGCATCATGATTTAACAGAGTGCAATGATCTGTCGCGACTCAGACCACCGGTGCCACTTGCAGGTCACCACCCGTCAATACAGAGTCCCCGCTCCATGTGTTGACAAGACAAAAAGTCCCTGCTCAATTTGTCCCTTCCCTAACTGTGGGTGATAACTTTACAGCACAGTCCACCGTAACACTCTACACAGTACAGAGTCCCCGCTCCATGCACTGACACTGGGGCTTCTCCTAATGAGACTCCCCGTGTTGGACAAAGAGCCCCTGCTCCATTTGTCACTTCTCAGACGAAGAGCCCCGGCTCCATTCGTCACTGATTAGACTATCATGTGCGTCTTCTATCCCACTCAACACTTCAAGAATCTAAAATTTGTCCCAACTTTATTCTAACAGTCACGGGAGGCAATTATCTACATAAAGGTACAGTGACCGGAGGAGGAGGAACGTGGTGTTTTGACTCAAGCACGTGCAGGCAATGCAACGTCACTCGGTCACACTTGCTGGTTCGTGGCGTGGGATTGCCCTTGGTCTCACCACTCAACCAGTCACCCATCCAGACCCAAAAAGACAATACAGCTTAAGCCCACAATGACTGACACACAGGCAAGTGGGACGCATATAAAATATATGATCCCAACTTACCGTGTTCAACGGAGGCTGCAGTCCTCGCATTCAGTCACCGCGGGCAACACCGCAAAGTCCTCGGGACGGGTCCGGACGGGCGGCAATCCACGGCCCCACGTGTCAGGCGCCAATTGTCGGGTTCAAAATGACAAACCACTCATCCTCCAGTCACTCCAAAATAGACTAAGAGCACGGGTCGACCGAGAATGAATCAGGCAATACGCTGGTTCAGACTTCAGAACGTGCCCTAAAGAAAATGGTGCTATTAGGCGGCCATCTCCAGTAAGCACTGAACTCTTTATTCACGTACATAAGATTACATACACAGAATATTGGGGTGGAGTAAAGGCGGGATTGAGGAGAAAGAGATAAACTGAGTCATCCTAATTGGTCCTTAGATCTTCTTCTAAGTCCTCCTTGATGTGTTGTCATCCTCAGTTTCGTTTCTTGAAGAAAGATTCTATTGTTCTCGTGTATCAAGTATTTCCTCAATTCTCCAAAGGTGGGGGCATTTCAGTAGAGTGTAATACAGTGATAGGACACAAGATGGAGACAAACACCAGCAGATACTAACATTATCTTATTATTCTTTTAAGGAAAACTTCGTGTTTATAAAATACATATACACACTATGAATATAAAAGTATAGTAGAAAATTATATTTTACCTTGACACTCATAGTCTGGGAGTCCTTCATGTGTTTTTTAGCAAACTCTATGTGGGCTTTCATATGTCTGGCACTAAGGAGAGAAAATATATCGTAGCACTACTGTGGGGGGTGCACAGGTAGGGGTCCAACCCAATATACTATAAAGAAGAAAACCTGGCACTCAACTTAATGATGAACAAAATTTTCAATTTTATTTGCAGTCAGGGTACGAACATAGGAGACGTTTCGGTCCAAACTTAGACCTTCATCAATCTGACGGCAATGTAAAAATAAATAAAATTTGAGAAACAAAATTAAATAGAAACTATAGGACAATCTTATATATGAGAATATATACATACTAGATAGAGACCTCATAAGAATATTGATTAATAAATCAAAGTGAGGATAAGATAATGGTTTGAAAATAATTTAAAAATAATTTGAAAAGAATGGTTCCAGAGACCTACCCGACTGCTTGTAGTAATATATTCTGTGGAAGGATATTCTGTAGGCACTCAGATTTATTTGTCTAGAGTTAGAATATTAAGATAAGTATATATCGTAACACCTAGGTTCCTTAGGTAAAGTTGCTATAGGTTAAGGGTCAATGATAGATTACCTTAGAAGGAAAAAGACATGTAGTGGTGCCTTCTCTTATACATACGGTAGAGAATCTGTGGTAAAAATACCATATTAATGTGCCATAAAAATGTGGGCAAAATGTGCATATAGAGTTATACCTGTATATTCTCAGTGGGAAAGTCAGGTCCAATAAGGCTCCTAATTGTGTATACATTTATTCTGTAAGGTATAAGGTATGGTTTGAGTATTCCAGTAATAAAAAAGTAGTATCCCATGTAAGCAAAAAGTGCATATAGAGTTATACCTGTATTCTCAGTGGAAAGATCAAGTCCAATAAGGCTCCTAATTGTGTATATAAATATATCTGTAAGGTATAAGGTATGGTTTGAGTATTCCAGTAATAGAAAATGCAGTTTCCTATAATGTAGTGGAAAAATCCCATATGGAGTTGTGACTTCCGGATTATATTACAAAGGTTTCTAGTGGGTAGATAATAGAATTAAGGTGACCTGTGGTAAGAATCGTCCCATGAACTTTACAAAGTGCCCATATATAAAGATTACTTACTACGGCCTGTGGTAAGAATCTAACATGAAGATAACAATGTGCCCATATATATATGTGAGGATTACTTACTATGGCCTGTGGTAAGGGTAAGTCCATAGAATTTACAAAGTGCCCATATAAGAAGATTACTTACTCTGGATAGCGTTCCTCTCTCCCACGCTGATGCGGTATCCGCCGCTTGTCAGCTCGGAGGAGGACGCACTTCCGGCTTTAAGAAGGCAATGGGCGGGACTAACTGGAGTGACGCGTCATCAGGAAATGATGCGTGCGGTTCACTCTAAGTTTTGTTTGCGTTCCACTTTTAGACACATGACCGGTTTAAGCCGAGAAGGGGGAAAGGCTTTGGAATAGCAGCGCATCATGTAGGATTAGTATGTGTAATCAGGTCCTACTGTATATATAATGTTGTGCAAACGGCAACTTTGTAAGTAGTATGTGATATATTATATATTACCACTGGTGCCTTCTTAAAGCCGGAAGTGCGTCCTCCTCCCAGCTGACAAGCGGCGGATACCGCATCAGCGTGGGAGAGAGGAACGCTATCCAGAGTAAGTAATCTTCTTATATGGGCACTTTGTAAATTCTATGGACTTACCCTTACCACAGGCCATAGTAAGTAATCCTCACATATATATATATATGGGCACATTGTTATCTTCATGTTAGATTCTTACCACAGGCCGTAGTAAGTAATCTTTATATATGGGCACTTTGTAAAGATCATGGGACGATTCTTACCACAGATCACCTTAATTCTATTATCTACCCACTAGAAACCTTTGTAATATAATCCGGAAGTCACAACTCCATATGGGATTTTACCACTACATTATAGGAAACTGCATTTTCTATTACTGGAATACTCAAACCATACCTTATACCTTACAGATATATTTATATACACAATTAGGAGCCTTATTGGACCTGATCTTTCCACTGAGAATACAGGTATAACTCTATATGCACTTTTTGCTTACATGGGATACTACTTTTTTATTACTGGAATACTCAAACCATACCTTATACCTTACAGATAAATGTATACACAATTAGGAGCCTTATTGGACCTGACTTTCCCACTGAGAATATACAGGTATAACTCTATATGCACATTTTGCCCACATTTTTATGGCACATTAATATGGTATTTTTACCACAGATTCTCTATCGTATGTATAAGAGAAGGCACCACTACATGTCTTTTTCCTTCTAAGGTAATCTATCATTGACCCTTAACCTATAGCAACTTTACCTAAGGAACCTAGGTGTTTCGATATATACTTATCTTAATATTCTAACTCTAGACAAATAAATCTGAGTGCCTACAGAATATCCTTCCACAGAATATATTACTACAAGCAGTCGGGTAGGTCTCTGGAACCATTCTTTTCAAATTATTTTTAAATTATTTTCAAACCATTATCTTATCCTCACTTTGATTTATTAATCAATATTCTTATGAGGTCTCTATCTAGTATGTATATATTCTCATATATAAGATTGTCCTATAGTTTCTATTTAATTTTGTTTCTCAAATTTTATTTATTTTTACATTGCTGTCAGATGGATGAAGGTCTAAGTTTGGACCGAAACGTCTCCTATGTTCGTACCCTGACTGCAAATAAAATTGAAAATTTTGTTCATCATTAAGTTGAGTGCCAGGTTTTCTTCTTTATAGTATATTGGGTTGGACCCCTACCTGTGCACCCCCCACAGTAGTGCTACGATATATTTTCTCTGCACTTATTTCCTCCGTATGCACACTGTAAACTATGTCTACCGGCATCTTCTCCTACAACACTGAAGAGAAAACTAATATATTATCGAAACTAAACCTTTCTAGTGATTTCTTAAAAGTTCCTCCTAGGGAAACCAGGGGAAGGGACCTGGAGAAAGAACTTCGACATCAAATTAACTACGAGCTACACTACGCTACACTCTCTGAGTATCTACGATTGAAGAGGATACCTAGAGGCCTAAGGGTACCATTACAACCGACTTTATTTCGGGACTCCACTGACTTTTGCCTTAAATTTGAGCAGATATTAAATAAATGCTCATTTGATTTAATGACTTTGACAATCGAACACTTACAAATAGCCATCGCAAAAACAAAAGAAGAGATTACGAACATCGAGTCTCAACTTACTTCAGTGGGGACCCCTGAAGAATTGGCCACACTAAAGGCCAAAATCAAAACAGTAACTGATCAACATAGAAAGGACACTGAACACAGGAAACGTATTAAGTTTCAGCGGGACGTGGACGATTACGAACAGGGTCGCATCTATCGCTGGCAGTTCACCAATAACTTTCGTCCACCCTTCACTAGATCTAATTACAGATCATCCACGGACTTATCTACATCTGGATCTGAATCAGAACGGAGGGACACCCGACCAGGACCAAGTCATTTTTTAGGTCAACGAACCAGACGCAGAAGAGGAAGAGGATACGGAGAGGACAACGGAAGAAGGGATATAGACCAGAGGGTTACCCGTTCACAGGTACCTGCCCATTGGTCGTAAATATCTCATCACGGACTTTAAGTACAGCAGAACATCACGTACTCCAGAGGGGTTTATCATTTTGTCCTGCATATCGGTTAAATACATTTAACCTAGACATGGAATTACAAAGATTCTTCCGTAGCTTACGATTGAGGGTTCATTTTGCACACCATCCATATGATATACCAGATCCACCCAGGGATCCGCGATCTCTTTCAATTACCAAACTAGGCCTCCGTAATAAGAGTACCTACACTCCCCCACGAGGATCACATGCCTTAGAGGCCTTTATTGAATTTGTGGATACAGCCTCTAAGAAACTTAGATATGATATGGAAAATGGGAGGTTACACTACAATCCCAACCTTAGCCCTACTGACCAACAAGCGTTACGGTCCCTTCGGGAGGATAAAACTATTATTCTGAAACCTGCCGACAAGGGGGGATCAATAGTAGCTATGAATAAGTCAGACTATCAACGAGAAATTTATCGTCAATTAAATGACCACATGATATATACCAAACTTACCAATGACCCCACTCGGGAAATCAGGAATCAAATAGAGGTCATTTTAACCACCTATTCAGACTTGGGTATAATAGATTCCAAAACTAAGGAATTTCTTACCAAAAATAATCCGATTATACCCGTATTCTATACTCAATAGTCCCGCCCATTGCCTTCTTAAAGCCGGAAGTGCGTCCTCCTCCCAGCTGACAAGCGGCGGATACCGCATCAGCGTGGGAGAGAGGAACGCTATCCAGAGTAAGTAATCTTCTTATATGGGCACTTTGTAAATTCTATGGACTTACCCTTACCACATGCCATAGTAAGTAATCCTCACATATATACAGTGCCTACAAGTAGTATTCAACCCCCTGCAGATTTAGCTGGTTGACACATGCGGAATTAACTTGAGTAGTATAGGTACACCCACTCTCGTCAAACTCAAATCTGACAGGTCGACACGCCCCCTATCATTTAATCCGTCTCCCTGTCAGATTGATCCAGGTCGTCACGCCCCTGGCTGAACTTTGCTCAGGCTGGGAAATCTGAGCTGCTGGATTTGTGAATTTCAATCAAAGTGATTTATTCGTCTCTATTGATATTTTATCCACTGGATTAGATTAGTCTGTGGAGTTTTAGTGAATTAAAGAGTGAATCTTGATCTTTTTTGTGGTGAGAAACTTTTAAGGACCCTGTAAATGTATAAGGAGTTTTAGTGAAATACAGACTTTTGTTACAGATCGGTAAGCTATTACTAAGCTGTGTATCTAAGGCTTGTGTTGTGTTGAGAGGAGCATATTTTTCTATTTACTAACTAACATGGTACATAGATATACATCTTTACTGGCACATAGAAATGTAGTACAACAGTGTTGACATGAATTGTCAGAATGAGTGAAGGTCGATGCTACGGTAATTCAATTGCTAGAAATCACATATACTAAATAGCCCTGTATTGTGTCATGACCTGTAAGTACAATGAGAGAAGGTCGCATGCATTCATGAATTCATTTGTCTCTATTTACCTGTAAATGTGTGTAAAGTTGTTTTATCTGTGTGTCTGATACTGAGCTCTTTTAAGTCAACCAGTAAATGTAACCTATGACCACTCTATTGTGTGGGGAAAGTCAAGGCGAGGTCACATTATGAGATGAAATGCATGTAAAGCACTACTGTGGTGGCTAGATGTATCAAGCTGCTAAAATGTGTTTATTTTTAGTATTATCCAGGATATAAGTTTTAAACTACAGCTGCAAAGGCAGTTTAATTTGAAGTATCACCTTATAACACATTTGGAATTATGACGCTCAACTTATAGGGGCAGTGTATCTAAGGCTTGTGTTGTGTTGTGTATAGCCCCAGGCATGTTGGGGCATGTTTAAAACTGACGAGACTTATAACCCCGTCTCATTGTACGGGCATATTATGTATATGGACGTGTTACAATATTACAGAATGTTTTATTCGTATTTTAAAAAAGGAATGACACGGTATTGTAAAAACAAGGTTACAAGATTTTATTGTAATAAATACAGCTCAAAGACATTTCAAGCATTTAAAAGTACATACAGAATGATATAAAAAGTGTCACATGCACAATTAACAAATAGCAGCACACACACGATAAAATAGATAATTAACAAGTACATAGGCTACATCGTGAGCCACATGGCTGGCAGTATCGGCTTGTCCGTCTATATGCAATCTATGTAACTCACAATACCCCTCCCAATAGGCAGACATATATGCACTATATATAGGATTATAAGTATCTCAATGAATCAGGTATATCAATAAAGTAACTGCCCCATCACAGATGCTAATATAATGCTGTTACCATGCATGTGCAGAGCTCATGTCCATATATATGCAATCTATGTAACTCACAATACCCCTCCCAATAGGCAGACATATATGCACTATATATAGGATTATAAGTATCTCAATGAATCAGGTATATCAATAAAGTAACTGCCCCATCACAGATGCTAATATAATGCTGTTACCATGCATGTGCAGAGCTCATGTCCATATATATGCAATCTATGTAACTCACAATACCCATCCCAATAGGCAGACATATATGCACTATATATAGGATTATAAGTATCTCAATGAATCAGGTATATCAATAAAGTAACTTCTCCATCACAGTTGCTAATATAATGATGTTACCGTGCAAGTGCAGAGCTCACAATACATACTGTGCGGGCATATGAAGTCAATTAGCACATCCATATGAGGAGCTATATTAAAAAAGCAACGACATAGATGTGAGATCATACCTGAATGCTGCTTGGCACCCCTTGTGTATAGCCCTCATTTCTAACAGTGTTTTTCACAGATAGGTCACTTATTAAGCCAGGAGTAAACATAGTGATTGTTTCATGTGAGAATACAGGCATAGGATGGTCGCTTTTTTCAAGAAAACTGTCCCGACAGTTCATCCCTATAGTGTAGTTTAATGTATGGGTGTGTGCAAGTCATATCTGTGTAATGCTAGTCTGTAATTAAATATAAAACTATTTCACAAACTTTTTAACATACCTGTGTTTCGGACCATTATGACGTACCAGAATTTTTAGTGTATTAAAGAGGGGAGAAACTTTTAACTACATCAGTAAATATATAAGAAGTTTTACTCACATCTAGCAGGATCTGTATAAAAGTAAATGTATGTAAAAGATAGTCTTTTTTCTAGCTGGCCATTAAATCCCTGCATAGGATGGGGCCATTACTTAGAATTTGTTATTTTGGGACTATTTTTTAACGGTTTCATGTGAGAATACAGACATAAGATGGGACCATTACCTAGTGTATACTATCATCGCTTTTGTTTGGAAAATACCATATTTCATAGATGCTGGTGATCCGTTGAATCATTTTTAAACATTTCACGCCACTCATGCAACCACAGCACACTTATGGTGTACCCGCACGGCTGCAGCTAGCGCTTTTTAGCTAAAAAGGTATGGTGTAGTTTACTTACAACGCATCCCTATAGTGTAGTTTAATGTAGGGGGCAAACAGATTATCGCTGTTGCTTGGAAAATACCACACTTCATAGATGGTTGTGATCCGCTGAATCGTTTTTAAACATTTCACTCCACTCATGCACCCACAGTACACTTATGGTGTACTCGCACCGCTGCAGCTAGAGCTTTTTAGCTAAAAAGGCCCTTATTTGCATCATTTTCATTATAGTACGACTGGTACATGCCCACGCCTATGCAGCGATATTGAGTACCGTTCAACAAAAATCAGGTACAAACTTTTAACAGACCGGTGTTTTGGGCCCTCATGACATACCAGAAGCACTCTGTGCCATGTACCATAGCCCATAATAATCGATTTTGATCAGTATTCAACAAAAAATTGGCTGCAAACTTTTTAGCATACCTCTGTTTCTGAATCCCATGTCGTACCAGAAAGACCTATTTTGGCACAGGCCTACACCTATGCAACGGTTTTGACCACTACTCAACAAAAATTGGTTACAAACTTTTTAGCATAGCTGTGTTTCTGGCTCTCAGCTGCTATTTTAATAGTTACCATACGAATACTGTAGGGAACCAAGATGTGTTAATTTGATTACTAACACGATTTCAGCAACTTGATGACAAATTCAGAGCAAATTCGTTATTTCTGAACTGGCATGTCCGGGCATGCCCGGACAAGTCCCGCATGTCCGGGCATGCCCGGACAAGTCCCGGGCCTCTACACCTCGCCCCTATAGTGTAGTTTAATGTAGGTGGCAAACAGATCATCGCTGGTGTTTGGAAAATACCATATCTCATAGATGGTGGTGATCCTCTGAATCATTTTTAAACATTTCACGCCACTCATGCACCCACAGCACTCTTATGGTGTACCAGCACCGCTGCAGCTAGCGCTTTTTTGTGACCTTATCTGCATCATTTTTATTATAGCACGAGGGACAGCCATGGAAAAAACAACCCTGAAATTCATAAACTATGTGCTGGCCGTTAACATGCGCACAGTCATCTAGAAAATATTGAGCGAGTTGCTTCACAAACCACACAAGGCGTGGTGATTGCCAATGTTCTCGGTATGCGCTACATACATGAACCTCTGTATAGCCTGGGATGAGCAGTGTTCTTGCAGCGCAGGCCTATTTTTAAAGACGCTAAGCCCCATCAGATATAAAAGACAGGCATGTTGAGACGTGTCCCGGCCTATTTTGGCACAGAACCACACCTATGCAACGATTTTGAGCAGCATTCAACAAAAAATTGCGTGAAAACTTTTTAGCATACCTGTACAAACTTTTTAACATACCTGTGTTTCGGACTCACATGGCGTACCAGAAGCACCCAGTGCCATGTACTCTAGCTCATAATATTTCACATCAGGTATGGGACCTACATAGCTTTGTTTTCTCAGGTATTAAAAAGCGTGGAAAACTGAAAATCCCGAGGGCTGAGGTAATTTACTGAGCTTCATGGGGATAAAATTTATCGAGTCTATGAACCTTATAGACAAAACGGGTAGCGTCACACACAAGACGACGACACCTCGGGCTATCACATTTACCGGTAGTTTTCAAAAACCACTGACTTAAAGTAAGAATCGTGGCGACCTGCATTGTGGGCTATAAATGTATACCTGAAAATTTACCGCTGGTAAAGAACAGTAAAAAGTCGTGCGTACAACTATCATCCCCAAACTCCCAGAGCTATCACAAACACTATTGCCTACAGAGGCGGCCCCGCGAGAATTTCTGGATGTGTGTATCAAGAGGCTCTTTGCTTTGACCGATTGTTTGCTCGTGAATGCTGACATTTCCAGGATCATCACAGTTGTGTAAATGCGCTGGGAGCTCGTGTATCGGCCCCTAGGGTGTGATGCGTGAGCATTTTAATTATTTTTCAATTCATAACCACACGTTCTCAGGCAGACAGGTTTATTTCACAGAAGTTGACTGTACAGTTGCATAATTTTTGTTTAAAATCATACATTTGCATAATTTTGTTTAAAATCACACAGTTCTGCGATAATGTCGGGTGTTGGACACGCACTTATCAGTCTTTCATACGTGTCGCAGAAAGATTTTAGTCTGTTCTGCGAGAGTTTATTATGCACGTACTGTGCAGACATGTCAAGAAACATTTTGGTGTGTTCACCAGTCCATACGGGTGTTGGTGTGTAAGGCGATCGACCATCATCCTTCTGCTTCTTACTTACACGACGGCGCGATACCGCGCGTTTCTTTGACGGTAATGCATCGGCTGAATTGGCAGCTGCTGCTTCCGCGTTGCTATTTGCAGATTCTGTAGCTTGACACAGACGTATATTCTTAAGCCGACTACTCTCAGTATTCCCGGGGTGCTCGGTTGGCGCGTCGTTTTCTTCACGATCTGCGACACACCCGTGTGAAAGAGGCTCCGTTCTCACTTCCGTTCTGTTATCAAATCCATAATTGCGCTGCTGCAAAACTCGCGAATGACGATCCTCCGTAACTAAAGAAAAGATACGTGGTGTAGTTAACCGCTAAGTGGGGGAGATATAGGAAGAGCTACATGAGCCACTTTACTCTGATTCAACGCGATATTTGTAAAGCTACTAGCACCGATTATCTGTGGAACCGATGCATGATTGTTTGTATAAGTACACTATAGAGCGGCCTAGACATATATACTTACAAGTATGCCCGGGTGCTGATCTACAGAGAATGCTGAATTAACAGACATCTCGCTGTTCGGACGCCGCCGTATGGGGCTGTTTTCTCCCTCAAACTGCAACCTCACGGGCGATACTTTAGCAGCTGTAAATAAAATATAGCATACATGAATGCGCACAACACATTCACAAAGCTAACTTGACACACGTAAATAAAATATATCGACTAGTTACCGCAGAAATTTTTATCTGTGTGTATAAGTACACTATAGAACTGCGTAGACATATATGCTTACAAGTATGAGACGTGTAGTGTAGTTCAGAGATTGGTGAATTAAACGGTGTGGAGTTGCTCGGTCGTTGTCGTATGGGGCTGTTTTCTTTTTCAACCTGCAGCCTCCTGCTCGTTAGTTTAACATCTGTAAATAAAATATAACTATTACTCGCCACAGAAATGATATCTACGCGGGCCACACGCACAAAGCTAAATTCGCAAAGCTAACGTAACGCGCGTAAATAAAATATATCCGCTAGTTATCGGTGGCGTCACACGGTACAGAGGGTACAAACACATATCACCCTGGTTTCAAGGACCCGCTACCTTTTCTATTCCAGAGCCGTGTGCTTAGCGAATCACCCCATCTTTTAGGAGCGTTGGGAGGATTATAGTCCGGTTCTACGAACTCGACATCTGAATCCTGGGGATCCTCCACGATCTCAACATCGGAATCGCGATGCTCGAGCGGCTCAGTCGCCACAGGGTTTCCAACCGCCCAGTCCGCTACAGCTGTATCTGTATGAGAAAATGTTTATATTATTAAAACATGTCTAGCTAACGACCCAGTCAGCTAAAATAAAATTAACTGTATGGATTTTAGCGGCAGTCTATATTAATTATTAATATTAATAGTAGGCGTTATAAATTTACAGCTACCACGTTTACCCGTCTAGATACATAGGTTTAAAACATATGATATAGCTATAGGTTTCTTGCCTGTGACAGACTGGTGAGAGCTTGAGGCTCGTCGCCCGCTAGCAGAGTTGCCTTCCTCTAACAGGTTCTGCGTAATGAACCGGTTCTCGTAGGAGTAGTCTGAATGGACTCCCGCTTCTTAAATAAGAAAGAATGAAATATATCACTTATATATACAAAGCGCAGACTCAGACATCCCGAGACATTGCGGAGTACCCTATATACTGTGTAAAACTTACCCGATTGTTCTGGTGAAAGCATAGCAGAATATTGACCGTGAGAATATCTGGCCTCCATCTTGAATAAAAAAGGGTCCACTATTGAATTAAAGCAAATAAAGATCAAGTATGAAAACACGGCTAACCTGTTCATACAAATACTACACAAACTTAAATATAATTGAAACGAAATCCGTAAAAATACTCACTCTAGTCCTGTTCAGATCGGAGTTGTGGTCTGTGAGTTGTGAACAAGTGCTTGTGAGCTACCCGTATTTATTAGGGCTAGCAGAGAGAACACGCCCTCTGTCACTGCCCCCACGCTAGGGGCAGAAAAAACATCCCATTCATGTTTTACAGAGGGATCATGGCGGCTAACCGCGTTGATGCAATATTGTAGAAGTAATATTTCACGACAGAACCCCCACCATCATTACCCTGTAGCTGTAAATTTATAACGCCTACTATTAATATTAATAATTAATATAGACTGCCGCTAAAATCCATACAGTTAATTTTATTTTAGCTGACTGGGTCGTTAGCTAGACATGTTTTAATAATATAAACATTTTCTCATACAGATACAGCTGTAGCGGACTGGGCGGTTGGAAACCCTGTGGCGACTGAGCCGCTCGAGCATCGCGATTCCGATGTTGAGATCGTGGAGGATCCCCAGGATTCAGATGTCGAGTTTGTAGAACCGGACTATAATCCTCCCAACGCTCCTAAAAGATGGGGTGATTCGCTAAGCACACGGCTCTGGAATAGAAAAGGTAGCGGGTCCTTGAAACCAGGGTGATATGTGTTTGTACCCTCTGTACCGTGTGACGCCACCGATAACTAGCGGATATATTTTATTTACGCGCGTTACGTTAGCTTTGCGAATTTAGCTTTGTGCGTGTGGCCCGCGTAGATATCATTTCTGTGGCGAGTAATAGTTATATTTTATTTACAGATGTTAAACTAACGAGGAGGCTGCAGCTTGAAAAAGAAAACACACCCATACGAAAACGCCCGAGCACCTCCACACCGTTTAATTCACCAATCTCTGAACTACACTACACGTCTCATACTTGTAAGCATATATGTCTACGCAGTTCTATAGTGTACTTATACACGCAGATAAAAATTTCTGCGGTAACTAGTCGATATATTTTATTTACGTGTGTCAAGTTAGCTTTGTGAATGTGTTGTGCGCATTCATGTATGCTATATTTTATTTACAGCTGCTAAAGTATCGCCCGTGAGGTTGCAGTTTGAGGGAGAAAACAGCCCCATACGGCGGCGTCCGAACAGCGAGATGTCTGTTAATTCAGCATTCTCTGTAGATCAGCACCCGGGGCATACTTGTAAGTATATATGTCTAGGCCGCTCTATAGTGTACTTATACAAACAATCATGCATCGGTTTCACAGATAATCGGTGCTAGTAGCTTTACAAATATCGCGTTGAATCAGAGTAAAGCGGGGCCTGTAGCTCTTCCTATATCTCGCCCGCTTAGCGATTAACTACACCACGTATCTTTTCTTTAGTTACGGAGGATCGTCATTCGCGAGTTTTGCAGCAGCGCAATTATGGATTTGATAACAGAACGGAAGTGAGAACGGAGCCTCTTTCACACGGGTGTGTCGCAGATCGTGAAGAAAACGACGCGCCAACCGAGCACCCCGGGAATACTGAGAGTAGTCGGCTTAAGAATATACGTCTGTGTCAAGCTACAGAATCTGCAAATAGCAACGCGGAAGCAGCAGCTGCCAATTCAGCCGATGCATTACCGTCAAAGAAACGCGCGGTATCGCGCCGGCGTGTAAGTAAGAAGCAGAAGGATGATGGTCGATCGCCTTACACACCAACACCCGTATGGACTGGTGAACACACCAAAATGTTTCTTGACATGTCTGCACAGTACGTGCATAATAAACTCTCGCAGAACAGACTAAAATCTTTCTGCGACACGTATGAAAGACTGATAAGTGCGTGTCCAACACCCGACATTATCGCAGAACTGTGTGATTTTAAACAAAATTATGCAAATGTATGATTTTAAACAAAAAATATGCAACTGTACAGTCAACTTCTGTGAAATAAACCTGTCTGCCTGAGAACGTATGGTTATGAATTGAAAAATAATTAAAATGCTCACGCATCACACCCTAGGGGCCGATACACGAGCTCCCAGCGCATTTACACAACTATGATGATCCTGGAAATGTCAGCATTCACGAGCAAACAATCGGTCAAAGCAAAGAGCCTCTTGATACACACATCCAGAAATTCTCGCGGGGCCGCCTCTGTAGGCAATAGTGTTTGTGATAGCTCTGGGAGTTTGAGGATGATAGTTGTACGCACGACTTTTTACTGTTCTTTACCAGCGGTAAATTTTCAGGGTATACATTTATAGCCACAATGCAGGTCGCCACGATTCTTACTTTATTGTTAAGTCAGTGGTTTTTGAAAACTACCGGTAAATGTGATAGCCCGAGGTGTCGTCGTCTTGTGTGTGACGCTACCCGTTTTGTCTATAAGGTTCATAGACTCGATAAATTTTATCCCCATGAAGCTCAGTAAATTACCTCAGGCCTCGGGATTTTCAGTTTTCCACGCTTTTTAATACCTGAGAAAACAAAGCTATGTAGGTCCCATACCCGATGTGAAATATTATGAGCTAGAGTACATGGCACTGGGTGCTTCTGGTACGCCATGTGAGTCCGAAACACAGGTATGTTAAAAAGTTTGTACAGGTATGCTAAAAAGTTTGCACGCAATTTTTTGTTGAATGCTGCTCAAAATCGTTGCATAGGTGTGGTTCTGTGCCAAAATAGGCCGGGACACGTCTCAACATGCCTGTCTTTTATATCTGATGGGGCTTAGCGTCTTTAAAAATAGGCCTGCGCTGCAAGAACACTGCTCATCCCAGGCTATACAGAGGTTCATGTATGTAGCGCATACCGAGAACATTGGCAATCACCACGCCTTGTGTGGTTTGTGAAGCAACTCGCTCAATATTTTCTAGATGACTGTGCGCATGTTAACGGCCAGCACATAGTTTATGAATTTCAGGGTTGTTTTTTCCATGGCTGTCCCTCGTGCTATAATAAAAATGATGCAGATAAGGTCACAAAAAAGCACTAGCTGCAGCGGTGCTGGTACACCATAAGAGTGCTGTGGGTGCATGAGTGGCGTGAAATGTTTAAAAATGATTCAGAGGATCACCACCATCTATGAGATATGGTATTTTCCAAACACCAGCGATGATCTGTTTGCCACCTACATTAAACTACACTATAGGGGCGAGGTGTAGAGGCCCGGGACTTGTCCGGGCATGCCCGGACATGCGGGACTTGTCCGGGCATGCCCGGACATGCCAGTTCAGAAATAACGAATTTGCTCTGAATTTGTCATCAAGTTGCTGAAATCGTGTTAGTAATCAAATTAACACATCTTGGTTCCCTACAGTATTCGTATGGTAACTATTAAAATAGCAGCTGAGAGCCAGAAACACAGCTATGCTAAAAAGTTTGTAACCAATTTTTGTTGAGTAGTGGTCAAAACCGTTGCATAGGTGTAGGCCTGTGCCAAAATAGGTCTTTCTGGTACGACATGGGATTCAGAAACAGAGGTATGCTAAAAAGTTTGCAGCCAATTTTTTGTTGAATACTGATCAAAATCGATTATTATGGGCTATGGTACATGGCACAGAGTGCTTCTGGTATGTCATGAGGGCCCGAAACACCGGTCTGTTAAAAAGTTTGTACCTGATTTTTGTTGAACGGTACTCAATATCGCTGCATAGGCGTGGGCATGTACCAGTCGTACTATAATGAAAATGATGCAAATAAGGGCCTTTTTAGCTAAAAAGCTCTAGCTGCAGCGGTGCGAGTACACCATAAGTGTACTGTGGGTGCATGAGTGGAGTGAAATGTTTAAAAACGATTCAGCGGATCACAACCATCTATGAAGTGTGGTATTTTCCAAGCAACAGCGATAATCTGTTTGCCCCCTACATTAAACTACACTATAGGGATGCGTTGTAAGTAAACTACACCATACCTTTTTAGCTAAAAAGCGCTAGCTGCAGCCGTGCGGGTACACCATAAGTGTGCTGTGGTTGCATGAGTGGCGTGAAATGTTTAAAAATGATTCAACGGATCACCAGCATCTATGAAATATGGTATTTTCCAAACAAAAGCGATGATAGTATACACTAGGTAATGGTCCCATCTTATGTCTGTATTCTCACATGAAACAGTTAAAAAATAGTCCCAAAATAACAAATTCTAAGTAATGGCCCCATCCTATGCAGGGATTTAATGGCCAGCTAGAAAAAAGACTATCTTTTACATACATTTACTTTTATACAGATCCTGCTAGATGTGAGTAAAACTTCTTATATATTTACTGATGTAGTTAAAAGTTTCTCCCCTCTTTAATACACTAAAAATTCTGGTACGTCATAATGGTCCGAAACACAGGTATGTTAAAAAGTTTGTGAAATAGTTTTATTTTAATTACAGACTAGCATTACACAGATATGACTTGCACACACCCATACATTAAACTACACTATAGGGATGAACTGTCGGGACAGTTTTCTTGAAAAAAGCGACCATCCTATGCCTGTATTCTCACATGAAACAATCACTATGTTTACTCCTGGCTTAATAAGTGACCTATCTGTGAAAAACACTGTTAGAAATGAGGGCTATACACAAGGGGTGCCAAGCAGCATTCAGGTATGATCTCACATCTATGTCGTTGCTTTTTTAATATAGCTCCTCATATGGATGTGCTAATTGACTTCATATGCCCGCACAGTATGTATTGTGAGCTCTGCACTTGCACGGTAACATCATTATATTAGCAACTGTGATGGAGAAGTTACTTTATTGATATACCTGATTCATTGAGATACTTATAATCCTATATATAGTGCATATATGTCTGCCTATTGGGATGGGTATTGTGAGTTACATAGATTGCATATATATGGACATGAGCTCTGCACATGCATGGTAACAGCATTATATTAGCATCTGTGATGGGGCAGTTACTTTATTGATATACCTGATTCATTGAGATACTTATAATCCTATATATAGTGCATATATGTCTGCCTATTGGGAGGGGTATTGTGAGTTACATAGATTGCATATATATGGACATGAGCTCTGCACATGCATGGTAACAGCATTATATTAGCATCTGTGATGGGGCAGTTACTTTATTGATATACCTGATTCATTGAGATACTTATAATCCTATATATAGTGCATATATGTCTGCCTATTGGGAGGGGTATTGTGAGTTACATAGATTGCATATAGACGGACAAGCCGATACTGCCAGCCATGTGGCTCACGATGTAGCCTATGTACTTGTTAATTATCTATTTTAATCGTGTGTGTGCTGCTATTTGTTAATTGTGCATGTGACACTTTTTATATCATTCTGTATGTACTTTTAAATGCTTGAAATGTCTTTGAGCTGTATTTATTACAATAAAATCTTGTAACCTTGTTTTTACAATACCGTGTCATTGCTTTTTTAAAATACGAATAAAACATTCTGTAATATTGTAACACGTCCATATACATAATATGCCCGTACAATGAGACGGGGTTATAAGTCTCGTCAGTTTTAAACATGCCCCAACATGCCTGGGGCTATACACAACACAACACAAGCCTTAGATACACTGCCCCTATAAGTTGAGCGTCATAATTCCAAATGTGTTATAAGGTGATACTTCAAATTAAACTGCCTTTGCAGCTGTAGTTTAAAACTTATATCCTGGATAATACTAAAAATAAACACATTTTAGCAGCTTGATACATCTAGCCACCACAGTAGTGCTTTACATGCATTTCATCTCATAATGTGACCTCGCCTTGACTTTCCCCACACAATAGAGTGGTCATAGGTTACATTTACTGGTTGACTTAAAAGAGCTCAGTATCAGACACACAGATAAAACAACTTTACACACATTTACAGGTAAATAGAGACAAATGAATTCATGAATGCATGCGACCTTCTCTCATTGTACTTACAGGTCATGACACAATACAGGGCTATTTAGTATATGTGATTTCTAGCAATTGAATTACCGTAGCATCGACCTTCACTCATTCTGACAATTCATGTCAACACTGTTGTACTACATTTCTATGTGCCAGTAAAGATGTATATCTATGTACCATGTTAGTTAGTAAATAGAAAAATATGCTCCTCTCAACACAACACAAGCCTTAGATACACAGCTTAGTAATAGCTTACCGATCTGTAACAAAAGTCTGTATTTCACTAAAACTCCTTACACATTTACAGGGTCCTTAAAAGTTTCTCACCACAAAAAAGATCAAGATTCACTCTTTAATTCACTAAAACTCCACAGACTAATCTAATCCAGTGGATAAAATATCAATAGAGACGAATAAATCACTTTGATTGAAATTCACAAATCCAGCAGCTCAGATTTCCCAGCCTGAGCAAAGTTCAGCCAGGGGGCGTGACGACCTGGATCAATCTGACAGGGAGACGGATTAAATGATAGGGGCGTGTCGACCTGTCAGATTTGAGTTTGACGAGAGTGGGTGTACCTATACTACTAACTTGGCATTGTGACATTTGTACTGTAGATCAGCCTGGAAGTGGGAAATGCACCGAAGCAAAAAAAAATTTTATAATTTTTTTTTTTTAAAAAAAACGTTAAAAGTTAATTCAGAGTGTCATTTATTATTCAACCCCTCAAACCACAAGAATTCTGTTTGGTCCCCCTAAAGTATTAAGAAGTAGTTCAGGCACCAAGAATAATGAGCTTCACATGTGTGGATTAATGATCTCTTTTGCCAGCCTTTTCTGACTATTTAAGACCCTCCCCAAACTTGAGAACAGCACTCATACATGGTCAACATGGGAAAGACAAAGGAGCATTCCAAGGCCATCAGAGACAAGATCGTGGAGGGTCACAAGGCTGGCAAGGGGTACAAAACCCTTTCCAAGGAGTTGGGCCTACCTGTCTCCACTGTTGGGAGCATCATCCGTAAGTGGAAGGCTTATGGAACTACTGTTAGCCTTCCACGGCCTGGACAGCCTTTGAAAGTTTCCTCCCGTGTCGAGGCCAGGCTTGTCCGAAGAGTCAAGGCTAACCCAAGGACAACAAGAAAGGAGCTCCGGGAAGATCTCATGGCAGTGGGGACATTGGTTTCAGTCAATACCATAAGTAACGTACTCCACCGCAATGGTCTCCGTTCCAGACGAGCCCGTAAGGTACCTTTACTTTCAAAGCGTCATGTCAAGGCTCGTCTACAGTTTGCTCATGATCACTTGGAGGACTCTGAGACAGACTGGTTCAAGGTTCTATGGTCTGATGAGACCAAGATCGAGATCTTTGGTGCCAACCACACACGTGACGTTTGGAGACTAGATGGCACTGCATACGACCCCAAGAATACCATCCCTACAGTCAAGCATGGTGGTGGCAGCATCATGCTGTGGGGCTGTTTCTCAGCCAAGGGGCCTGGCCATCTGGTCCGCATCCATGGGAGGATGGATAGCACGGCCTACCTGGAGATTTTGGCCAAGAACCTCCGCTCCTCCATCAAGGATCTTAAGATGGGTCGTAATTTCATCTTCCAACAAGACAACGACCCAAAGCACACAGCCAAGAAAACCAAGGCCTGGTTCAAGAGGGAAAAAGTCAAGGTGTTGGAGTGGCCTAGTCAGTCTCCTGACCTTAACCCAATTGAAAACTTGTGGAAGGAGCTCAAGATTAAAGTCCACATGAGACACCCAAAGAACCTAGATAACTTGGAGAAGATCTGCATGGGGGAGTGGGCCAAGATAACTCCACAGACCTGTGCCGGCCTGATCAGGTCTTATAAAAGACGATTATTAGCTGTAATTGTAAACAAGGGTTATTCCACGAAATATTAAACATAGGGGTTGTATAATAATTGAACCACACTTTTATGTTTAAAATTTATTAAAATTCAACTGAGCAACATAACTTTTTGGTTTGTAAGATTTAGGCTAAGTGCACACGATCAGGAATAATTGCGTTTTTTTCGCGGTTTTTCCGCTATTTTCCGCGGTTAAACCGCGAACAAAACGCAAGCATTAAGCATTCTATACGTTTTAATTGATTCCGCATGTTTTGTACACATGTTGCGTTTTTTTCCGCGAAAAAAACGCTTAGCGGAAAAAAAAGCAACATGTTCATTAATTTAGCGTAACCGCGGTGATTCCGCCGCCATAGGAATGCATTGAACCGCTTACTTTCCGCATGTGGCTATGCCCACTATGCGCAATGTAAGCGGTTCATGTGCGGATGGTACCCAGGGTCTGGAGCAGAGGAGACTCTCCTCCAGGCCCTGGGTACCATATCCCTGGTAAAACAATAATTAAAATAAAAAATAATGATATTTCTCACCTTCCGGCGGCCCCCGCAGCCTTCCCGCGGCCCCCGCAGCCTTCCCGCCTTCAGCGACGCTCCCGGCAACTTCCGGTCCCAAGAGTCCTTTGCGAGAATCACCCAGATGGCATAGCGGTCTCGCGAGATGCTACGTTATCGGTGTGATTTGTCGCAAAGCACTCCTGGGACCGCGAGTTGCCGGGAGCGTCGCTGAGAGGCGGGAAGGCTGCGGGGGCCGCCGGAAGGTGAGAATATCATTATTTATTATTTTTTTATTATTTTTACATTAGATCTTTTTACTATTGATGCGGCATAGGCGGCATCAATAGTAAAAAGTTGGTCACACGTGTCAAACACTATGTGTGACTCGTGTGACCAACCTGTCAATCAGTTTTCCAAGCGATGCTACAGATCGCTAGGAAAACGCTAGCATTCTGCAAGCTAATTACGCTTGCAAAACGCTATTATTCTGGCGGGAATCAGCATAAAAAAACGTGCGTATTTCCTGCGGGAGAAGTGCGGGATTGCCGCGGAAATTTCCGCGGCAATTCCGCAACGTGTGAACTTAGCCTTATGCTTCTGTTAATAAATCCTACTCTCGTTTGCAGTTTGAAGGCTCTAACTTATTTGCATCTTATCAAACCAGCTAAATCTGCAGGGGGTTGAATACTACTTGTAGGCACTGTATATGGGCACATTGTTATCTTCATGTTAGATTCTTACCACAGGCCGTAGTAAGTAATCTTTATATATGGGCACTTTGTAAAGTTCATGGGACGATTCTTACCACAGGTCACCTTAATTCTATTATCTACCCACTAGAAACCTTTGTAATATAATCCGGAAGTCACAACTCCATATGGGATTTTTCCACTACATTATAGGAAACTGCATTTTCTATTACTGGAATACTCAAACCATACCTTATACCTTACAGATATATTTATATACACAATTAGGAGCCTTATTGGACCTGATCTTTCCACTGAGAATACAGGTATAACTCTATATGCACTTTTTGCTTACATGGGATACTACTTTTTTATTACTGGAATACTCAAACCATACCTTACAGAATAAATGTATACACAATTAGGAGCCTTATTGGACCTGACTTTCCCACTGAGAATATACAGGTATAACTCTATATGCACATTTTGCCCACATTTTTATGGCACATTAATATGGTATTTTTACCACAGATTCTCTACCGTATGTATAAGAGAAGGCACCACTACATGTCTTTTTCCTTCTAAGGTAATCTATCATTGACCCTTAACCTATAGCAACTTTACCTAAGGAACCTAGGTGTTACGATATATACTTATCTTAATATTCTAACTCTAGACAAATAAATCTGAGTGCCTACAGAATATCCTTCCACAGAATATATTACTACAAGCAGTCGGGTAGGTCTCTGGAACCATTCTTTTCAAATTATTTTTAAATTATTTTCAAACCATTATCTTATCCTCACTTTGATTTATTAATCAATATTCTTATGAGGTCTCTATCTAGTATGTATATATTCTCATATATAAGATTGTCCTATAGTTTCTATTTAATTTTGTTTCTCAAATTTTATTTATTTTTACATTGCCGTCAGATTGATGAAGGTCTAAGTTTGGACCGAAACGTCTCCTATGTTCGTACCCTGACTGCAAATAAAATTGAAAATTTTGTTCATCATTAAGTTGAGTGCCAGGTTTTCTTCTTTATGGCACTAAGGAGAGGCTTCCGTGTAGCGCCGGCGTCCCTGCCCTCTGCCAGGCAGGGACGCTGTTCCCCTGCGCCAGCGTCCTCTGCCAGGCAGGGACGTCGCCCCCCTTACCCACGCTCGGCGTCCTCCTTCCGCCCTGCTGGGGTCGCGCGCTCCTTCCCTGCTGCTGGACTTAGGGCGCGCGCCCGCGCGCTCCCCCGCTCTTAAAGGGGCCGCGCGCATCTTTCAAAAAAGGTCCCCGGCCAATGCCGGAGGACTCCACCCTATATAAAGTACTCCCTCCTTAATGGAGGTGCCCGAGCAATGTTGTTGCACTGTTTACTCTGCTTCAGCCCTCAGGGTCCGTTACCAGTTACCTGCCTGTCTCCTGCCAGTTTGCTGTCTGCTACCTGTCCGCAAGCCTACCTGGAGGTTCGGCCGTCACCGGTGGTGACCATCGGCTATTCCAGAGAATCTCGCCTGCTCACTTGGGGGCGCTCATCTGCCATCTGCCTGCAGACCTACCCGGAGGTTCGGACGTCACATGCGGTGACCATCGTCTATTCCAGAGACTCTCGCCTGCTCACTTGGGGGCGTTCATCTGTCATCTGCCTGCTAGCCTACCGGGAGGCTCCACCATCTCAGGTCGTATATACCTGTCCATCCAGAGACTGCCCCGGTCACTTGCCGTGACTACCTGCCTGTCTATCCAGAGACTGCCCCGGTCACTTGCCGTGACTACCTGCCTGTCTATCCAGAGACTGCCCCGGTCACTTGCCGTGACTACCTGCCTGTCTATCCAGAGACTGCCCCGGTCACTTGCCGTGACTACCTGCCTGTCTATCCAGAGACTGCCCCGGTCACTTGCCGTGACTACCTGCCTCTCTATCCAGAGACTGCCCCGGTCACTTGCCGTGACTACCTGTCTGTATATCCAGAGACTGCCCCGGTCACTTGCCGTGACCTCCTTCCCGTCTGTCCAAAGACTGTCCCTGTCACTTGCCGTGACTTCCTGTCCATCTCACCGGGCGCCACCCGCTCCTTTACAAGGAAAGCCTCCTTGTATAATAAAGCTCAGAGGTTCCGCCTCCCTGACCCGTTACAGTTTGCTCGGGCCATGGAACCCGGTGGCACCCAAACCCCTTCGCTCTCTGACCTGTGTCATGAACTGTCTCGTCAGAGGTCTCAACAGGAGTCCATCCTGGGTCATCTGCGGAATGTTAATTCCCGCCTGGACACCCTGACTACTTCACCAGCAACCACCACTGGCGCCATGACTCGCAATCCGGCAGTCCCGTTGCTTACCAATTCCGTGGTTTCCGTTCCTGGACCTCGACTTTCTGCTCCTCCACGGTTTGGAGGCGATCCTACTCTGGCTCGGGGTTTCATTAACCAGTGTACCCTGCATTTCGAACTCCTGGCTCACCAGTTTAACTCCGACCGGGCCAAAATTGCCTTCATTATGTCCCATCTCACCGGAGAGGCTCTGGCCTGTCTTAATTCCTCTCTGGGAGAGAGAAGATCCTCTGGTGTCTGACCTGCCTGCTTTTCTCTCGGCCTTCCGGAAGGTATTCGACGAACCCGGACGGAAGACCTCCTCTGCATCATCTCTGTTGCGTCTCCGTCAGGGAAGTCTCACCGTGGGGCAATATGCCATACGGTTCCGTACCCTTGCCTCGGAGCTGGCCTGGGATAATGATGCTCTGATATCTGTCTTCTGGGAGGGTCTGTCCGGCCGTATTAAAGATGAACTTGCCGGTCGAGACATTCCAACCTCTCTCGATGACCTAATAACTCTGGCTAATCTAATTGATCTACGGTTCCAGGAACGCGCCAAAGAGGTCACCCGTGAGAGGTTTCCTCGTCTAGCTCCTTCTTTTCAGAGACCTGTAACTCCTTCCGCTTCTCCCCAGGTACACACTTCTGAGCCTATGCAGGTCGACCAGACCAAGATGGTCAAAGCCCGTCAGGACTTACGCCGTGCCGAGGGGAGTTGCTTCTACTGTGGCAGTAAGGAGCACCGGATCCGTACCTGTCCGGAGAGGTCGGGAAACGCCTGTGTCTAGGTTCACTCAGAGAGGTCAACCTAGACAAGAATAAATCCTCTTCATCTCTGCTGCTGTCAGTCTCAATTCTCCTCGGTGAGAACCGTTATTTCGAACAAGCCCAACTTGATTCTGGAGCAGCCGGGAATCTTGTTTCACAGGCTCTAGTAGAGAAATATCGCATTCCTACCAAACATCTGGTTGAACCAATATCTGTTGCTGCTGTGGACGGGGGTCTCCTACCACGTCCCATCCAACTTATCACTGAAGCCATAACCCTGCAGGTGGGAATGTTGCATTCTGAGAGCATCTTGTTTCATGTCCTGCCTGGACTCTCTCATGCTTTCTTATTAGGTCTACCTTGGCTCCAAAAGCATGCACCCGTGCTCGACTGGCAGACTGGAGAGATCCTTCGCTGGGGACAGGACTGTCATAAAACGTGTTTGGTTCCTGTTCATCCCGTCCGTCCTTCTCCTACACCAACTAATCTACCAGGGTTCCCGATTCCATATTGGTCGTTCGCTGATGTCTTTAATAAAAAGGAGGCAGAGACATTACCCCCTCACAGACCTTATGATTGCCCGATCGACCTTCTACCCGGTACTACGCCTCCCCGTGGGCGTATTTACCCATTGTCTGCTGCTGAGACCAGGTCGATGTCCGAATATATCGAGGAGAATTTGGCCAAGGGATTCATCCGGAAATCTACCTCCCCAGCGGGAGCAGGTTTCTTCTTCGTAAAAAAGAAAGACGGCTCTCTCCGTCCCTGTATTGACTACAGAGGCCTAAACCTGATCACGGTGAAGAATAAGTACCCTCTTCCGCTCATTCCGAATTGTTTGATCGTCTGAGGGGGGCTAGAATCTTCACCAAACTGGATCTTCGTGGAGCATATAACCTAGTCCGTATCCGTCGGGGAGATGAATGGAAGACGGCATTCAACACCCGGACGGCCACTATGAGTATTTGGTGATGCCCTTTGGTCTCTGTAATGCTCCTGCAGTCTTTCAGGAGTTGGTCAATGACATCTTCCGGGACCTGCTCTACTCCTGCGTTGTGGTGTACCTAGACGACATCTTGGTCTTCTCTCCGGATCTCCAGTCTCACCGGAGGGATGTTCGTCAGGTTCTGCTCAGGCTTAGGCAGAATCACCTTTTCGCCAAATATGAGAAGTGTCTCTTTGAGCAGACCTCGCTTCCGTTTTTGGGTTACATCATTTCTCAGACAGGCCTAAGAATGGATCCGGAGAAACTATCTGCCATCGAGAAATGGCCCGACCGGAGGGATTGAAGGCCATTCAGCGGTTCCTGGGATTCGCCAATTATTACCGCCTCTTCATACCGCACTTCTCTTCCCGGACTGCTCCAATCTCCGCGCTCACCCGCAAGAATGCTAACCCCAAACAGTGGACGCCCGAAGCAGAGGAGGCCTTTCTTTCCTTAAAACAGGCCTTCTCTTCCGCTCCAGTGCTGCATCGCCCGGACGGCAACAAGCAGTTCTTCCTGGAGGTGGACGCTTCCTCTTCTGGAGCCGGAGCGGTACTGACTCAAAAGTCTTCTTCCGGGAGGATGGTATCTTGCGGCTTCTTCTCAAAACTCTTCTCCTCTTCTGAGCGCAATTATTCCATAGGAGACCGAGAGTTATTGGCCATCAAGCTGGCATTGGAGGAGTGGCGTTACCTACTCGAGGGGGCTCTTCATCCGGTAATCATTTACACTGACCACAAGAATCTGGCTTACCTCCAGCATGCCCAGAGACTTAACCCTCGCCAAGCCCGGTGGTCCTTGTTTTTTGCCCGCTTCGACTTTCTTTTACACTTTCGCCCGGCCGACAAGAACATCAAGGCGGATGCCTTGTCCCGGTCTTTCCTGGTGTCGGATCTCGAGGAGGAACCTAAACATATCATCGATCCCGCCAGAGTGATGCAGGTGGCTCCCGTGAGTCTAAATCGTCTCCCTCCTGGTAAGACGTTCGTATCGGTACCTGATCGGGATAGGATCCTCCACTGGGGTCATTCGTCTAAACTAGCTGGCCACGCTGGTCAGAAAAAGACCCTCCAGCTCATTACCCGGCATTACTGGTGGCCTACCCTGCACAAGGATGTAATAGACTTTGTTTCTGCCTGTGCCTCCTGTGCCCGCAACAAAGTTCCGAGACACCTGCCTGCCGTCTTCTCCCGCTTCCTGTACCCGCTGCCCCCTGGCAGCATATAGCCATGGACTTCATAACGGATCTTCCCGTCTCTGCTGGTTGTACGGTCATTTGGGTGGTCGTTGACCGATTTTCCAAGATGGCTCACTTCATTCCCCTGCCAGGGCTTCCGTCTGCACCCGAGTTGGCTAAAGACTTTATCCGCCACATCTTCCGTCTTCATGGTCTGCCTCGTCACATTGTGTCGGATCGTGGGGTACAGTTCACCTCACGTTTCTGGAGAGCCACTTGTAAGTTGCTAGACGTCACCCTGGATTTCTCCTCCGCTTACCACCCACAGTCCAATGGTCAAGTCGAGCGAATCAATCAGATTCTGACCAGTTATCTCCGGCACTTCGTTAATGCCCACCATTCTGACTGGGTGGATCTCCTGCCTTGGGCCGAATTTTCGTACAACAATCACGAGAGCGAATCTTCCTCCAAATCTCCGTTTCTTGTAGTCTTCGGTCAACATCCTCGGATCCCTGTACCTATTTCCATCTCTGTGGACAATCCAGCTGCGGAATCCCTGGTTAACGAATTCTCCTCCATATGGGAGAGTACCCGGTCCGCACTCATTCTGTCATCCGAGCGCATGAAGAGACATGCTGACAAGAAACGTCTGGATCCCCCTCAATTCCGTCCTGGGGATAAGGTCTGGCTCTCGTCCAAGTATGTTCGGCTCAAGATTCCTTCCTACAAGTTAGGTCCTCGGTTCATCGGTCCTCTGGAGATCATCAGTCAGATCAACCCAGTGTCCTATAAATTGAAACTCCCGGCCAATTTGCGGATTCCTAACTCCTTCCATGTATCTCTCCTCAAACCGGTGGTACTTAACTCTTTTGTCAAGTCTACAGGTACACCTCCTGCTCCACTGTCTGCTGAGAACGAATTTGAGGTAGAGAACATTTTGGCCACCAAAAGGGTAGGAAGAAAGACCTATTTTCTGGTGGATTGGAAGGGGTTTGGTCCTGAGGAGAGAACGTGGGAGCCTCGGGAGAACATCCATGCCCCTCTCATCCTAGCTAAATTTCTTTCTGGCCTAAAAAAGGGGGGGCCTAAAGGGGGGGGTACTGTAGCGCCGGCGTCCCTGCCCTCTGCCAGGCAGGGACGCTGTTCCCCTGCGCCAGCGTCCTCTGCCAGGCAGGGACGTTGCCCCCCTTACCCACGCTCGGCGTCCTCCTTCCGCCCTGCTGGGGTCGCGCGCTCCTTCCCTGCTGCTGGACTTAGGGCGCGCGCCCGCGCGCTCCCCCGCTCTTCAAGGGGCCGCGCGCATCTTTCAAAAAAGGTCCCCGGCCAATGCCGGAGGACTCCACCCTATATAAAGTACTCCCTCCTTAATGGAGGTGCCCGAGCAATGTTGTTGCACTGTTTACTCTGCTTCAGCCCTCAGGGTCCGTTACCAGTTACCTGCCTGTCTCCTGCCAGTTTGCTGTCTGCTACCTGTCCGCAAGCCTACCTGGAGGTTCGGCCGTCACCGGTGGTGACCATCGGCTATTCCAGAGAATCTCGCCTGCTCACTTGGGGCGCTCATCTGCCATCTGCCTGCAGACCTACCCGGAGGTTCGGACGTCACATGCGGTGACCATCGTCTATTCCAGAGACTCTCGCCTGCTCACTTGGGGGCGTTCATCTGCCATCTGCCTGCAGACCTACCCGGAGGTTCGGACGTCACATGCGGTGACCATCGTCTATTCCAGAGACTCTCGCCTGCTCACTTGGGGGCGTTCATCTGTCATCTGCCTGCTAGCCTACCGGGAGGCTCCACCATCTCAGGTCGTATATACCTGTCCATCCAGAGACTGGCCCGGTCACTTGCCGTGACTACCTGCCTGTCTATCCAGAGACTGCCCCGGTCACTTGCCGTGACTACCTGCCTGTCTATCCAGAGACTGCCCCGGTCACTTGCCGTGACTACCTGCCTGTCTATCCAGAGACTGCCCCGGTCACTTGCCGTGACTACCTGCCTGTCTATCCAGAGACTGCCCCGGTCACTTGCCGTGACTACCTGCCTCTCTATCCAGAGACTGCCCCGGTCACTTGCCGTGACTACCTGTCTGTATATCCAGAGACTGCCCCGGTCACTTGCCGTGACCTCCTTCCCGTCTGTCCAAAGACTGTCCCTGTCACTTGCCGTGACTTCCTGTCCGTCTCCCCGGGCGCCACCCGCTCCTTTACAAGGAAAGCCTCCTTGTATAATAAAGCTCAGAGGTTCCGCCTCCCTGACCCGTTACATTCCGTCAATCCACTCTGCCATAAAGGCCCGACTGGTGGAGGGCTGCATTGATAGTTGACTTTGTGGAACTTTCTCCCATCTCCCTACTGCATCTGTGGAGCTCAGCCACAGTGATCTTGGGGTTCTTCTTTACCTCTCCCATTAAGGAGGCTCTTCTCCCACGATTGCTCAGTTTGGCTGGACGGCCAGGTCTAGGAAGACTTCTGGTGGTCCCAAACTTCTTTCATTTAAGGATTATGGAGGCCACTGTGCTCTTAGGAACCTTGAGTGCTGCAAATTCTTTTGTAACCTTGGCCAGATCTGTGTCTTGCCACAATTCTGCCTCTGATCTCCTTGACCAGTTCCTTTGACCTCATGATTCTCATTTGGTCTGACATGCACTGTGAGCTGTGAGGTCTTATATAGACAGGTGTGTGCCTTTACAAATCAAGTCCTATCAGTGTAATTACACACAGCTGGACACCAATGAAGGAGTAGAACCATCTCAAGGAGGATCACAAAGAAATGGACAGCATGTTATATAAATATGAGTGTGATATTTCAGTTTTTCTTTTTTAATAAATTTGCAAAAATTTCAACATTTCTGTTTTTTTCAGTCAAGATGGGCTGCAGACTGTACATTAATGAGAAAAAAATGAACTTTTTTGTATTTACCAAATGGCTGCAATGAATCAAAGAGTGAAAAATTTATATACTCATAAATATATATATATATATATATATATATATATATATACACACACACATACACATACACAGTATACAGTGTATATATGATTATCCCTTGATTAAAAGATTCACTGACAAAAGGATAAAAATAAACTTTATTTATTCCAAATGTAAAACTATACCCATAATTCACCCCCTGAAGGTTAGTCAGTAGGTGACTAATAGAAAAAACATATACCCCACAGTTCAGTATATAGGGTGAGGTGACGTATACACACTCACTCTCCAAGCCTCTCATTTCTACTAGTTTTGTTGTCCTCAGCAAAGGAGACTATTTAACATTGAACTATACTGTATTCAAGCGAGACTAGACAAAAAAAAACTAAAATCATGTGTCATGTTGTTCGAAACAATCAGAATACTAGCCATATATTGGCAGATCCCAAACCTCAAACTATATACTTCGTAAGTTTATAAGCCGCTCCAGTGTCAGGAATAGATAGTATGTGAAAATACAATATATACGGCTCAGGGAACACGTAACTTTCAGAGATAATTTCCATATTCATACCAAATAATAGCACAGATCTCCCAGACATTATGATTGCACATATCCCTAGTCTTTATAATGATATTGCACTCATTCCTTGACAGACTGCAGCATTGCCATTAGTTAGAAGCTGCTAATGATCTTTGGAGCAGGTAAGTTTTCCCTGAGTGGTACATATTGGGCCATCTGAAAACAGAGTTCAGTCTTGGATAATTTGTCTGCACTACTAATTAACAGCTGTTACAATACCAAACTAGGGCAGTCCCTATAGTAGAAAAACACAAGAATTATACTGTATTTTCACATACTATCTATTCCTGACACTGGAGAGGCTTATAAACTTACGAAGAATATACTGTAGTTTGAGATCTGGGATCTGCCAATATGTGGCTAGTTTTCTGACTGTTTCGGATAACATGATACATGATTTTAGTTTTCTTTTTGTCTAGTCTCGCTTGAATATAGGTCAATATTAAATAGTCTCCTGATGAGTCGCCATTGGTGAGGACGATGAAACCGGTAGAAATGAGAGGCTTGGAGAGAGAGTGTGTACACGTCACCTCACCCTATATACTGAACTGTGGGGAACATGTTTTTTGTATTAGTCAGTTTCTGACTAACCTTCAGGGGGTAAATTATGGGTATAGCTTTACATTTGGAATTAATAAAGTTTAGTTTTATCCTTTTGTCAGCAAACATGAGGAATGACCAGAGACAGCCCATTTAAGAAAATTCAATTTTGGTTAAATCTATTCCAACATTATGAACATAAAAAAGGCTTCTCCCCTATGTGACGTCCCTGATGTTTATTAACAGTTAATTTCCAAGTAAAATATTTCCCACATTAAGAAAATGAAAAAGGCTTCTACTCTGTGTGATCGCTCTGATGTCTAACAAGAAGCGCTTTCCATCTAAAACATTTTCCACATTCTGAACAGGAAAAAGGCTTCTCCCCTGTGTGAATTCTCTGGTGGATGACATAATTTGATTTCTGGTTAAAACATTTTCCACAATCTGAGCAGGAAAAAGGCTTCTCCCCTGTGTGAGTTCTCTGGTGGAAGACAAAATTTGATTTCTTGTTAAAACATTTCCCACATTCTGAACAGGAAAAAGGCTTCTCCCCTGTGTGAGTTCTCTGGTGGATGACAACATTTGATTTCCGGTTAAAACATTTTCCACAATCTGAGCAGGAAAAAGGCTTCTCCCCTGTGTGAGTTCTTTGGTGGATGACAAAATTTGATTTCTGGGTAAAACATTTCCCACATTCTGAACAGGAAAAAGGCTTCTCCCTGTGTGAGTTCTCTGGTGATGAACACAGTCTGATTTATTGCTAAAACATTTTCCACATTCTGAACAGGAAAAAGGTTTCTCCTCTGTGTGAGTTCTCTGGTGTCTAACAAAATGTGATTTCTGTGCAAAATATTTCCCACATTCTGAACAAAAAAAAGGTTTCTCCCCTGTGTGAGTTTTTTGGTGGGTAACTAACTGTGATTTATAGCTAAAACATTTCACACATTCTGAACAGGAAAAAGGCTTCTCCCCTGTGTGAGTTCTTTGGTGGGTAACTAACTGTGATTTATAGCGAAAACATTTCACACATTCTGAACAGGAAAAAGGCTTCTCCCCTGTGTGAGTTCTGTGGTGGATATCAAGAACCATTTTACAATCAAAACATTTCCCACATTCTGAACAGGAAAAAGGCTTCTCCCTTGTGTAAGTTCTCTGGTGGATATCAAGATCCAATTTATGATTAAAACATTTCCCACATTCTGAACAGGAAAAAGGCTTCTCCCATGTGTGAGTTCTCTGGTGGGTAACAAAGTGTGATTTCTGTGCAAAATATTTCCCACATTCTGAACAGGAAAAAGGCTTCTCCCCTGTGTGAGTTCTTTGGTGGGTAACAAAGTGTGATTTCTGTGCAAAATATTTCCCACATTCTGAACAGGAAAAAGGCTTCTCCCCTGTGTGAGTTCTTTGGTGTGTAACAAAATGTGATTTCCATGTAAAACATTTCCCACATTCTGAACATGAAAATGACTTATTTGCTTTAGGAGCAGTTTGTTTTTTAATGTCTCTTTTGTGACTTTGATTTTCCTTAGTAGTCAGTAATGAATCAGAAGATGGGACCTGTTTCATAGGATCAGATGACAGATCTTTGCTGTGAATGGATGATGATATATGTGGAGTAATGACATTCACTTCAGTTGTATCTTGTAGGATCTCAAGATCATCAGATTTAAAAATTGAAGATGTCAGCTGTCCCTCTGATCTCCTGGTACAGTCATCTGCTAGATAAGAAACAATTTCTTTAAAATAAAATATTCTTGAGTTTATATTTTTGAACATTTCTACTTAAACTGTCCATAAAAATGGCAAGCTATGTAAAAAAAACCTGTAATTATTAACTAAGACAATGATAGTTCACAGTCAAATAGAAAACCTTGTTGGATGAGCCAGTAGTGTGTGGTGTTCAACTGTTTGTTCATTTTGCCTCCCAAATATCGAATAAAAAGAAACCAATCAATGTTATGTAGGTGAAAATAATACCAATTCTCATCACACAAAAAACAAGTTCACACTCAGGTCCATCATCTGTCAATGGAAAAACAGAGGTTCCACACTACTAGTGGCTTAAGGGCTATTAAAAAGCAACAAGGTTTCCATAAACCAATCTAGTAAATTCCTCTCTCACTTCTGAGTCTTGCAGTGAGGATCCCTGTATTTAGCATTATAGTGAGAAGAATCCACTTAATTTGCGGTGTGTGTCTCCTGGAGCACAATCTGGGCACTATGTGCTGGGTAAGAAAGTGGCAAATGTGTAATTTTTCACTCTCCAACATCCACTGTGTGTTAATTAATTTCCAGAAAGTGGCCATGGAGTCAACATATTTACTCCTAAGGATAATAACCCTCAGTGAATTAATTTATAAAATGGAATCACTTTATGGGGATTTCGACTATTCTGGTTTTCTGTCATTAGGGCTTCTGCATATGGTGTGTCCAATCTCATCTGGGATCTGTTCCTGCTCTCCAGCTGGAGTAATCTGCTCCCTACTTCAGCCAATTGAAAAGTACCACACCCTACTAAAGCTCAAAGCACATGGCCGGAATCTGCCAGAAACAACGTTGTTCTCCTCTGGTTCAATCCTCTGTGCTCAGCTTGCGGCTTGTGTATTTGTTTCCTGTTGTGACCGTGGCCCGTTTACTGACTACTCTTGTGTCTTCTGATTCTGTATTCTGTCCTTCTGGTTCTGACCCAGCTACCTGACTATTCTTCTTGCCATCTAATACCACAGAATAGCAAGTAACACCATGGTCCAAGCCTAGGGGTCCCACTATAAGTCCAGATCCATGTAATGATGTTAAAGGGCGATAAGCAAGACAATCCTTGGGATATGGAAAGCAAAGAAGATAGTGCCAATCATGTTCATGGTGGATATCTTTTGAGCTGCCAGTTGACCACGAACAGTGCTCCCAATACATTGTGTCTGCAAACTATTCCAGCTAGATCTGCATTCAAATAGCTAAATGGTGCTCCTTCCCTTCTGAACACTGCCATGTGCCCAGACAGTAGTGTACAACCGTATGTAGAGTATTGTGAGAAGCTGGAAAATAATTTGTAAGATCCATTTGTTTTCTATTATTTTTTTGTGAAGAATTCCAAACTTACCACCACATAAAGTGACACACGTCAGATATTAAAAATGGGGCCTGATCAGTAATAAATGAGTAACTGGTGGTGAAACCTCTCTGGTGTATTTAGCGTATGGGTCGCTGAGACTTCACAATCTAAACTATTGTAAGCTCCAATATTTTCTGTCAGATGAGTTTCAAGAAGAAATATTACGCATTTAAAGAGAACTGTGCATAAGGCCGGTTTTCACACATCCTGTTATTTCCCGATACTGGAGAAACCAGTATCGGAGACGTCAATGTGAGTAATATTTGTGGCACACGTGTGACAACTGTGTGCCGCGATGTGCATCAGTACCGCATGGACAGCCGGCAGGTAAGAAGCGCTATATTAAGGCCTTTCACACATCAGTTTTTTGCCGTCAGTCACAATCCGTTGTTTCGAAGGTTTGACGGATCCGTCGCAAATTGTGAAAAACTGATGCGACTGATTTGTTTTTTTCGATGGATCCAACATCAGATCCATCAAAATAACGGATCCGTCGCATCAGTTTTTTCATCCGTTTCTTTCGGTTTTCGACAGATCCGGTTTTTAAAAGCTGGCAATTCAATGCGCTGTACAGCAAAATCACACTGACATGTACATACTGTATATACACATAGAATCCATATATATTCTATATATACACACACACACGTCATTGAGAAAAATATATCAGCGGTAGTCAGTGAGGCTGCGCGGAGTCACTGGCTGATTTCTCACTTGAAGTGAACTCGATAGCGTGGGAAAAAATTCATAAACTTTCCCACGCTCCTGAGCTCATCTCCGGTCAGCCGGGGAGCCTGTGCAGACATGATTTAATTAATTCTGCAGTGGTTTACAGCCGGGCCGATAGCATTAGCACCGGTCCCGGTTGTAAACTAGTTAACCCCTTGTAATGGACCTGACTGAATGGCAGAGAGGTATGGATATTGTTGCTTTTTTATTTATTTTTTTTATTACAGGAGAACAAGGGATTCAGATGGATTGGCAGAATAATAAATTTGGGCAAAAACTATGTGTAATTATTTCATGAAAATAATTTTTAATTAATGTGTATCTTTTTTAACCCTTTACTACTGTAGAATTAATAATGGATAGTTGTCTTATTGACACCTCTCCATTATTAACCCGGATTAATGTCACCTTTCAATAGCAAGGTGACATTAACCCCTTATAAACCCATGAGCCACAGCTAAAGACAATGGGAATAGAGAGGCTAAGTGCCAGAAAAGGCACATCTAATAGTAGATGTGCCTTTTCTGGGGTGGCTGGGGCCAGATGTTGGTAGCCAGGGGGCGTCCAAAAACAATGGTCATGTATTCTATGTGTATATACCTATTCTTTTTTTTTAAAACCTGTCAGGAGCATGCTGTTAAAAAAAACCGAATCCGTCGCCGGAATGCGTCATTTGACGGATGACGGATCTAGCGCTCCATAGGTTTCCATTATAAAAACGTTTGATGTCCGACTTTCCGACGGAGACAAAAAACATTGCTTTGTGCGTCGTCTCCGGCAGCCGGGTTCAAAATTTCCGCCGGACACAAAAACGACGGATGAAACGCACGGCCATCCATCGCTGATACAAGTCTATGAGAAAAAAACGGATCCTGCATCATTAATCGGCGGATCAGTTTTTTTCAAAAAACGATAGATTGTGACTGATGGCAAAAAAACTGATGTGTAAAAGTAGCCTAAGTGCTGTTCCCCGGTGGCAGGTGCGGAAGACACTCATTATTCTCCCCTGCTCTGCCGGCGGGGAGAATGATGAGAGTTATATTAAAGTCAGAATGATGACAGTAGGTGGGGGCTTTTGGGACTATTACTCCCATCAACCTACACCTGCTGCCGCTAAGAACAGTGACAGCAGGACCGGATGATGGGAGTATTCCTGTCAAGGGTGTGTCGCTACGAAGATCGTCGCGATTGCACAGCCTGACTTCTCACAGCTGAGTTTCTGGTGCTGGGTGTTTTTCGGCAGTGAGGGAGTTAATTCTCCCTTTCTCTGTGCTAGACGAGGCCAGCCTCGCCCAGCTGCAATTAATGTTGCTGTAATGGGATTCCTTCAAATACCTGCAAGTCTGCTAGGGAAGTGTCGGTGAAAGCATTCCTGGCAGACAAACAGAGCGGCTTGTGGTATTTTGGAGTTTAGAGTGAAGTGTACTTTGTGTGTGGTTTTTCCCCTTCCTCGCTTTATCATTTATCTCCTTACCCGTTGGTGTTCCCTCTGTTGTTTTGGTGTAGTTTTGTATGCAAGGTGGTTGTTGATTTTCCCCTTGTACTGTCTCGTTCGTCTAGTACTGTGTGTGGGCTTATATTATCCCGTTCCCTGTTGTTGTGATCGGGGTCCTTCTTAGGACTAGATCACTGAGGTTCAGGGATCCTCAGGAGGTAGGGATTACGCTGGCGGCCTGGACCTCTGTACCTTTAACAGTACCTCCAGGTAGAGGGATTAGTCAGGGCCCCAGCTTAGGGTCAGCTTAGGCCCCTAACCTCCGGTACGCAGAGACAGCGTGACATTTCCTCAACCGCCGCCTGTACTATAACTAAATAAATGAAAGAAAAACATGGTGTGGGTTCCCCCTATTTTCTATAACCAGTCTGACAAAACTCACAACTGGGGCTGCAACCGTCAGCTTCAGCAAGGCTGGTTATCAAAAATAGAGGGTCTCACACTGTTTTATTTAATTATTTAAATAATTTAAAAAATGGCGTTGGGTCCCCACCATTTTTGAAAACCAGCCTTGCTAGAGCTGACAGGTGGGGGCTAGTATTCTCAGGCTTGTATGGGGCCATGGATATTGACCCCCCCAGTCTAAAAATATCAGCCTGCAGCTGCCCAGAAAAGGCACATCTATTAGATGCGCCAATTCTGGCGCTTTTCACGGCTCTTCCCACTTGCCCTGTAGTGGTGGCAAATAGGGTTCATATTTGTGGGGTTGATGTCACCCTTGTATTGTCAGGTGACATCTAGCCCACGGCTTAGTAATGGAGGTGTCTATCCATTACTAACACCATAGTTATGTGGTGCTCTGCGTACATGTTCATCTGTATTGGCTTATGACAGGACACTGATCCTTCAGTGACCTGCCTCGTATTTTACATAAAAAATTACATCCAGAAAAATGTCACCTATGATGGCTACTGGACAGGTGCCGCCAGTGTCATTTGTAAAAAAAATTTTCTAAGCCTCACAATAGCCACAATATTATAGGCATTATCAACAATAATATCAACACTATTGTATGCATTATGTAAAAATGGGGGGCAGGTCAGAGATGGATCAGCGACCGGTCATAAGCCAATACAGGTGAATATGTAATCAAAGCACCATATAAAGCCCTGCCCACAGCCCACCTACAGCCCCACCCCAGAGTACGAGAATCTCAACCGAAAACTACAAATATGTCATGATCCACATTTGGATCTGTGGCATTGTTCTTTCTGTATGTTGAAGCCATGTTTCTGTCTGGCCAGCGGGGGGGGCGTTAATCACTGTCTTTGCCCTCGGTGGACGCTGGTGGTACTGCATGTCTTGTTGCTTGTCAGGACTGGGTGGGACCACTCCCATTTCCTTTATAAGGTCACCTAACCTGTCAACTGATGTTGGTAATATTGCTTCCTTTCAAACCAACCAAGCTGAAGCCAGGAGCTGCTGAGCGCAGTGGTACTTTAGTTGCTTTCCTCATCTGGTGAATTACTCTGCTGTGGGAGCATAGCAGCAGAGAGAGCTAAGTGTTTACTGTTTAAGTTGATTTAACCCCTTGTTGTCTGTCTTTCATTTGGTTGTTTTGTGTTATTCACATTATTCCCTGTCCCACCCTGGGGAGGGTTGGTGGGTTTAGCTCAGGGCTAAACAGGAGACAGGGATAGGTCGGGGACTTGGACCTCATCACCTTCAGATGTACCTCCAAGTTAAGGAGGGACAGGTCCCCCTTAGCTTTAAGGGCAGTTCAGGGGCCCAGGTTCCTTGTCCCCTGCATTCCTTCAATTGCCCGGTGACATTATTACCAACCAACACAGGTTTTTTGTTTCTCTCCTGTCCCTTTCCTGTAAGCCATGGCCCAAATGCAGGCCTTTGCCCAGCAGCTTCAGACCCTCACAGATGAGCTTAAGTTGCTGCAGGGTGAGGTGGTGCAGCAGCTACAGCAGTTGGTGGGGTTCTGGGCCTCGGCTCAGATGCAGGTTCAACCACAACCTAAGATATCTCTCCCTGATAGGATTTCTGGAGGGAGAGATAAATTTCTGGTTTTTCAGGAGGCCTGTAAATTGTACTTCAGGCTCCGCCCCCGTTCATCATGGAGTGAGGAACAGCGTGTGGGGATTATTGTCTCCCTTCTTAGGGGTGATCCCCAATCCTGGGCCTTCACCCTGCCGGCCGATTCACCATCTTTACGGTCGGTGGACGGGTTTTTTGCGGCTCTCGCGCTGGTGTATGGAGATCCTGATGGCGTCTCCCTGGTGGAATCCCGACTCCGTAAAATCAAGCAGGATGACCAGCCGGTTGAGGAGTACTGCTCAGAGTTCAGGAAATGGGCCACTGATCCTGCACTTAGGAGACATTTTGTGCAGGGTTTGTCCCCAAGGTTGTAGGATACTCTGGTGCAGTACGCTGCCCCAGGCGTTGGAGGTCGCCATGTCCCTTGCCATCCGGGTGGATAGACCCCTCAGGGAGAGGCATACACCAAAACTGCCCCCTGTTCTCCTGGTTAGGGAGGAGGACACAGTCGAGCAGTCGGATGAACCTATGCAGGTGGAAGCAGTTGGTTCCCAAAAGGGGTTGCCTGCGGTTCGACGTGGAGTGGGGGCATGTTTCTTTTGTGGGCAGTCTGGTCATTTTATTTGGGTCTGCCCAGCTCGTGCGAAAACATCTGTGCCATCTAAGCCGCATCCCCCTGGTCGTGTGGAGGGAGGCGACCAGGGAGTGTAAATTTCCTCCACTTCTTCCCCCAGTGTACCCTGACTGCGAGAGTGGTGATTTGCGGGGTATCTAAGGGTATACCGGTGCTTGTGGACAGTGGAGCAGGAGTCAATTTGGTGGATGCTCACTTTGTCCGGACCAATGGCCTTATGTGTAAGACACTAGCAAAACAACTAGGCGTCCAGGCCATTGACTCTGTCCCACTCAGCCAGGGGTGTGTGACCCAGGTCTTGTATGATATACGCCTGCGTGTAGGGACTCATCATGAGGAGTTCCTGTCATGCTACGTCTTGGAGGGCTGCTGCCTAGGGGCTACTGTCTCTGCCATCTTTCTGCAACCTTCCCCTTCTTCTTCAGTGGGGGCAGCAGAGGTGCTGCCAAGGAGTAGGGGTAAGTCCCAACCCTCACCACTAGCCAACCCTGTGAGTCGGAGCCCCCTTGGGAGGAGGGTTCAGGGGAGGGGAGGGTGGTGGTCTCCTCTAAGAAACGTGCGAGTGTGGTGACACAGGGGGACGCCTCTATTGTCAGTTCCTCAAAGGGTTCACCGTCTTGTGGCAAACGCGCGTGTGGCAATGAACGTTCAGGTCCGGACCTGTGTGTGAACGAGTATGTATGAGTTTTCCACCAAGAACATCCGGTGGAAGTGTGCTGCTGGAGTCTGGAGTTCTCAGGTGATCGGGCCGTATCGGGTGTCAGCCATTCTCGGCCCGGGGACTTACCCAGTTATGCCCGTACATAACTCATTCCCAAGGTCGGCGCTCTGGAGATTTCTGGTACCTCCGGAGCATACGTTATGGCCACTTCCATCTATCTGTGTTTGCCATAGACCTGAGAGTCAGGTGACAGCTGGGTGTGAACCCTGGTGGATCGAGGCATCCTCACCGTAGGTGGTATATGAGGTGTGGTGTTGAGGGTCCAGAGGCCCCTCATTAAAGGGGGGGTACTGTCAAGATCCACATTTGGATCTGTGGCATTGTTCTTTCTCTATGTTGAAACAGTGTTTCTGTCTGGCCAACAGGGGGTTAATCTCTGTCTTTGCCCCTGGTGGACGCTGGTGGTACTGCATGTCTTGTTGCTTGTCAGGACTGGGTGGGACCACTCCCATTTCCTTTATAAGGTCACCTGACTTGTCAGCTGATGTTGGTAATATTTCTTCCTTTCAAATCAACCAAGCTGAAGCCAGGAGCTGCTGAGCGCAGTGGTGCTTCAGTTGCTTTCTTCATCTGGTGAATTACTCTGCTGTGGGAGCATAGCAGCAGAGAGAGCTAAGTGTTTACTGTTTAAGTTGATTTCACTCCTTGTTGTCTGTCTTTCCTTTGGTTGTTTTCTGTTATTCACATTATTTCCCGTCTCACCCTGGGGAGAGGGTGGTGGGTTTAGCTCAGGGCTAAACAGGAGACAGGGATAGGTCGGGCACTTGGACCTCGTCACCTTCAGACGTACCTCCAAGTTAAGGAGGAAAAAATGAACAGGAAAAATGGAACAATACACACTTGAATAATCACCTCAATGTACAGAGAATATATGTATTTAATTAACAAGTGATACCACAGATCCTGAAAGATTGAGATGGCAAACCATCCGGAAAATAGAAATTACCCCGTACACCAGAAGTGGATAAAAGCAGGAGACCCCAGACTGAGGACCTAATAAGTGAAAAATATATATGTATATACACTCTCTAATAGAATGAAGAGGAACAACAATGTGCAAAAAAATTCCCTGACGAAGGAATTAAATTCCGAAACGCGCATCGGGGCGCGTCTTTCCAGGCTTTCAGCGTCACCCTCAGGCTCCCAGGTAGCATCAGTTCTTTTTAGTTCTTTTGCTTCCTATCACGGTTTGTACTCACTTAGTAATCAGGACTCAGTGTATGCACTGGTTCATTTTACACTGCATGCTGGCTGTTCATTTGAATATGCACTGAGTATGTGTTAACACTTCCAGCACCTTGTGGGCAGTGGGGTTAGGTCTCTTACACTGGTACATACACATTTTGATTCAGCACACATGCTGTCTTATTATTATTTATCATTGGGTGAATGACCTTTTCTGTGGACTGTATTATTCATATTATTCACATTACTCAATTTTTGTGTCATATATGTATATACATATTATCTATTTAGCTCCTGGTTGAGTAATATTGAGCCTGAAATTATAGGGCTTATTACTGGACGTTGTCAGCCGTTTTATATATATTTTTAGTTTTTTATTGTTATCTATACCTTGTACAACACTGCTTAATAAAGATTATATACATTTTTTTGCACATTGTTGTTCCTCTTCATTCTATTAGAGAGTGTATATACATACATATTTGTCACTTATTAGGTCCTCAGTCTGGGGTCTCCTGCTTTTATCCACTTCTGGTGTACGGGGTAATTTCTATTCTCCAAGTTAAGGAAAGACAGGTCCCCCTTACCTGTAGGGACAGTTCAGGGGCCCAGGTTCCTTGTCCCCTGCATTCCTTCAATTGCCCCGTGACAAAATACTGATGAAACAACAACCACAAGACGGATTTCATCACCAGGTATCATTGCAATCAGTATAACGGCGCTGACCTGACAGTGTCTGTAGGTTACTGAGCACAATCCTGCTGACAGGTTCCCTTTAAATTTAGATCTTAGGTATTTGGAAGAGGCAATGGAGAGCTTTTTTCAAGACTATCAGGGAGTTACAGACTCACATTAGTCAGGAAGGCCGATCCCACCACAATCAAACTATCATACAGAATCAGCAGGTAAAAAAAGGAATAAAAAAATATGTTACATCCAAAACAACAACGCATGGACGAGGGGAGAACACTAAACCAGAGTTGCACTCATTTATGGTGGACCATTGGAGCCACTATGAGTCCTGACCAGAAGATTAGAGAAAATAATATTTGTTATGATTTGGTAGCTGAGGAGAGCAGGCAAAAAAGGCAATACACCAGAGAGGTTGGAATCTACTGGATTGCAGTACCCTGACTAACCACCACAACTAAAGGCAGCCGTGGAGCGTACCTACGTTGATCCTAGACGCCTCGTCACAGCCTGAGAAGCTAACTACACCTAAAGATAGAAAGAGGAAAACTATCTGCCCCGGAGCAGATCCCCAAAGAACATAGGAAGCCCCCAAACATGTAATGGCAGTTAGACAAGAGGAAATACAGACACAGACAGAAAATAGTATGAGCAAACGTTGGGGCCCAATCTTCCTAGAAAGAAAAGGATAGGAAGGACACTTACTGCAATTCAAAAAACCCTAAAAAAAATACCAACTCACTAATTGCAAAAACACCTGAGATCACACGACCTCTACCACCTAAATTAGTTCTCTGGTGTAACAAAACTAAGCAGCAGCCACTGAAAAAACTGGAAAAGGCAAATGAACAAATAACAGTGGCCCAGATAAACTGAGAGGAGCACAAGCCCCCGGAGGGGACCTGGCTGACCTCCACAGAAGTGCAGGACAAAAAGCAAAAAGCAAGCACAAAAATAAAAGCAGAAAATATCTTATCTGTTAGCAGAAGATGCAGGCAAGACACAGCAAGCTTCCAAATGAACCAGGAACCAAAGTTGAGACAAGAACAATTGATCACCGGCAACCCTGATGGGAGGGAACCTCCCTTATATAAGACCAGTCTGTAACACCTGATTGCCAATCTGTCATGGTTTACTGGGTTCTTGGATCAGGCAGTCACGGGGTTAACTTGGTTGGCCTCTTTCTGGGTCCTGGGAGGCTTTTTATAGCCTCACTGTGAAGCCAGCCTTTGTCGTTTATACTCTGACCTTTGGCTGAGTGTGTCTGACCCTGTGCTTGTGCCAGTGCTTTGTGCCTGTGCTACATTTTATGCTTGCTTGGTTCTGATTTGGCTGTGTCCCTGTTACGAGTTTTGCCTGTCCCTTTTGTACTGCGTTGCTCCGTCTGTGTATGACCCCTTGGCTGTGTTCTGGTTATTCTCTGCCTGCTCCTTTTGTACTTCGTCACCCTCTATGTGTATGACCTGGCTATCCTGACTATCCATTCTGTCTATGCCCCTTGGTAACTTTATTTCGTAGTTACCCTTCTAGGAGTTTTCCTTTACCTCCTAGATCTCTGGAGCTTAGGCCACGCCCCTAGGTAGTCACGTGCCTGCAGGTCCTTCGGCCTGAAACATTCTCTACCTGATACTGCTGCCTCTGAGAGACGTGTGCTGGCTCCGCCCCTTGGCAGTCACATGCTGCGGAAGGTCCTGTGTCCTCAGAAACACACGTCTTCTCTGCTGCGGTTCTACTATACAGGTATCGTTGTGCACAGTTTGTTCACTCAGGACACACGCACTGGCTCAGTGAGCAAGTGCAGTGTGGTGTGCCTGACATTATAAACGACCGTTACATTTTTTTTCTGAGGGGGGGATTTAGGAGTGTTATCCCCATGGATCCCATGCAGGTGTTAGCAGGTCAGGTGAAACATCTGACACAAAGGTTCCAGGAGTTGAATGTTGAGCAGCGCATGATGGCTCAGACCCAGTAACAGCTGGTAGATACCGTACAGGGGGCTGTCGCTGCGGGGTCTCAGGGTACAGGTGGTAAGGATGTGTCATTGGTATCTCCTGAATCTCCAGTTAAACTGCCCGACTACTTCTCAGGGGATAAAAATGAGTTCAGAGCCTTCAGGGAGGGGTGTAAACTTTTTTTCTCCCTGAGGCCTCGCTCTTCTGGGGATGAGTTCCAGAGGGTGGGGGTCATTATTTCTCTACTTCGGGGGGCCCCACAAGCCTGGGCTTTTTCTCTCTCTCCTTCTGCTCCTGAGAGGATGACTGTTGATACGTTTTTTCATGCCCTGGGCCGCATCTATGATGAGCCTGACAGGGTCCGTATGGCTGAGGACATGGTTATGAGTGTTCGTCAGGGTAAACATTCAGCCGAGTGGTTCTGTTCGGAGTTCCGACATTGGGCAGCGGAGGTCTCCTGGAATGATGCCGCCCTTCGAGGGCTATTCCGCAGAGGCCTGTTTGAACGTCTCCAGGACGCCCTGGTCCTTCATCCTCCACCTGATAATTTGGAGGACGCCATAACCCAGGCCGTACGAATGGACCGCAGGCTACGCGCCAGGGGTATCATGCAATGTGAAACCTCACTGTTTGCTGGCAGCAAAGAGACTGGAGCCACTACTGAGGTCATGGACATTGGCACCACCTCGCTAAAAGAGGAGAGAAGACATCGCCGGGAGAAACAACTCTGTTTCTATTGTGGAGAGTCCGGACATTGGAGAAAAGATTGCCCCACCTGTCCATCATCTAAGACGGCGGAAAACTACTAGGTCTGGGTAGCGGTCGAGGAGGCTGCCCAGACCTTCAGGTACTATTTTCCTCATGTTCTAAAGTCGTGTTAAAGGTGGAACTGTTGGTAGACAACTATCGTTTTTTCTCGACAGCATTGGTGGACAGTGGTTCATCTCTCAATCTGATCAGTTCCTGTCTCGTCTCCCAACATAAGATAGGGACAGTCAGGCTGGAGACACCCCTTAAAATTGTTGCTATCGACTCTTCCCCTCTTACCCGAACAGGGATTCTTTATGTTTCCAAAAGGTTTTCTTTGCAGGTCGGTTCTTCCCACAAGGAAGACATGAAATGTTTTGTCATGGACAAATTGCCCACAGGGCTAGTGCTGGGTATGCCATGGCTTCAACGCCACAACCCGGTGATTGACTGGGAATCAGGGGAGATTATTAAATGGGGATCCCAATGTGTCGACTGTTGCCATAAACCTGTTTATTGTACGAAACTTGCAAAACCTGTCTCAGTGTCTTTTGTTGGTCTGGAGGGTATTCCGGAGTACCTGAAAGACTTTGAGGACGTGTTCTCTGAAAGTGAGGCTGAGGCTCTGCCCCCGCATAGATCATTTGACTGTGCTATTGATCTTGTCCCGGGAGCCAAATTGCCCAAGGCCGCCTGTTTAATTTGTCAGGCCCGGAGCGCCTGGCTATGAAGCAATACATCGCTGAAAGTCTTCGCAAAGGGCATATAAGGCCCTCAGTGTCCCCAGTAGCTGCGGGGTTCTTCTTTGTTAAAAAGAAGGATGGCGGTCTACGTCCCTGCCTCGACTTTCGAGAACTTAATAAAATCACAGTCAGGAATACATACCCCCTGCCTCTGATTCCTGATCTCTGTAACCAGCTCTCTGGGGCCAAGTGGTTTTCAAAATTGGACCTCAGGGGGGCTTATAATTTGATAAGAGTACGGGAAGGGTATGAGTGGAAAACTGCTTTTCTTACTACTGAGGGGTTATTTGAGAATCTCGTCATGCCTTTTGGTCTCACCAATGCTCCAGCTGTGTTTCAAAATTTCACTAATGTAGTTTTTTCGGACCTCATTGGCCATTTTGTTGTGATCTATTTGGATGATATACTGATATATTCCTCTGACAGACATTCACATTTATCACATGTTAAAACTGTGTTTCAAAGACTCAGGGAAAATCATTTATTTGTTAAGCTGGAGAAATGTTCTTTCTTTGTTCAGGAGCTATCATTTTTGGGTCTTATAATCTCTCCACAGGGGTTTCGTATGGATCCCAAGAAGGTGCAAGCCATTATGGAGTGGGTCCAGCCTCGGGACATTAGAGGACTCCAGAGCTTATTGGGATTCGCGAATTACTATCGCAGGTTTATCAAGGGTTTTTCTCAGATTGTGAAACCCCTCACGGATCTCACACGTAAAGGGGCAGATGTTAGAAACTGGTCTCCGTCGGCCAAACAATCTTTTTTAACTTTGAAAAATTGTTTCACATCCGCTCCTGTTCTGGTTCAACCTGACTCAGCCAAGCCGTTTGTGGTTGAAGTTGATGCTTCGGAGGTTGGGGTGGGGGCAGTGTTGTCACAGGGACCTACTTCTCTGACTAACCTCAAACCTTGTGCCTATTTCTCGAAAAAATTTTCTCAGGCTGAGAGAAATTATGACGTTGGTAATAGAGAACTCTTAGCAATCAAATTGGCGTTCGAGGAATGGAGGCATTTTTTGGAGGGGGCGGCTCACCCCATCACAGTCATCACCGACCACAAAAACCTAGAGTATATCAAATCTGCTAAAAGACTGACTCCTAGGCAAGCCCGTTGGTCACTTTTTTTTCCCAGATTTCAATTTTCTATAACTTTTCGCCCAGGGTCTAAAAACGTGAAAGCTGATGCTTTATCACGTAGTTTTGAGCCGCTTTCCGCCCCTGACCCGCCGTCCCCCATTCTTCAACCCAATGTCGTTATAGCTGAAGTGTCGTCGGAATTGGAGCGGGAGATTGTGGGGGCTCAATCTTTAGCTCCAAGGTCCAAACCCGAAAACAAATTGTTTGTTCCTCAGCAGTTACGCACCAGGCTCCTGCGGGAGTTCCATGATTCAAAACTGAGTGCTCACCCAGGCATTTCTGCCACACGAGAGGCAGTGGCTAGAGTTTTTTGGTGGCCTTTGATGGCTTCAGATATTAAGAAGCATGTCGCTGCGTGTGGGGTATGCGCTCGTTCTAAGAGCTCTCATTGCCGGTCGGCCGGGGAATTGGTGCCTTTGCCAATTCCAGGAAGGCCATGGACCCACTTGTCCATGGACTTCATTACCAACCTTCCTTCTTCTCGGGGTAACACGGTTATCTGGGTAGTTGTTGACAGGTTTTCTAAGTTAGCGCATTTTGTACCTATGGCAAGTCTACCTTATGCAGAGACTCTCGCTAAGCATTTCCTCGCACAGATTGTGCGGTTACATGGGGTACCTATGAATATTGTATCTGACAGAGGGGCACAATTTGTGGCCAAGTTTTGGCGGGCTTTTTGCAAAAGGTTGGGGATATCTTTGTCCTTTTCCTCAGGCTACCACCCAGAGAGTAACGGGCAGACGGAGCGCACCAACCAGTCGCTTGAACAAATTCTTCGATGTTTGGTTTCTACGCTGCAAAGCGACTGGTGTGATGCCCTACCGTTAGCGGAGTTCGCCTTCAACAACCGTATCAATCAATCTACCGGTAGGTCACCGTTTTTTATTAATTATGGTTTGAACCCTCATTTTGGTGAATTCTCACGTTTAGATTCGGGCTGTCCAGGAGCTGAGGACTGTGTTAACCGAATCAGGGATCTGTGGTCAAAAGTTCGGTTGAATATGTTCAGGGCTCAGGAAACTTATAAGCGTTTTGCAGATAAAAAAAGGAACCCTGCTCAGGTGTTGCAGTGTGGGGACAAGGTGTGGCTCTCCACGCGAAACATAAGTCTTCGTCTACCCTACGCCAAACTGGGGCCCAAGTTCATAGGTCCCTATGAGATCATTGAGGTAATTAACCCTGTGGTGTATCGTCTTCGCCTCCCCCCCGCTTTGAAGATCCATAACGTATTCCACAGATCCTTGCTAAAACCCTTGGGATCGGTAGTAGAAGAACCAGCTGCTGTTCCCTCCCTAGTCTTGGTTGATGGGCACATGGAATTTGAGGTACAACATATTGTAGACTCCCGGCGGTCTCGGGGGTCCTTACAGTACCTGGTGCATTGGAGGGGGTACGGTCCAGAGGACCGGTCTTGGGTGCCGGCCAGATCGGTACACGCTGACCGTCTGGTTCGGGCATTCCATGCTCGGAATCCTGGGAAACCTGGGGGTCCAGAGGCCCCCCATTAAGAAGGGGGTACTGTCATGGTTTACTGGGTTCTTGGATCAGGTAGTCGCGGGGTTAACTTGGTTGGCCTCTTTCTGGGTCCTGGGAGGCTTTTTATAGCCTCACTGTGAAGCCAGCCTTTGTCGTTTTTGGCGTTGCTCCGTCTGTGTATGACCCCTTGGCTGTGTTCTGGTTATTCTCTGCCTGCTCCTTTTGTACTTCGTCACCCTCTATGTGTATGACCTGGCTATCCTGACTATCCATTCTGTCTATGCCCCTTGGTAACTTTATTTCGTAGTTACCCTTCTAGGAGTTTTCCTTTACCTCCTAGATCTCTGGAGCTTAGGCCACGCCCCTAGGTAGTCACGTGCCTGCAGGTCCTTCGGCCTGAAACATTCTCTACCTGATACTGCTGCCTCTGAGAGACGTGTGCTGGCTCCGCCCCTTGGCAGTCACATGCTGCGGAAGGTCCTGTGTCCTCAGAAACACACGTCTTCTCTGCTGCGGTTCTACTATACAGGTATCGTTGTGCACAGTTTGTTCACTCAGGACACACGCACTGGCTCAGTGAGCAAGTGCAGTGCGGTGTGCCTGACACAATCTTCATTGAATAGTTCAGTACTGTTTGTAACCACCAGAGGGAGCTTCTGCTCAGAATTCATTTCTAACACATTCACAACAGTACCCCCCCTTGAGGAGGGGTCACAGAACCCTCATTTGGGCAACCAGGTCGGTCAGGATGAGCTCTGTGATACACACGGATCAGTCTCCTAGCATGGATGTCCGAAAAAAAACACCCAAGAATTGTCCTCCTGACCATAACCTCTCCACTTAACCAAATACTGGAGTTTCCGTCTAGAAAAATGAGAATCCAATATTTTCTCAACCACATACTCCAGATTGCCCTCAACCAAAACAGGGTCAGGAGGCGCAGTCATAGGAACCACTGGCTCGACAAACCTCTTCAATAAGGACTTGTGGAACACGTTATGGATCTTAAATGTCCCTGGAAGAAGTAAACGAAAGGAAACCGGATTAAGAATCTCCATGATCTTATAAGGTCCAATGAACCTAGGCTTAAACTTAGGAGATGCAACTCTCATAGGGATATTTCTTGAGGACAACCAGACCAAGTACCCCACTTCAAACCGAGGACCATCAGTCCTATGCCGGTTGGCAAACCGCTGGGCCCTCTCCTGAGAGAGGGACAACCTCTCCACTACCTGGTCCCAAATCTGCTGCATACGCTCCACAACAGAGTCAACACCTGGACAGACAGAAGCCTCCGTCTAATAATATCTAAACCGTGTGCACAGCTATCAAAGAAGGTGCCAAAGTAGGTTCCCAAACCGTAGTAATATATATAGATAAACTCGGCACTCAACTTAATGATGCTAAATGGTATGAAATTTATTGTGAACAGCAATGTAGTGACAAAATGTTTCGGTCATATCAGACCTTCATCAGTTGCTGTGCAAACAAAAGAAAAAAATATATAATGTACAAAAAAGATATACATATCATAATTCCATTATGAATAATTATATACATGGTAATGGGTAATCATATTGTTACATTTACTTGAAGAAATAATTTTGGTACAATCGTATTTCAAGTGTTCATAGAATCAAATGAACATACCGTTTATCACGCTGTAGATAAGCCCAAATTGTGAGTCAGATAAAGTATAACCGATGTGAGCCTGTAGTGACCAAGAAGAGGGAAATATGCCCATAATATAATTAATGCTCATTCTAGGTGCCAGTGAGGTCATATAGTAGAGAGATTACCCTAAATGTTGTAGTAGCTCCGTGCGGTAATTAAACGTATCAGCACCTAAGGGAGTTATATATCATATGCCAGTAATATAACCATTGCGCGGTAAAATCCATTAAGTGAACAAAATGAGAAAATGCTATAGAGACTTTACCCTGTTGCACTGGAGAAAACGTGCTGTGAAAGGGCATGACCAGCAGCCTGGGGGAGATATACATGCTTATGTCTATAGACATCCATCTTATAAGTAGACGTTTAGTGCATATCAGATAAAAATGCTTTTGGTGGGTCAGGAATGCTTACCCCGTGTGCGTCTATGTCGCGGCTTCCACCGCTGGACAGGAGCGATAAGTGATGGCGGTGACCCTTTCATCTAATGGCGTGCTGCTGCCATGTGTGGGCATTTCCCAGTTTTCTATACTTTACCCAAGTGTTGTGAATGGACTTGAAATGAGTTCTGAGCAGAGGCTCCCTCTGGTGGTTACAAGCGGTACTGGACTGTCCAGTGAAGATTGTGAGGAGTGGGAATCAGGTGTTACTGACTGGTCTTATATAAGGGAGTCGCCTTCCCATCAGGGTGGCCGGTGATCAATTGTTCTGGTCTCAATCCTTGAGTCCTGTTTCCTTTGTAGCCTGCTGTGTCGTGTCTGCATCTCCTGCTAACAGATAAGACATTTTCTTCTTTTTGTTTTTGTGCTTGATTTTTGCATTTTGTCCTGCACTTCTGTGGGGGCCTTCAGGGTCCCCTCCAGGGGCTTTTGCCCTCTCAGTTTAGTTCAGCCACTGATGTTTGTACTTTTGCTTTTTCCAGTTTTTTCAGTGGCTGCTGTTTTGATTTTGTTACACCAGAGAACTAATTTAGGTGGTAGAGGTCGTGTGATCTCAGGTGATTTTGAAATTAGTAGAGTTGGTGCTTTTCAGGGTTTTTTGGGATTGCAGTAAGTGCCCTTCCTATCCTTTTCTATTTAGGTAGTTTGGGCCCCAACGTTTGCTCATACTATTTTCTGTCTGTGTCAGTATTTCTTCTTGTCTAACCGCCATCACATGTTTGGGGGCTTTCTATGTTCTTTGGGGATCTGCTCCGGGGCAGATAGCTTTCCTCTTTCTATCTTTAGGTGTAGTTAGTTTCTCAGGCTGTGACGAGGCGTCTAGGACCAACGTAGGAACGCTCCACGGCTGCCTCTAGTTGTGGTGGTTAATCAGGGTACTGCAATCTCATAGATTCCAACTTCTCTGGTGTATTGCCTTTTTTTTCCTGCACTCCTCAGCTACCGAAACATAACAGTATCACCGGCCAAAAAATTGAAAATTGTATGGTACTCACAGAAGGGAAAAAATATTGTGAAAGAAAAAAGGTTGTCAGAGTTGTCAGAGATATTTTTCTGTTTGTTGCATTTTTTTTCCCTCTGTATCTCTGGGTGCTGGGGAGGATTTTTTTTTTCTCTCAATGGAGTTTGCACAGTTGTCTGGCCGTGTGGATCAGCTTGCCACTGAGGTTCGGAGTATTGCTGCCTATCTTGCTAGGTTGCCTGTTGTGGAACCTAGGATTTCCATGCCAGATTTGTTTTTAGGGGATCGAGCTAAGTTTCAGAATTTCAAAAATAATTGTAAATTGTTTTTTGCCTTAAAATCTAAGTCCTCAGGGAACGCAGCGCAGCAGGTTCAAATTGTCATCTTTCTCCTGCGCGGCGATCCTCAGGATTGGGCTTTTTCCCTGACACCTGGGGATCCTGTTTTGAGTGATGTTGATGCATTTTTTCAGGCTTTGGGGTTATTGTACGATGAGCCTAATGTCACTGATCAAGATGAAAAAGCCTTGTTGGCATTAAATCAGGGGCTTGATGACGCTGAGTTATACTGTCAGAGATTCCGTAGGTGGGCAGTCCTGACCAAGTGGAATGACGACGCTTTGGCGGCCCTTTTTCGGAAGGGTCTGTCAGATAATGTAAAGGATGTTATGGTGGGATTCTCTGTCCCCTCTGGTCTCAATGATTCTATGTCATTAGCGATTCAAATTGACAGACGTTTGCGTGAGCGGAGAAGTATGCGTGGAATAGTGTTGCCTTGTGAACCTGCTTCTGAACCCATGCAGTGTGATAGAGTGGTGTCTGGGGCACAGCGTCATGAGTTTCGAAAGCGCAATGGATTATGTTTCTACTGTGGTGATGCCTCTCATGCTATTTCAGTCTGCCCTAAGCGGGAAGACGTTTTGCACGCTCAGTTGTCTTGGGTAGTGTTCAGACTAAGTTTTTATTAACTGTCACTCTGATATGCTCTCTGTCCTCATTTTCTGCTCAGGCTTTCGTTGATTCTGGAGCAGCTATTAACCTGATGGATTATGATTTTGCTAAACGTTGTGGGTTTCCCTTGATACCCCTACAGAAGTCTATTCCCCTACTGGGGATCGATTCTACCCCTTTGGCTGAGAATAAACCTCAGTTCTCTACTCAGGTGATAATGAGGGTTGAACCTGATCATCAGGAGTGCTGTAAATTTTTGGTTCTGTATAATCTGCATGATATTATCGTACTGGGCTTCCCTTGGTTGCAGTCTCATAATCCTGTTTTGGATTGGAAATCTGTGTCTGTAACCAGTTGGGGCTGCCAATGTGTTAATACCAACACTCCTGTTTTTTCTGCCTCCCCCCAGGCTCAGGATGTTCCTGACTTTTTGATTGATTTTTCTGATGTGTTTAGCGAAAGTGAATCTGCATCCTTGCCTCCCCATAGGAGCTATGACTGCGCTATTGAATTAGTGCCTGGTAGTAAATTCCCTAAAGGTCGCCTTTTTAACTTGTCTGTACCTGAACATGACGCTATGCAGTCTTATATCAAGGAATCATTGGAGAAGGGTCATATCAGACCATCCTCTTCACCCTTAGGTGCCGGTTTTTTCTTTGTGGCCAAAAAGGATGGTTCATTAAGGCCGTGTATTGATTATCGTCTTTTGAACAATATTACTGTAAAATATCAATACCCGTTACCTTTGATTTCTGACCTGTTTTCCAGGGTGAAAAACGCTACTTGGTTTACCAAGCTTGACCTCAGGGGGGCATATAACCTTATTCGCATTAAGCACGGGGATGAATGGAAGACGGCATTCAATACCCCTGAGGGGCATTTTGAGTACCTTGTGATGCCCTTTGGGCTCATCAATGCTCCTTCTGTCTTCCAGTCCTTCATGAATGACATTTTCAGGGTTTTGTGGATAAATTTCTGATTGTTTATTTGGATGATATCTTGATTTTTTCTAATGACTGGGACTCTCATGTGAAACATGTTCGAACTGTATTCCAGATTTTGAGAGAGAATGCTCTGTATGTGAAGGGATCAAAGTGTCTTTTTGGCGTACAGAGGATCTCATTTCTGGGATTCATTTTGTCCCCATCTGTTATTGAAATGGACCCGGTCAAGGTTCAGGCCATCTGTGATTGGGTCCAACCTACTTCATTAAAGGCTCTTCAAAGATTTTTGGGTTTTGCCAATTTTTATCGTAAATTTATTGGTAATTTCTCGGTTATTGTTAAACCATTGACTGATTTGACCAGAAAGGGTTCTGATGTGGTGAATTGGCCTCCTGAGGCAGTCTCTGCATTTCAGGAACTTAAGCAGAGATTCACTTCTGCTCCTGTTCTACGGCAGCCTGATGTTTCTCTGCCATTTCAGGTGGAGGTTGATGCCTCTGAAATTGGGGCAGGTGCCGTTTTGTCCCAAAAAGATCCAGAGACCTCTAAAAGTAACCCTTGTGCCTTTTTCTCTCGAAAATTTTCTCCTACTGAACGTAATTATGACGTGGGTAATCGGGAGTTACTGGCCATGAAGTGGGCTTTTGAAGAGTGGAGACATTGGCTGGAGGGAGCCAAACATCAGGTGGTGGTCCTTACGGACCATAAGAATCTGGTTTATCTGGAATCTGCCAAGCGACTCAATCCTAGACAGGCCAGGTGGGCCTTGTTTTTCACACGTTTTAATTTTGTGGTTTCCTTTCTTCCTGGCACTAAAAATGTTAAGGCGGATGCCCTCTCGAGGAGTTTCCTTGCGGACTCTCCTGAGTTATCTGATCCTTCTGTTATTTTGAAAGAGGGTGTAGTTCTTTCTGCCATCTCGCCCAATTTGAGACTTGCTCTGGAGGGGTGTCAGGAGGATAGGCCCGAGCGCTGTCCTGTTGGAAAATTGTTTGTCCCGGACCAGTGGAAAAAGAGTGTGATGTCTGAGATTCATTGTTCCGCGTTGGCTGGGCATCCCGGAATTTTTGGTACCAGAGACTTGGTTAGTCGGTCCTTTTGGTGGCCTACCTTGTCTCGTGATGTCAGGGAATTTGTGCAGTCCTGCGGGACTTGCTCTCGCTCCAAGCCTTGCTCTCGCTCTAGTGGTTTGTTGATGCCATTGCCTGTGCCCAAGAGACCATGGACCCATATCTCTATGGATTTCATTTCCGACCTCCCTGTTTCTCAGAGAATGACCGTCATCTGGGTGATTTGTGATAGGTTTTCCAAGATGATACATCTTGTGCCATTACCTAAGTTGCCTTCCTCCTCTGAATTGGTGCCTTTGTTCCTTCAGCACGTGGTTCGTTTACACGGCATTCCTGAGAACATTGTGTCTGACAGAGGAGTCCAGTTTGTTTCCAGATTTTGGAGGACCTTTTGTTCTAAACTTGGTGTTCAATTGTCTTTCTCCTTGGCGTTTCATCCTCAGACCAATGGTCAAACTGAGAGAACAAACCAGACATTGGAGACTTATCTAAGATGCTTTGTGTCTGCTGATCAGGATGACTGGGTCTCTTTTTTGCCTTTGGCTGAGTTTGCTCTTAATAATAGGGCTAGCTCTGCCACTTTGATGTCTCCATTTTTCTGTAATTCTGGGTTTCACCCTCGATTTTCTTCAGGACAGACGGAGGCTTCTGTCTGTCCAGGTGTTGACTCTGTTGTGGAGCGTATGCAACAGATTTGGGACCAGGTAGTGGAGAGGTTGTCCCTCTCTCAGGAGAGGGCCCAGCGGTTTGCTAACCGGCATAGGACTGATGGTCCTCGGTTTAAAGTGGGGGACTTGGTCTGGTTGTCCTCAAAAAATATTCCTATGAGAGTGGCATCTCCTAAATTTAAGCCTAGGTTCATTGGACCTTATAAGATCATGGAGATTCTTAATCCTGTTTCTTTTCGTTTGCTTCTTCCAGGGACATTTAAGATCCATAACGTGTTCCACAAGTCCTTGTTGAAGAGGTTTGTTGAGCCAGCGGTTCCTACTGCTTTGCCTCCTGACCCTGTTCTGGTTGAGGGCAATATGGAGTTTGTGGTTGAGAAAATATTGAATTCTCGTTTTTCTAGACGGAAACTCCAGTATTTGGTTAAGTGGAGAGGTTATGGTCAGGAAGACAATTCTTGGGTGTTTGCTTCGGACATCCATGCTAGGAGACTCATCCGTGCGTATCATAGAACTCATCCTGACCGACCTGGTTGCTCAAGTGAGGGTTCGGTGACCCCTCCTCAAGGGGGGGGTACTGTTGTGAATGGACTTGAAATGAGTTCTGAGCAGAGGCTCCTCTGGTGGTTACAAGCGGTACTGGACTGTCCAGTGAAGATTGTGAGGAGTGGGAATCAGGTGTTACTGACTGGTCTTATATAAGGGAGTCGCCTTCCCATCAGGGTTGCCAGTGATCAATTGTTCTGGTCTCAATCCTTGAGTCCTGTTTCCTTTGTAGCCTGCTGTGTCATGTCTGCATCTCCTGCTAACAGATAAGACATTTTCTTCTTTTTGTTTTTGTGCTTGATTTTTGCATTTTGTCCTGCACTTCTGTGGGGGCCTTCAGGGTCCCCTCCAGGGGCTTTTGCCCTCTCAGTTTAGTTCAGCCACTGATGTTTGTACTTTTGCTTTTTCCAGTTTTTTCAGTGGCTGCTGTTTTGATTTTGTTACACCAGAGAACTAATTTAGGTGGTAGAGGTCGTGTGATCTCAGGTGATTTTGAAATTAGTAGAGTTGGTGCTTTTCAGGGTTTTTTGGGATTGCAGTAAGTGCCCTTCCTATCCTTTTCTATTTAGGTAGCTTGGGCCCCAACGTTTGCTCATACTATTTTCTGTCTGTGTCAGTATTTCTTCTTGTCTAACCGCCATTACATGTTTGGGGGCTTTCTATGTTCTTTGGGGATCTGCTCCGGGGCAGATAGCTTTCCTCTTTCTATCTTTAGGTGTAGTTAGTTTCTCAGGCTGTGACGAGGCGTCTAGGACCAACGTAGGAACGCTCCACGGCTGCCTCTAGTTGTGGTGGTTAGTCAGGGTACTGCAATCTCATAGATTCCAACTTCTCTGGTGTATTGCCTTTTTTTTCCTGCACTCCTCAGCTACCGAAACATAACACCCAAGGTTCATAAAAACCTAGAGAACCCCCCGGGAAGACCTATAGTGCCCTCTACAGAGTCTATTCTTTCACCCATTTCTAAGTACTTAGAGAGAATCCTTACAGCCTTCACACAGAAGGCACCATCTTTCCTTCTTGATACAGGTGACTTTCTTAAGGTCATTAACACAGTGGGTACAATACCTGTGGATACTATCCTGGTCACTATGGACGTAAGAGACTTATACACCTCCATCCCTCATATTGAGGGCATAAACTCGGTCCACCACCTCCTTACTACTCAGGGTATGGAAGCTGATCAAATCAATTTGATTATCGATTTATTGACTGTCATCCTTGTAAGCTTTTCAGGGGATATAGCTCAGGAATCGCCGTCTTGGGAAGACGGAGTGGCATAAAGAGTCCATTCACAGACAGCAGTTCTGTTAAAAACTGGCCGCAACCAGCTTTATTAAAGTCCACAGTAACATGATGTAATCAAAACCAAATCATAAACATAAATCCTGGGCCTGTCTGGCCACTCACTACACATAGATAATTTCCCTTTCTATCCGGGTCCAGACTCTACCAGCCTGGGCCCCAAAATAACACATATAATCTGTAGTTACCAGCGTGAGGTTCACATGAGACTCCAACGTTGTCTGTAGTCAGATCCAGACTGAGAGCCACCTCTGAACTCCTCAAGCAGGTACTTATGGCTGCCTAATTAAGCAGCTGTGTTCACTCCGGGTTGCACTGCAAACCTGTCCCAGATAGGAATGGAATGAACACCGCACTGACAACCTATTTTATGCGCCCCAGCAAAGAAACCTGGGCGAGATATACACGCCGTCCAGCACACACCCCTTTACTGTCTCACATATCCCCCCCCTCTTCTCCAGACCGGAGGACTGGTCAGAAACTCCGAAGAGACAGTGAACTCTGGACAAGGCATCAGCATTACCCTGTAATTTCCCAGGTCTATGCTCAACCGAGAAATTGAACTCTTGAAGTGAAAGGAACCACCTTGTCACCCTGGCATTCCTTTCCTTGTTCTGCTTCATCCATGCCAGAGGAGCATGGTCTGATTGCAATTTAAATCTCCTACCCAAGAGGTAATACCGTAGGGAGTCCAGCGCCCATTTGATTGCGAGGCACTCTCACTCCACAATGGCATAATTTTGTTCAGCCGGTGTCATTTTTCGACTTAGATACAGGACTGGGTGTTCTTCACCCTTCACGACCTGTGATAACACCGCCCCTAACCCCACATTAGAGGCATCAGTTTGAACAAGAAACTCTTCCCTGAAATTAGGGGTGATCAGAACTGGTCTTTGACACAAAGCCATTTTCAACGACAGAAATGCTTTTTCTGCCTCCGGATTCCAATTTATCATTTTGGACTTCCCCCCTTTTGTCAGGTCAGTCAATGGGGCAGCAATGGAGGCATAATTTGGTACGAATCTGCGATAGTACCCAGTGATGCCCAGAAATGCTTTGACCTGTCGTTTTGTGAGGGGTACAGGCCAGTTTCGAATTGCCTCTACCTTATCGATTTGTGGCTTGATCAGCCCTCTGCCAATCACATAGCCCAAGTACTTGGCCTCTTCTAGGCCAATTGCACATTTCTCTGGGTTTATGTTCAGCCCAGCTCCGCCTATCGAGTCTAAGACGGCTTGTACCTTAGCGAGGTGGCTCTCCCAATCAGAACTGAAAATTACCACATCATCCAGGTAGGCAGCTGCATAGGCTTGATGCGGGCGTAGGATCTGGTCCATAAGCCTCTGAAAGGTAGCTGGGGCTCCATGCAACCCGAATGGCATCACCAGATACTGAAACAAACCTTCCGGGGTTGCAAAGGCCGTTTTTTCTTTTGCCTCCTCAGATAGGGGTATCTGCCAGTACCCTTTTGTCAGATCGAGGGTTGTAACATAACGGGCACCCCCTAACCTCTCGATTAGCTCATCTACCCGTAGCATCGGGTATGCGTCAAACTTTGACACTTCGTTCAACTTTCTGAAATCATTACAGAACCTCCAGGTTCCATTAGGTTTTGGGATCAGAACAATCGGGCTACACCACTCGCTTTGGGCCTCCTCAATGACCCCGAGGTCTAGCATGCGTTTGATTTCAGTAGAGACTATCTTTCTGCGGGCTTCTGGAATTCTGTACGGTTTTATTTTGATCTTAGTACCGGGCTCGGTCTCGATACGGTGTTTTACGAGAGAAGTCCGGCCGGACAAGTCAGAAAACCTCTGCTGATTTTTCTGCAGAAACTCCCGTACTTCCTGTTTTTGGTGCACGGACAATGTCTCACCAATGGTCACAGGAGGTAGAGATGGTTTTACCCCTTTCTCTACTTCACCCGAGGCCAACAACGACTCTCTGTCCCTCCAGGGCTTGATCAGATTGATATGATACACCTGGTAGGGCTTGCGTCTCCCGGGTTGGTGTACTTTGTAAGTAACCTCGCTCACTTTTTGTACTATCTCATATGGACCATGCCATTTGGCCAAAAATTTACTTTCCACGGTGGGAATTAGGATTAGGACTCGATCCCCGGGGTTAAAAGTCCTAATTTTTGCTGTCCGATTATATACTCTGCTTTGAGCTTCTTGGGCTCTCTGCAGATGATTCTTAACTAATGGCATAATTTTAGCCATCCTCTCTTGCATTTGGGCAATATGCTCTATAACACTCTTGTATGGAGTTGTCTCGGTTTCCCAAACTTCCTTGGCTATGTCTAGCAAGCCCCGCGGGTGCCGCCCATATACCAACTCAAAGGGAGAGAACCCCGTAGAGGCCTGGGGAACCTCTCTGACCGAAAACATTAAGTAGGGTAACAGGTAGTCCCAGTCCCGCCCATCTTTCTCTACTGCTTTCTTTAACATGTGTTTTAATGTTTTATTAAAACGTTCAACCAGCCCATCCGTCTGGGGGTGATACACGGATGTCCGAATGTGCGAGATTTTAAGCAACTTACACAGTTCCTTCATCACTTTGGACATAAAAGGGGTGCCTTGGTCCGTGAGGATCTCTTTAGGGATTCCCGTCCTAGAAAACATATGAAAGAGCTCCCGTGCAATATTTTTAGATGCCATATTTCTTAAAGGGACAGCCTCGGGGTACCGGGTTGCATAATCAAGTACCACTAGGATGTATTGGTGTCCCCTGGCTGATTTTACAATAGGACCTACCAAGTCCATCGCTACCCTTTCAAATGGTATTTCTATAACCGGCAGCGGGACCAAGGGACTGCGAAAGTGAGACACCGGAGCATTTATCTGACACGTGGGGCAGGTTTTACAATAATCCTCCACATCCCGGTAAACCCCTGGCCAATAAAACCTCTGGAGGATTCTTTCTTGGGTCTTGTCCATTCCCAGGTGCCCACCCAGCACGTGGTTATGGGATAAACCTAACACCATACTTCTATATGGCTTGGGTACTAGGAGCTGACTCACGGCCTCTCCCTTTACTTTAGTGACCCGGTATAGCAGGTCATTGTTCATGGCAAAATGGGGAAATTTTTCCTCCGAGCCGGGCTCTTGTGGGATCTCATTCAGAACAGTTATATTTTCCCTAGCATGTTTAAGAGTGGGGTCTCGCAACTGTTCACTCCCAAAATTGCCACGGGACACCGGTAAGTCAGGGACATTCTGTTCTAGAGAACCGTCATCCCCCTCCCCCAACATCACCTGCAATGGAAATTCATTTTCATCCGTATCAACAACATGATCAGCATCATTATCATGGTAATCACCATTATCATGTTCACCATTATCATTATTTTCATTATCATCATTATCACATAAGTTTAATGGCCCCCTATCGTTGTGTTCCACCCCTCTGGACCGCGTAATCTCAGTAGGAGCTTCATCACACCGTCCCTTAGAACCGTTTTTTCTCCAAAGATCCCAAAACAGGGGAAAGTCACGACCCAATATGGCGGGATGCATCAGGTTCTTCACTACCCCTACTTCATACGAGATCTCCCCGAGTTCTGTGACAAAGTCCACGGAAGTTACCGGGTAGACTTTGATGTCTCCATGTATGCATACCACGCTCAGGTGTTTATCGGAGATGCAGTCCCCAACAGCCAAGCTGGCATGTACCAGAGTCACTCGACTCCCTGAGTCCAGGAGGGCCTGTACTGGACAGCCATTTACAACCACCTGAGACAGCTGGGGGCCAGTCTCCTCGACTGGGGTAGTGACGCACGCGGGTTCCGCGAGGAAAGAAAGGGACTGTCCAGCGTCACAGTCCATAGGTTCCCCCACTAGTGGACAGTTGGCTGAAATATGACCTTGTTCACGGCATCTCCAACACTGTCTCAGGTTGGAGTGTTCAGACGGGTAGACCTTTCTAGGCCTGGGGTCTCCTGCCAGGGAAGTATCACTCTTCCGCTCCCCCATGTCCCCTCGGGGCTGACCCGAACTATCAACAGTCCCCTTGCCCCCACAGCTGGAACTCTCTTACCGGGAGATGACGGAGGCCGGGTACTCCGAACCGATGATCGCTCGGACAGCTGGTCACGTAGATAATCTTTGGTGGCGAAATACCTTTCTATCAAGCTGACCAGTTGATCGGCATCTTTGGGGTCTCCCTGTCCGACCCAGAGCTGTACCTCAGGAGGAAGGGCCCAGATGTACCGGTCCAGCACTACCTTTTCGACCATTTGGGCAGGGGTGCTGACGTCAGGTTCTAACCACTTCTTTACTAACGAAATCAAGTCATACATTTGTGATCGAGCAGGCTTGTCTCGCCTGTATCTCCAGTTATGGACTCTCCTGGCACGGACTGCCCTTGTCACACCCAGGCGGGCAAGAATCTCCGCTTTCAACTTAGTATAGTTTTTGCTGTCCTGCTCGCTGAGGTCAAAATAGGCTTTTTGGGGTTCCCCAGTCAGATAGGGTGCGACCACCATAGCCCACTCAGATTGTGGCAGATTCTCCTTCTCTGCCAGTCTCTCAAATACAGCCAGATATGCCTCCACATCGTCGTGAGGCGTCATCTTCTGCAGGGTCTGTTTTACCGCCTTCTTTACAGCGGATAATGCCGGTGACCCGGCGTCTTCCTTCGGAGACGAGGTGCTAAGAGGTTTTTTTAGTTCTGCAAGCTGCTCTAGCAATAACCGGTTGGCCTCCTGCTGTTGCTGCTGGCTCTGCTGGGCCTGTAGGTGTATGGCCTGCTGCATGCTCTGCTGTTGCTGCTGCATGGCCTGCTGATGTTGTTGCTGCATGCTCTGCTGTTGCTGCTGCATGGCCTGCTGATGTTGTTGCTGCATGGCCTGCTGATGTTGCTGGGCCAGCTGCTTAACGAGCTCCTCCATACTGCCGGATACCTTGGGCTGGCTGACAGCCTTCACCCACGACATATACACTCCCCAGTTTTTTCCACAGAAAGTTCAGCCTTGCTGTGCAGATACCTCTTTTTTTTTTTTTTTTTCTTTGCAAAGTCTATTAGGGCTACTGTCTCTTTAAGACTGCTGTCTTTAGCCACTGTGCTGCACGCACATTCTCCACCAACTGTAAGCTTTTCAGGGGATATAGCTCAGGAATCGCCGTCTTGGGAAGACGGAGTGGCATAAAGAGTCCATTCACAGACAGCAGTTCTGTTAAAAACTGGCCGCAACCAGCTTTATTAAAGTCCACAGTAACATGATGTAATCAAAACCAAATCATAAACATAAATCCACTCACTACACATAGATAATTTCCCTTTCTATCCGGGTCCAGACTCTACCAGCCTGGGCCCCAAAATAACACATATAATCTGTAGTTACCAGCGTGAGGTTCACATGAGACTCCAACGTGGTCTCCTGTAGTCAGATCCAGACTGAGAGCCACCTCTGAACTCCTCAAGCAGGTACTTATGGCTGCCTGATTAAGCAGCTGTGTTCACTCCGGGTTGCACTGCAAACCTGTCCCAGATAGGAATGGAATGAACACCGCACTGACAACCTATTTTATGCGCCCCAGCTAAGAAACCTGGGCGAGATATACACGCCGTCCAGCACACACCCCTTTACTGTCTCACATCCTATATAACAATTTCTTTTTGTTTCAGGATTCCTATTATTTACAGGTCCGTGGCACTGCAATGGGCTCCAATGTGGCGCCACCATACGCTAACACTTACATGGCTAATTTCGAGTCTTCCTTGATATATAAACATCCACTTTTCATACAGAATGCCATAGTATGGAAACGATATATCGATGACATTTTTTTGTCTTTGGGGCGGCACATTGGAGTCCTTACAGGAATTCTTTTCATTCCTTAATGGTTCCTGGTCAGGAATCAGTTTTACCATGACACATGACCTTCACAATATGAATTTCCTTGACACCATGGTATCAAAAGATCAATATGGTAGAATCACGACCGATTTGTATACCAAACCCACGGACAGGAATAGTATATTACACTATTCAAGTTTTCATCCGCCATCAGTGAAAAAATCCATACCGATTTCACAATTTACAAGGGTTAGACGGATTGTAACAGACCAATCCACCTGTGAGACCAGATTACAGGACATGTCTTCTAAATTCTCTAAAAGGGGCTATCCGTCTGCCCTACTAGAGAAATCAAGGACGTCCACAACAGATAATATCACCAGACAAAAAAATAATAAACGTATCCCATTCGTCCATTCATACCACCCCTTTGCTTTTATACTTCATAAAACCATTAGACGCCATTGGCATCTCCTAACTACGGCATACCCGGATATCTCTGAGTTCAGAGAACCTTTCTTACCATGTTTTAAAAGACCACCAAATCTGAGAGACAAATTAATACGTGCAGATATCGGCTCAAAATCACCTACTAAAAAACAACTTTTTCTCCCAACCAAAAATGGGAACCTTCCCGTGCCTACACTGTGCACAGTGTAGCAACATCTTGAGAGGGGATTCTTTCCACCATCCACAGAAGGGCAAATCATACCCCATTAAGGGTTTTTACACCTGTGACACATCGTTCGTCATATATCTGATAAAATGCCCGTGTAGATTACTCTATATTGGCGAAACCACACTACCCATAAGAGAAAGAATATCAAAGCACAAATCCACTATACGTTGCAAAAATTTATTACTTCCCATTCCTCAACATTTTCACGCACAAGGCCATACCATTTCACAACTAAGATTCCAGGTGATTGATCATATACCCCCTCTCAGACGTGGTGGAGACCGAATTTCATTACTTAAAAGACGCGAATCATTCTGGATTCATACCCTGGAAACTTTAACCCCAAAAGGATTGAACAAAGAATATGATGTATTATCATTTGCTTTATAAGGATGTCGATATTCATTAACTTAATTGTGTCTCTCTCTTCTAGAGTCGCCTGTACTGATCACGGAACACCTTCTGCCTTCTATGCACTTGCCTGCCGTTTATTAAACCACTGCATGGTTTATTCTACCCACCCACAATGAGTTAACATCGCTAGTATTTCACCAGCACGTTAATTACTGCTTAGGGATCATTGGGCATGCGCAGCCTTGACCACGCCTCCACAATCGTCATCACAGTGGAACGCAACCGGAACGCACATGTCACTTCCGGTAACGTCACTTCCGATGTCACGTGACAGAACGCACGCTATCTAAACCAGGAAATGCCCACACATGGCAGCAGCACGCCATTAGATGAAAGGGTCACCGCCACCACTTATCGCCCCTGTCCAGCGGTGGAAGCCGCGACATAGACGCACACGGGGTAAGCATTCCTGACCCACCAAAAGCATTTTTATCTGATATGCACTAAACGTCTACTCATAAGATGGATGTCTATAGACATAAGCATGTATATCTCCTCTAGGCTGCTGCTCATGCCCATTCACAGCACGTTTTCTCCAGTGCAACAGGGTAAAGTCTCTATAGCATTTTCTCATTTTGTTCACTTAATGGATTTTACCGCGCAATGGTTATATTACTGGCATATGATATATAACTCCCTTAGGTGCTGATACGTTTAATTACCGCACGGAGCTACTACAACATTTAGGGTAATCTCTCTACTATATGACCTCATTGGCACCTAGAATGAGCATTAATTATATTATGGGCATATTTCCCTCTTCTTGGTCACTACAGGCTCACATCGGTTATACTTTATCTGACTCAAAATTTGGGCTTATCTACAGCGTGATAAACGGTATGTTCATTTGATTCTATGAACACTTGAAATACGATTGTACCAAAATTATTTCTTCATAAAGTAAATGTAACAATATGATTACCCATTACCATGTATATAATTATTCATAATGGAATTATGATATGTATATCTCTTTTTTGTACATTATATATTTTTTTCTTTTGTTTGCACATCAACTGATGAAGGTCTGATATGACCGAAACGTTTTGTCACTACATTGCTGTTCACAATAAATTTCATACCATTTAGCATCATTAAGTTGAGTGCCGAGTTTATCTATATATAGAAGCCTCCGTCTGTCCCGAAGAAAATCGAGGGTGAAACCCAAAATTGCAGAAAAATGGAGACATCAAAGTGGCAGAGCTAGCCCTATTATTAAGAGCAAACTCAGCCAAAGGCAAAAAAGAGACCCAGTCATCCTGATCAGCAGACACAAAGCATCTCAGATAAGTCTCCAATGTCTGGTTTGTTCTCTCAGTTTGTCCATTGGTCTGAGGATGAAAAGCCGAGGAGAAAGACAATTGAACACCAAGTTTAGAACAAAAAGTCCTCCAAAATCTGGAAACAAACTGGACTCCTCTGTCAGACACAATGTTCTCAGGAATGCCGTGTAACCGAACCACGTGCTGAAGGAACAAAGGCACCAATTCGGAGGAGGAAGGCAACTTAGGTAATGGCACAAGATGTATCATTTTGGAAAACCTATCACGAATCACCCAGATAACAGTCATTCTCTGAGAAACAGGGAGGTCGGAAATGAAATCCATAGAGATATGGGTCCATGGTCTCTTGGGCACAGGCAATGGCATCAACAAACCACTAAAGCGAGAGCAAGGCTTGGAGCGAGAGCAAGTCCCACAGGACTGCACAAATTCCCTGACGTCACGAGACAAAGTAGGCCACCAAAAGGACTGACTAACCAAGTCTCTGGTACCAAAAATTCCGGGATGACCGGCCAACACGGAACAATGAATCTCAGACATCACACTCTTTTTCCACCGGTCTGGGACAAACAATTTCCCAATAGGGCAGCGCTCGGGTTTATCGTCCTAAGCAAAGGGGATTTGGGCGCACTACAATCCAATTTTATTAATAAGGGAGGTGCGAATCGGCAGAAATAAATCATTGACCCAAGAAAAAGAAAAAGAAAAGCACTGCCGTACTTGAACGCACACTACACCAGCAATGATATATGTGAAAAAGGTAACAAACTTTATTTAGCAAAGCACATCAAAATCACATATAAACAGAATAAAATCAAGGGGACACATGTCCAAGAACCCTGTCGTGTACAAAAACGGGTATGATATACAGCATATGAAAATGACATTCAGCATATATTCCACCAGCATATATAGCACATAATCATGCCCAAAGATCGTAAATATAGCACATGCCTATAGTGTGAAATCAGCATTGTACTATTTGACATGATACTCCAGCCGATATAAAGATGAAGCCCCCATGTCCCTTGTGCAACTGGATAAATAATAACCTGGAAAAATGCCAGAGCACTAATGAAGAAAAATAATACATGCAAAGCATGCCACACACAAAAAGGGAGGAGAGAACACCAAGGAATGGATGTAAAATACGGCTGGCCACAAATCCAAGAGAACTTAGCTGGGGAGTGACCAATAATTACCCGAGAGATGCCCTCATAATAGAGGAAGCAGGACACTGGCAGGGATCAAGGCTGTGGCCCCGGAACGTAACCCCACGCGTTCCGCCGTAACCGGTACGGCTTCATCAGGGAGCTAAATAAAGTTTGTTACCTTTTTCACATATATCATTGTTGGTGTAGTGTGCGTTCAAGTACGGCAGTGCTTTTCTTTTTCTTGGGTCACAGGTTTATCCTCCTGACACCCTTCCAGAGCCAGTCTCAAATTGGGCGAGATGGCGGAAAGAACTACACCCTCTTTCAAAATAACAGCAGGATCAGATAACTCAGGAGAGTCCGCAAGGAAACTCCTCGAGAGGGCATCCGCTTTAACATTCTTAGTGCCAGGAAGAAAGGAAACCACAAAATTAAAACGTGTGAAAAACAAGGCCCACCTGGCCTGTCTAGGATTAAGTCGCTTGGCTGATTCCAGATAAACCAGATTCTTATGGTCCGTGAGGACCACCACCTGATGTTTGGCTCCCTCCAGCCAATGTCTCCACTCTTCAAAAGCCCACTTCATGGCCAATAACTCCCGATTACCCACGTCATAATTACGTTCAGTTAGAGAAAATTTTCGAGAGAAAAAGGCACAAGGGTTACTTTTAGAGGTCTCTGGATCTCTTTGGGACAAAACGGCACCTGCCCCAATTTCAGAGGCATCAACCTCCACCTGAAATGGCAGAGAAACATCAGGCTGCCGTAGAACAGGAGCAGAAGTGAATCTCTGCTTAAGTTCCTGAAACGCAGAGACTGCCTCAGGAGGCCAATTCACCACATCAGAACCCTTCTTGGTCAAATCAGTCAATGGTTTAACAATAACAGAGAAATTACCAATAAATTTACGATAAAAATTGGCAAAACCCAAGAATCTCTGAAGAGCCTTTAATGAAGTAGGTTGGACCCAATCAAAGATGGCCTGAACCTTGACCGGGTCCATTTCAATAACAGATGGGGACAAAATGAATCCCAGAAATGAGATCCTCTGTACGCCAAAAAGACACTTTGATCCCTTCACATACAGAGCATTCTCTCTCAAAATCTGGAACACAGTCCGAACATGTTTCACATGAGAGTCCCAATCATTGGAAAAAATCAAGATATCATCCAAATAAACAATCAGAAATTTATCCACAAAATCCCTGAAAATGTCAGTCATGAAGGACTGGAAGACGGAAGGAGCATTAGTGAGCCCAAAGGGCATCACTAGGTACTCAAAATGCCCCTCTGGGGTATTAAATGCCGTCTTCCATTCATCCCCGTGCTTAATGCGAATAAGGTTATATGCCCCCTGAGGTCAAGCTTGGTAAACCAAGTAGCACTTTTCACCCTGGAAAACAGGTCAGAAATCAAGGGTAACGGATATTGATATTTCACAGTGATATTGTTCAAGAGACGATAATCAATACACGGCCTTAATGAACCATCCTTTTTGGCCACAAAGAAAAAACCAGCACCCAAGGGTGAAGAGGATGGTCTGATATGACCCTTCTCCAATGACTCCTTGATATAAGACCGCATAGCGTCATGTTCAGGTACAGACAAGTTAAAAAGGCGACCTTTAGGGAATTTACTACCAGGCACTAATTCAATAGCGCAGTCATAGCTCCTATGGGGGGGCAAGGATGCAGATTTACTTTCGCTAAACACATCAGAAAAATCAGTCAAAAAGTCAGGAACATCCTGAGCCTGGGGAGAGGCAGAAAAAACAGGAGTGTTGGCATTAACACATTGACAGCCCCAACTGGTTAGAGACACAGATTTCCAATCCAAAACAGGATTATGAGACTGTAACCAAGGGAAACCTAGTACAATAATGTCATGCAGATTATACAGCACCAAAAATTTGCAACTCTCCTGATGATCAGGTTCAACCCTCATTATCACCTGAGTAGAGAACTGGGGTTTATTCTCAGCCAAAGGGGTAGAATCAATCCCCAGTAGGGGAATAGACTTCCGTAGGGGTATCAAGGGAAACCCACAACGTTTAGCAAAATCAAAATCCATCAGGTTAATAGCTGCTCCCGAATCAACAAAAGCCTGAGCAGAAAATGTGGACAGGGAGCAAATCAGGGTAACAGTCAACAGAAATTTAGTCTGAACACTACCCAAGACAACTGAGCGTGCAAAACGTCTTCCCCGCTTAGGGCAGACTGAAATAGCATGAGAGGCGTCACCACAGTAGAAACATAACCCATTGCGTTTTCGAAACTCATGACGCTGTGCCCCAGAATCCACTCTATCACACTGCATGGGTTCAGAAGCTGGTTCACAAGGCAACACTATTCCACGCATACCTCTACGCTCACGCAAAAGTCTGTCAATTTGAATCGCCAATGACATAGAAACATTGAGACCAGAGGGAGCAGGGAAACCCACCATAACATCTTTTACATTCTCTGACAGACCCTTCCGAAAAAGGGCTGCCAAAGCATCATCATTCCAGTTGGTCAGGACTGTCCACCTTCGGAATCTCTGACAGTACAACTCAGCGTCCTCAAGCCCCTGATTTAATGCCAACAAGGCTTTTTCAGCTTGGTCAGTGACATTAGGTTCATCGTACAATAACCCCAGAGCCAGAAAAAAATGCATCAACATTACTCAAAACAGGATCCCCAGGTGTCAAGGAAAAAGCCCAATCCTGAGGATCGCCACGCAGGAGAGAGATGACAATTTGAACCTGCTGTGCTGCGTTCCTTGAGGATTTAGGTTTTAAGGCAAAAAACAACTTAGTTATTTTTGAAATTCAGAAATTTAGCTCAATCCCCTAAAAACAAATCTGGCATGGGGATCCTAGGTTCCACAACCGGCAACCCTGCAAGATAGGTAGCAATACTCCGAACTTCAGTGGCAAGCTGATCCACACGGCCAGACAACTGTGCAAACTCCATTGAGAAAAAAAAAATCCTCAGCACCCAGAGAAAAAGAGGGAAAGAAAAAAAAAAAATATCTCTGACAACTCTGACAACTTTTTTTTCCTTTTTTTTTTACACTATCCTTCCCTTCTGTGAGTACCATATAATTTTCAGTTTGGCCGGTGATACTGTTATGATTTGGTAGCTGAGGAGAGCAGGCAAAAAAGGCAATACACCAGAGAGGTTGGAATCTACTGGATTGTAGTACCCTGACTAACCACCACCACAACTAAAGGCAGCCGTGGAGCGTACCTACGTTGGTCCTAGACGCCTCATCACAGCCTGAGAAGCTAACAACACCTAAAGATAGAAAGAGGAAAACTATCTGCCCCGGAGCAGATCCCCAAAGAACATAGGAAGCCCCCAAACATGTAATGGCGGTTAGACAAGAGGAAATACAGACACAGACAGAAAATAGTATGAGCAAACGTTGGGGCCCAATCTTCCTAGAAAGAAAAGGATAGGAAGGACACTTACTGCAATCCAAAAAACCCTAAAAAAAATACCAACTCACTAATTGCAAAAACACCTGAGATCACACGACCTCTACCACCTAAATTAGTTCTCTGGTGTAACAAAACTAAGCAGCAGCCACTGAAAAAACTGGAAAAGGCAAATGAACAAATAACAGTGGCCCAGATAAACTGAGAGGAGCACAAGCCCCCGGAGGGGACCTGGCTGACCTCCACAGAAGTGCATGACAAAAAGCAAGCACAAAAATAAAAGCAGAAAATATCTTATCTGTTAGCAGAAGATGCAGGCAAGACACAGCAAGCTTCCAAGTGAACCAGGAACCAAAGTTGAGACAAGAACAATTGATCACCGGCAACCCTGATGGGAGGGAACCTCCCTTATATAAGACCAGTCTGTAACACCTGATTGCCAATCTTCACAATCTTCATTGAATAGTTCAGTACTGTTTGTAACCACCAGAGGGAGCTTCTGCTCAGAATTCATTTCTAACACATTCACAACAAATATTGCTCCTCATTTCAGGAGAGATTGTGCAGTAATCTGAATTTCTTAGGATCAAAAACAATGTAATTTATGAGGTGGAGTGAATTCATGAAACCAGTGCTGGAGCCATGCCAACACATCTCCTGCAAGCGTGAATAAATGTATATTACAGCCATCAGCCACGCACAGCTTAGAGATATATCATGACACAGGTGTGATGTGTTTTATGTAGATTATCACAATCCTCCTTGAAGTTAGTTGGTTTTACAAGAAATTGAAAAAGCAGGATAAAGGGAAACTCTGCTGTTATTGTACAGAAATTCACACTTGGCCTCACTGCACATTTAATGTTGTCGATCATAAAAGTGAAGATTGGCCAGAAAGACTGGACCTCGTCTTGCAGGGACCATATGAGACATTCAGCAGCACAGAAAGGAGAGAAGATTCATCCGATAAGATCTCAGGGATCTAGAAGCCAAAAATGGTGACAATACGGCCAGACTACACCACCGATAAAGCAGCCAGAGCCAGTGACTGAGAAAAATCTGTGACTTCTCTGCATTTAGTGGTAACTACTCACCTGGGTGGCCATATGTGGGAATCTCCCCTTTACACCACTCATCATCTCTCACATATGTCTCTGTAGTATTAATATGGGTCAGATCTTCACCCTGAAACAAATATTATAAAAGTCACTGACAAATGGAGAAGTCACATCTATGATCAGCTCTAATCCTGTCATCTCCACCGTTCTCATTACACAAGTATAAAACATATAATTCTGGTGGATAAAACAAGACTGAGCACAAGACCTTCACAGCCATCTACACATCATAGGGGAGATCTCATGACACCTTCTCTCCATCTACCTGATCATCCTGAGGAGCACTGGGATCTTCCTGGTTACAGTCCTGTGGAAGAAGAGGACGGGGACATCTCTCTGGTGGTGTACTCTTACTGGATAGATCTGGAGGAAACACATACAGGGACTGAATTCATTCTTTACATACAGATAATTATAGGCCGTGTGTATTTAGTCCTGTCTATTACCTGGTGATGTGAGGGGCTGGGGAACCTCCATCATGACGTTCTTGTACAGATCTCTGTGTCCTTCTAAATACTCCCACTCCTCCATGGAGAAATAGACAGCGACATCCTGACGCCTTATAGGAACCTGACACATACAATGATACCGTCATCCCCCGATCCCTTCATAGTGTTACTGTATAATGTCTCAGCATTCCCAGCAGTGTCACCTCTCCAGTCAGCAGCTCAATCATCTTGTAGGTGAGTTCTAGGATCTTCTGGTCATTGATGTCCTCATGGATCAGGGGATGAGGTGGAGGCCCCGTGATTGGGCTCAGGGGTCTTCTACATCCCTCAGACACAGGGTCCTGACAGCGATCACTAGAGGTCTTCTTCAGTACTGTGTAATTCTGGTAATGGAGACACATTAATAAATCTCACTACAGACATTTCCAGAGTCCTCACTTCTCCAGTACTGTCCGTTATTCCCATAGATAAGAATGATGTAATGTGACGTCATCAGAATCTCTCACCTCTCCAGTGAGACGGAAGAGGATCTCTAGGGTGAGGTGTAATATCCTCTCCACCATCTTGTCTCTGTCCATATCCATCCTTGATGGGTAAATCAGGAAAATTATCTTCTATAGAAGATCTTCACTGGGAGGATCCGATATTGTAGAGACCTGAATGAGAAGAAGATGAGCTGATGTAACATCATAACAATCCTGTAATAATACAATTACTGGAGATAAGGGAAACATATGAGATTTATTATCTTACAGGATTTAGTTTTCTTCTTTACATCTACTAATAAAACCTATATATTTAGGCCACAGACAACAAGCAGTTTCTTCCTCGGAAGTCGGCAGCTGAATACGTTCCTCTAAGACTCATCTTCCATAACGCTAATTCTCATCTCATTTACAGACACTGGAATCGGCATTAGCAATACTGCAGGAGATATTCATTACACGAGATATGAGAAATAACTACTTCATGATGAGGACGACATCTTCATCTTCTACTACGGATCTTGAAACATATTTGGCCAGAGTCGGTCACTGACTCCATCACCGCCGGCCTCCACAACTCCTTCTCTCTTGCCTTTTTTTTGGCTATAATTTCAGTGATCCAGATGGATGAACCGGAGGATACCTTGGGGGCCTGGTTAACCTCAGAGGCCTGGGACACATATGCCACTGGAACTGCGTTGGACACGGGCCTAGAGTCAATGTAATCTGAAGGGGGAGGTAAGGGCTTGTTCTCTGACTTCAGGGGCCATGGCTCACTCAGTCTCGTAGACATCTTCGCTCACGTGGCATCGTCCACTCCCGTCCTACCAAGGCTGGTCCTGACCTCCATCAACAACCGCTGTACACTGGCTGCCAAAGCACCCGAAGGTCCAGCCGCGTTCGCCCTGCAAGTGTCAGATTCCCCCGCAGGCACAGCTGTGCACCTGATCTCACGCGGGCGTAGATCCAGCACGGCCTGTTCTTCCGGCTTTAATGCCTCAGAGGTGAATGATGCGGCTTCCGGTCCCCGCTGTGGTGAATCTGGCCCCAGAAACAAGGTTTCTGTCACACGTCTGGATTCTCGCTCTGGCTCCTGACGTCACGGAAGTTGTTCTTCGTGCCCCTGTGACTCCAGCATGGCACCCTACCTCGACTGACTGTCCACTGGTGCAATCCCTGGCTTTGGTGTGGAGGAATGACACTCCACACTCTGGAATCAAGGAGGCTCAGGCCCAGGCAGCCGTCAAGGATCCTTCACAGCAGGTATTTTCTCCTCCTCCAATTCGTCCCACAGGTGCACGGACCGCGCCTTTTCAATCTCCTTCCACCACCTCCATTCCATTCACTCGATACCCTGGCAGTGGAGTGTGCAGCAGTGGTGCATCGCCGCCGTTGTCACGTCTTGAACTGGTGTCAGACAGCTGCACCCGGGCCTTTCTTCTGGGCCCCACCCGTTCCGGAGTGGGGTCGCTTCCAGATCTGCTGTTCCCCACTCTTCTTCGGATACCCTGGATGGCTGGGCACTTGTTTAAACGTTACGGGGTAATTGGGCAGCTCGGGCGTGTAGCCCACCCGAGCACTAAGGGGTATACCCCCTGACTGACTATAAGCCAGGAAATTCTCCTACCTTACTCACCAACTAACCCCTGCTACAGTTAGCTATGTGTAGGATGCCTAGACTAAAGGAATCAGTGCCCCACCTAGTGGACAATAAACATTACTACATTATATTACAATAATACATATATACAAATGATAGACTGGAAACACAGCCTAATACGAAATGACATATCAACAAAATATGAAAATATTCATATACATACATCATCATAGGTGTGATGCCACTTGGGGAGACGAGAATCTAGAGTGGACCCTCTGGTCCGTGGAACTGACCTACCCCTGGGAGATCTGACCTAGTGGAAGGTGACCCCTATACAGGGACCGTCAGGGGCAAGCCCAGAGGTCACTGGACCATGGAGGCCGATACCAAGAGGGGCGGCTCAGATAGAGAGTGGGACGAGGAATAGAGGGAGAGCGCAGGAGGAAAGTGGATACAGCAGAACAGGAACCAGGAGCAGCGGACGGATGACAGTACGGGAACACGGGAAAGCAGCGGCGGGAGACAACTGCGGAGAGAGAGGGCAGAGGAGTATGGTACCAGGACTGGGTACAAAGATATGAACCTGCAGGGTACAGGTACGGCAGCGCACTTGGTACGAGCGAGCAGCGCAGCGTACAAGGCAGAGTGCAGGATAGAGTGCAAGACCATGTACAGGGCAAGAACAAATAGCGCAAGGGGTACGGGGAAGCAAGTAAAGGCCTGTGACATTAGCGGGAGGCTATATGACTATCAGGCAACCTCTACTAAAATGAGGCAGCCTGATATACTGCACTCCTTGCCCGGATTGGTTGTAGGGATTTCCGGGTCCGGGCATCCAAGGGCAAAAGAAGCTGCAGAGGTGCGCACGCGCCCTTTAAGAACGCCAGGGCGCATGTGCAGACGGAAGCTGGGGAAGCGAGACCGGAAGCTGGGGAAGAGCAGAGCGGGGACGAGCGTGGACAGCGCACGGGGACCAGGAAGCAGAGCCACGCTGTAAATAAATAATAAAAAGAAGAAACTGTGCGGGTTCCCCTGTATTTTGATAACCAGCCAGGCAAAACTCACAGCTGGGGCAGTAACCCTCAGCTGTCAGCAAGGTTGGTTATCAAGAATAGAGGGGTCCCCCAAAAGCCGGCAATTCATGTGCCGCACTCAGTAAAATCACAGTGTGACAGGTTAGAATAGAATAGATAGAACAGATATATACACATAGAATACATAGATATATAGATGTCAATCAGGATCTTCAGGGGTTGCACATGTTGTTCTTCCAGGTCTTCATGTGGGGTGGATCTGCAGTGCAGTTGATCCACCTCAAGTGATGATAATAGCTTTCTCTTTATGATATTGAAATGTTGAGTGACTAGTTGTTTCTCAGTTAGTGGACATGCAGGTCTTGTATCCATCCACAGTTTCCTCATACGCTTCATATATCCTCTCTCATTTGGTCTTCTGTTATAGTAGCATTTCATCAGATCCAGGTTGTCTTGCCTTGTCCATGTATGGTTTGGTCCAGTAGCCCATTTATCATCAGATTGTCCTGGTTCCTCGACATCTGACACGGACCTTGTTAATCCGGGCGACGTCCGAGCCGGCATGACTCTCTTTGTTCGTCACACTCATGTTTATTGAGGTAGGGACCATAGTGTTATCGACCACTACTGGTATATTATGTCCAACAGGGCAGAGCCAGGATTTGAACCTCAGTCTCCCACATTGGTGCCTGTGATTTTACTAAACGTGGCACGTGTATTGCCGGCTTCTATTATATCTTTTACCGAATGTTACTGACTTTTCACGATCTTAAGAAAAATGCTCGTGTTACCAATCATTAATCCGAATGTACCATATTTGTGCCGAATTTATGTTTGGCGATCGTTTTCCGAACATATTCGCTCATCTCTAATTATGGCCACCCCAACCTGCGACACAAAAAAACCCCACTCAGTATGGAGGCATTTACAGTCCACCACAACCCCCGAATAATGGCCCCTACCAGCCACACATTCAGTATGAGTCCCAGCAGCTCTTCTCTTAATATGATGCCCCCACAATTCCTGATATTTGAAAAAACACACACTACTCCCCCAACCCGGTTCCTGAGGAGCGCTGCTCTGTGCGGTGTGAGCACTGAGGCTCCATACTACAGGTGTGATGCAGTGACGTCATTGTGCCTGCAGTGCACGGAGTCTCAGACTCAGAAGTGAAGGCTGAATGGTGGATCAGGAGCTTCCACTCCCTGATTCACGAATCTATTCAACGGTGTCAGCGTCATGGGAATGTGGATATCGCTGAAATTGTGATGATGGGAAGGAGGGGGTGACCAATACCACACCCCACCGAACCCTGTCAATTCATAGGCACCATAGCAACTGAGTGGGCTACCTTTATGGAGGGTACACTCCTGCCTATCCAACTATCGTATGGCGAATATCTCAAAGATCCTGGGTTCATTAGTATCTGCACCAAGAATGAGGCTAAGTGAGTATTTATTAATTAACTGTCGGTGGTCGGAGGTAGTCAGTGAGGTGGATGGTACCATATTGTGCATGTAGGGGGCAGTACTGTGGGAACATTAGAAATTGGGGGGATCTAAGTACTGTGGGGACATTATACTGTGTGTGAGGGGGATGCCAGTCCTGTGGAAATATTATCCTGTGTCTGTGGGACGCCACTATTGTGGGAACAAAATACTGTGTGTGGTGGGATGATGGTACTGTGGGGACTTTATACTGTGTGTGGGGGTATGGCGGTACTATGAGAATATTATACTGTGTGTGGGGATGGAGATACTGTGGAGACATTATACTGTGTGTGAGGGGGATGCCAGTCCTGTGGAAACATTATTCTGTGGCTGTGGGAAGCCACTATTGTTGGAACAAAATACTGTGTGTGGTGGGATAATGGTACTGTGAGAACATAATACTGTGTGTGTGGGGGTATGGCGGCATTGAGATTATACTGTGTGTGGGGGTATGGCGGTATTATGAGATTATACTGTGTGTGGGGGTATGGTGTTACTGTAGGAACATTATACTGTGTGTGGGGGTATGGTGGGACTGTAGGAACATTATACTGTGCGTGGGGGGTATGGCGGTACTGTAGGAACGTTATACTGTGTGTGGGGGTATGGCGGTAGTGTAGGAACATTATAATGTGTGTTGGGGTATGGCGGTACTGTTGGAACATTATACTGTGTGTGGGGGATGGCGGTACTGTAGGAACATTATACTGTGTGTGGGGCTATGGCGGTACTGTAGGAACATTATACTGTGTGTGGGGGTATGGCGGTAATGAGAACATTATACTGTGTGTGGGGGTATGGCGGTACTGTATGAACGTTATACTGTGTTGGGGGGTTGGGCGGTAGTGTAGGAACATTATACTGTGTGGGGGTATGGCGGTACTGTGGAAATATTATACTGTGTGTGGGGGTATGGCGGTACTGTAGAAACATTATACTGTGTGTGGGGGTATGGCGGTACTATGAGAACATTATACTGTGTGTGGGGGGATGGCGGTACTGGGGGAACATTATACTGTGTATGGGGCATGTCGGTACTGGGGGAACATTATACTGTGTGTGGGGGTATGGCGGTACTGGGGGAACATTATACTGTGTGGGGGATGTCGGTACTGGGGGAACATTTTACTGTGTGTGGGGGTATGGCGGTACTGTGGAAACATTATACTGTGTGTGGGGTTATGGCGGTACTGTAGGAACATTATACTGTGTGTGGGGGTATGGCGGTACTATGAGAACATTATACTGTGTGTGGGGGTATGGCGGTACTGTGGGTACATTATACTGTGTGTGGAGGATGGCAGTACTGTGGGAACATTATACTGTGTGTGGGAGGATGGCAGTACTGTGGGAACATTATACTGTGCATAGAGGGATGGCGGTACTATGAGAACATTATACTGTGTGTGGGAGATGGCGGTACTGTGGGAACATTATACTGTGTGTGGGGGATGGCGGTACTGTGGGAACATTATACTGTGTGTGGGGGATGGCGGTACTGTGGGAACATACTGTGTGTGGGGGATGGCGGTACTGTGGGAACATTATACTGTGTGTGGGGGGATGGCGGTACTGTGGGAACATTATACTGTGTGTGGGGGGATGGCGGTACTGTGGGAACATTATACTGTGTGGGGGATGGCGGTACTGTGGGAACATTATACTGTGTGTGGGGGATGGTGGTACTGTGGGAACATTATACTGTGTGTGGGGGATGGTGGTACTGTGGGAACATTATACTGTGTGTGGGGGATGGTGGTACTGTGGGAACATTATACTGTGTGTGGGGGATGGTGGTACTGTGGGAACATTATACTGTGTGTGGGGGGATGGTGGTACTGTGGGAACATTATACTGTATGTGGGGGATGGCAGTACTGGGGGGACATTATACTGTGTGGGGGATGGTGGTACTGTGGGAACATTATACTGTGTGTGGGGGATGGCGGTACTGTGGGAACATTATACTGTGTGGGGGATGGTGGTACTGTGGGAACATTATACTGTGTGGGGGATGGCAGTACTGTGGGAACATTATACTGTGTGGGGGGATGGCGGTACTGTGGGAACATTATACTGTGTGGGAGGATGGCGGTACTGTAGGAACATTATACTGTGTTTGGGGGTATGTCGGTACTATAAGAACAGTATACTGTGTGTGGGGTTATGGCAGTACTGTGGGAACATTACACTGTGTTCCAAATTATTATGCAAAAATTGTTTAGGAGTGATAAGGTAAGAATTTTTTTGTTTGTCAGGTAAACTCATTGATGGTGATGTGTGTCAGGGCTCTTTATATCACTGTTAGCAATTGCAGACACCTGTGCTAGTTATTTTGGCAGGTGTGTCCAATGAAAGGCAAGACTACTTAAGAAGGCTGTCCCACATTATTAAGCAGCCTACATTTTCTGCCAAAATGGGAAAGAAAAAGGATGTGTCGGCTGCTGAGAAGCAACAAATTGTGGACTGTTTAGGTCAAGGCATGACTACAATCAACATCGCCAAGACACTTAATCGTGATCATCGCACAATCAAGAAGTATGTAGCTGATTCACAGTACACACGTGTGCGTGCTGATAAGGGAAAATTGAGGACTCTTTCCTACAGGCAATTACGTCAGGTTAAAAGAGCAGCGGCAAAAAAGCCTTGTCATAGCAGCAGACAAGTTTTTGAAGCTGCTGGTACCTCCAACGTCCCCCGAACAACATGATGCAGTGTCCTTCAGAGGTTTTCAGCTGAGCGTAAGCCATCCTGTCGACCTCCTCTATCCACTGCACACAAGCAGAAACGGCTCCAGTGGGCCAAACAATACATGAAGACTGACTTCAAAACTGTTTTGTTCACCGATGAGTGCCGTGCAACGCTCGATGGTCCAGATGGATGGAGTGGAGGATGGCTGGTTGATGGACACCCCATGCAAACACTGCTACGGCGCCAACAAGGAGGAGGTGGAGTAATGTTTTGGGCTGGAATCATGGGGAGAGAGATTGTCGGCCCCTTTAGGATCCCTGAAGGGGTAAAGATGAACTCCATAGTGTATGTTGAGTTTCTCAAACAGCACTTCCTGCCATGGTTCAAGAAGAAGAACCGTGCATTCCGCAGCAAGATCATTTTCATGCATGATAATGCACCGTCTCATGCTGCACATAACACATCTGCATCTCTGGCTGCTATGGGCATAAAAGGGGACAAACTTATGGTGTGGCCGCCATGCTCCCCTGACCTCAACCCCATTGAGAACCTCTGGAGCATCATCAAAAGGAGTGTCTATGATGGCGGGAGGCAGTTCACACCTAAGCAACAGTTCTGGGAGGGTATTCTGTCCTCATGCAAAACAATTGAAGCAGAAACCATCCAAATCCTGACAAATTCAATGGACGAGAGAGTTCAGAAGCTGCTTACGAACAAGGGGTCCTATGTGCAAATGTAACATCACCTAGAATAAAGTTTTGAGTTGAAAACTGTTTGATTTCAGTTTGTAATAACCTGCTAATGCTTATAATTTCAAAAATGACCATTTTTTTGTTCTTTATTAAAATGAAAAGGTTGAAAACTCTGCTGTGCATAATAATTTGGAACATGCATTTTGAGTGCAGTTTGAGTGTTTTATTTTTTAAAAAATATACTGTTATCATAGGCAGTTTGTACAAAAACCTTTCAATTGTACTCTAATAGCTATTTGACTGGAAAATTACAATGACTGAAATTCATATAGGTAATTTGGGAAAATCTGAGAAAATATTATTTGCATAATAATTTGGAACACAGTGTATACTGTGTGGGGGATGGCGGTACTTTGGAACATTATACTGTGTGGGGGATGGTGGTACTGTGGGAACATTATACTGTGTGTGGGGATGGTGGTACTGTAGGAACATTATACTGTGTGTGGGGGGATGGCGGTACTATAAGAACAGTATACTGTGTGTGGGGTTATGGCGGTACTGTAGGAACATTATACTGTGTGTGGGGATGGTGGTACTGTAGGAACATTATACTGCGTGTGGGGGATGGTGGTACTGTAGGAACATTATACTGTGTGTGGGGGATGGCGGTACTGTAGGAACATTATACTGTGTGTGAGGGATGGCGGTACTGTAGGAACATTATACTGTGTGTGGGGGATGGTGGTACTGTAGGAACATTATACTGTGTTTGGGGGTATGGCGGTACTATAAGAACAGTATACTGTGTGTGGGGTTATGGCGGTACTGTGGAAACATTATACTGTGTGTGGAGGATGGCAGTACTGTGGGAACATTATACTGTGTGTGGGAGGATGGCAGTACTGTAGGAACATTATACTGTGTGTGGAGGATGGTGGTACTGTAGGAACATTATACTGTGTTTGGGGTATGGCGGTACTATGAGAACATTATACTGTGTGTGGGGGTATGGCGGTACTGTGGGAACATTATACTGTGTGTGGAGGATGGCAGTACTGTGGGAACATTATACTGTGTGTGGGAGGATGGCAGTACTGTGGGAACATTATACTGTGCATAGAGGGATGGCGGTACTATGAGAACATTATACTGTGTGTGGGAGATGGCGGTACTGTGGGATTATACTGTGTGTGGGGATGGCGGTACTGTGGGAACATTATACTGTGTGTGGGGGATGGCGGTACTGTGGGAACATTATACTGTGTGTGGGGGGATGGCGGTACTGTGGGAACATTATACTGTGTGTGGGGGGATGGCGGTACTGTGGGAACATTATACTGTGTGTGGGGGATGGCGGTACTGTGGGAACATTATACTGTATGTGGGGGATGGCGGTACTGTGGGAACATTATACTGTGTGTGGGGGATGGCGGTACTGTGGGAACATTATACTGTGTGTGGGGGATGGCGGTACTGTGGGAACATTATACTGTGTGTGGGGGATGGCGGTACTGTGGGAACATTATACTGTGTGTGGGGGATGGCGGTACTGTGGGAACATTATACTGTATGTGGGGGATGGTGGTACTGTGGGAACATTATACTGTGTGTGGGGGATGGCGGTACTGTGGGAACATTATACTGTGTGTGGGGGATGGTGGTACTGTGGGAACATTATACTGTGTGTGGGGGATGGTGGTACTGTGGGAACATTATACTGTGTGTGGGGGATGGTGGTACTGTGGGAACATTATACTGTGTGTGGGGGATGGTGGTACTGTGGGAACATTATACTGTATGTGGGGGATGGCAGTACTGGGGGACATTATACTGTGTGTGGGGGATGGTGGTACTGTGGGAACATTATACTGTGTGTGGGGATGGCGGTACTGAGGGAACATTATACTGTGTGTGGGGGATGGGGGTACTGTGGGAACATTATACTGTGTGTGGGGGATGGCGGTACTGTGGGAACATTATACTGTGTGTGGGGGATGGCGGTACTGTGGGAACATTATACTGTGTGGGGGGATGGCGGTACTGTGGGAACATTATACTGTGTGGGAGGATGGCGGTACTGTAGGAACATTATACTGTGTTTGGGGGTATGTCGGTACTATAAGAACAGTATACTGTGTGTGGGGTTATGGCAGTACTGTGGGAACATTATACTGTGTGGGGGGATGGCGGTACTGTGGGAACATTATACTGTGTGGGGGGATGGCGGTACTGTGGGAACATTATACTGTGTGCGGGGGATGGTGGTACTGTAGGAACATTATACTGTGTGTGGGGGATGGCGGTACTGTAGGAACATTATACTGTGTGTGGGGTTATGGCGGTACTGTAGGAACATTATACTGTGTGTGGGAAGATGGTGGTACTGTAGGAACATTATACTGTGTGTGGGGGATGGCGGTACTGTAGGAACATTATACTGTGTGTGGGGGATGGTGGTACTGTGGGAACATTATACTGTGTGTGGGGGATGGTGGTACTGTAGGAACATTACATTGTGTGTGGGGGATGGCGGTACTGGGGGAACATTATACTGTGTCTGGGGGATGGTGGTACTGTAGGAACATTATACTGTGTTTGGGGGATGGCGGTACTATAAGAACAGTATACTGTGTGTGGGGTTATGGCGGTACTGTGGAAACATACTGTGTGAGCAGCGTCATATACTGCATAAGGGGTGTAAAAAGGAGCGTCATAAAAAAGACTCCTCAGGGCTGTGCTGCATTTGTAGGAAAAGACTGCCATCTGCTGTCCAGACGGAACCATGTGGAATCAATGGGAAGAGGGAGAGTTTCAGGAAGGAAGAGTCTAGATAGTGCACCTGGTCAGGTGACCTTGATGACGCCGTTTCCTGATATTATAAAGGCCATAGCCCCAAAGTCAGAACAGATTTGGCGCCAAGAAAGGAAAGGGGAAGAATCAGAGGCAGCAGCTCCTGGTAAAGTGCCCGAGGCAGCTGGTTGTGGGGCAGAACCTGCTTACAGGGCATAATGGGGCATTACACTGTGTGGGGCCAAGAAAGGGGCCCTGTACTATGAGAACACCTCCGCCTCCTCACTGCCCGTCTCCCATAGTTGGGTCGTATGTATCTATTACAGGAAACACCACAGAAACGTGATGATTCTTATAAAGAGCCTCAGTGCTGAAGGGGTTAATGTCCCCCCCGCCCAGTAATGGGGAATCTCCAGCACCTACCTCCACCTGCAGAGCCGCACACCACATATATGGCTGCTCTGTGCCCAGTAATGGGGAATCTCCAGCACCTACCTCCACCTGCAGAGCCGCACTCCACATATATGGCTGTTCTGTGCCCAGTAATGGGGAATCTCCAGCACCTACCTCCACCTGCAGAGCCGCACACCACATATATGGCTGTTCTGTGCCCAGTAATGGGGAATCTCCAGCACCTACCTCCACCTGCAGAGCCGCACACCACATATATGGCTGTTCTGTGCCCAGTAATGGGGAATCTCCAGCACTTACCTCCACCTGCAGAGCCGCACTCCACATATATGGCTGTTCTGTGCCCAGTAATGGGGAATCTCCAGCACCTACCTCCACCTGCAGAGCCGCACACCACA
>JARQOD010000003.1:33117817-33214444 GCA_033576555.1 Oophaga sylvatica | reverse complement strand
AAATTTAATTAGGATAAATTTATCCTTCCGTGTTTGCTGCTTGCTTTTCCAAATCTCTATTTAATGTCTTCTTGAGTGCTCAGAACGAAATGAAAACTGTCCACACGGGAGTGTCAGTATAACAGTCCGTCAAAGACATACATTTATTATTCATTCAAGGTTTTATACGTTTACAAAAAGGGGCTGGTTAGTCAATTAACATACAATTAAAAGCTGCTAGATTATTGGCTGTTCTAGTGTAAATATGATAATTATGATAATCATGGTAAAAGAGCTGAAGTTGCAGAATTATTGTTTTATATTCTTTTGACCTAGTTGTCTTGAATGACTATAAGGTAAACAACAGATATCTAATAAGACTCCATGTACTTGTTCCTTATGAAGGCCTTATGAATGCCGGATTCATTTAAAATGACTGATTATAGCTGGCATGAGCACAGGATTTTTAGCAAGTGAGATCTATCTAACTGTGAACTGTAAATATATATATATGTGTGAATATACTTTGAATATATGGAATACATATACATTTCCATGACATTCCACTAGTTCTTAGTGACAGGTTGAAGTGATGGGTTAGTTTCTGGATGAAGACTGATGTAAGATGTGTAATGAGGTCAGATGGGATTGGGTCATGTTCACAGGTGGTGAGACATGATTTGGAGAGTAAAGAGGAAAGTTGATCTTCCATGATGGTGAAGTTTGTTTTGGAGGAGGAGACTTGAGTAGTAATGAGGAGGGGCTGTGCGAACTTTATGCAAAAGCTTTGCCTTATGTTGTCAATCTTCCTCTTAAAGAATGAGGCAAAGTCTTCAGCTGAAATGAGTGAATAGGGAGGGGTAGCTGGGGATGAGGATAGAATTGAAAGTACTGAATAGCTGTTTAGTGTTGTGAGACAGTGATGATATGAGAGATAAGAAGTAGGTTTGTTTTGCTGCAATGAGTAATTTCTCTGCATTTTGACAACTTCTGTTACTGGACAGGCTAGTCGACTACCTTTCTTTGGCAGCTGCACAGGGTTATGCCTTGTAGATGAGGGCCAGGATATGCTCCAGTGGATGGCAAGCTCTACATCAAGTAATCTCTCCTCCTCTTCCTCCACCTTAACATCACACATAGTACAGTCCTCATAAGTAGCACCCCAATTACCCTTGTTTCTTCTCGTGTCACTGAGCCCGTTCACTTCTATGGGGATGTCACGGTAGCTGCAGCTCGGTCCGTGGCCCTGGGGCTCACCTTAAATGTGGGATATTTACAGGGGATTAAAGTATTTGTAGAATATTCAAGACGCCACCTGTGGTTCCTGGTCAGGGGGACCAGCACTGCTGTATAGGTCCACTGAAGGGTTGGTATTAGGCAGCAAGGTGTTAAGCCTTCCACAGGTAAGGCAGGGTAGTTAAGCTGTGTAGGGGTGCAGGATGGAGGAGGGAAGTTCGGCCGTAGGAGTAATAATGTGAACACACACAAAAGTCTCTTTCTGTACCTTTACTGATGGAATTGTAGGCACGTCCCGGGATACTGGCAGGGTGAAGGATGCACGTCAAGTTCTTCTCACTGAGTAGGTGTAGGGCCTCCTTACTCATGTAATGTGAGTCTCTGACCAGTATGAAACGTGGCCTAACTCTGTCTTCAACTTTACACCCGGCTGACTTTGTGTAGGGCCTTCTATTGGAAAGAACAGTCTCTAATGGTTGGCCGACCAGACTCCTGTCTTCCTGACCCAGTTACGTATCAACACTTATGGGCCCCTGCGACTTGTAGTCCCGCAGGGCCTCCGGTATCTCCTGCTAGTCGTGAAGGATCCAGCAAGCTCGGACCCGGTGTCCGGTAAATCAGAGTAGGGGTAAGCTGTCGATGCTGTTTCCACCTCTGTCACTCTCTTCTTATCCACTCGCCTTTCGTCCTACTCAACCCTCACATAAACACACACTAGCAGATGGTGGCTGCTTCTCCTCCTTCTTCACCGCTCTCTAAGCGTCGGCACGCTTGCTCACTGAACTGTACTTGGTTGACTCAGTTCTGACAAGGCTGGAGTGGCTTTCTCTCCACCTGTACTAGCCTTCACATGTTTGAACTAAGCTTGGAGCTGCAGATTTCAGGTTCTTTCAACAACAGCTGGTCTCCCTCTCTTGAGCTCTGCTCTGTGAACTGAACTGCGCACTTGCTCAGCTCTCACCTTCTGCACTCTCTGAGGTGACTAATCACTCTGATCTCACCTCTGTGGCTTCACCATCCTTATATACACTAAAAAGGCTCCCTCTGGTGGCTCTATGGATTGGTGAAGATGTGTGTATGCATATTGGGTCCTCTAGTGGTTATTACCTTTGGTGCATCCTTCTGGGAAGTAAGAATCCAGGCACAGCTGGGCTCTACATTCCCCCCTAGTAAACATCAGCACTCCCGGGCTGAAAGACATTTTTTTGAATCAACGTTAACATTAAATAACAAGTGAACTCTTCCTTATGGGAGGCAAGAATCTTGCTAATCAGTTGCTAACAGGTAACATACATATATTTACACAATAATTTATATTACATTTATATATACTGTGACTCTAGTTAACTGCTTATATTTGTTAGGCCTACTCTCTGTACCTAACAGGTAACTGTCCCTTTGTTATGCGTACTGACCTACGTGGTGTTGCGATAGGTGAGGTAGCATTTGACCTGTCTGTCCTGCGTGCAGGTAAATTGTAATACTGCCTTAACCTCTCTAGGGATCTGGCAAGTATACTTGCAGCTGGGTTATGCGGTTCGGTCTCGCCAGGGGATTCTTCTTCCTGAGACCCAACATCTTGAGATTCCACGTCTTGAGACTCCACTTCTTGAGATTCTGCTGGAGCAGGTTCCTCTTGAACTATTTCTTCTGTAACAACTGACTCAACTTGACGTTGGAGTGCTTCTTGCGGTTCATAGAATTGGAGTACGGGAATGATTACAGCTTCTCCAATACGAGGCCAATCTGCGGGAAAATCTCCTAAGTCCGTATGTATGACTCCACCTTGCTTCTCTTTGTCAATGACAGGTTCTTCTTCTTGAAGCTTTAATAGATCTGGACATAGTTTTAGGTGATCTCTGGATACAGTGGTAGTCGTTTTTCTTCCATCTTTACTGATGATACACGTTTTCTTGTTGTCAAACTTTGAATTTTGCACGACATAGGGCTCTCTTTCCCATTGATCATCTAATTTGTGCATTCTCCTTTTTCTTTTCAGCACAATTTCTCCAGGAACAAAAGGTTCAGCTGGCACACTTTTGTTGTAGTTATCCTCTTGTTTTTCCCTTACTTTATTGAGACTATCTTCCACGCAGGCTTGTACTCTCCTGTACTGTTCCTGTCTGTTTATGTCCCAATCTTCAGTAGTAACATCTGCTTCTGGTTCCACAACACCAAGTTCCAGATCCATGGGCAGCTTTCCTGGTCTTGCCCGCATAAGATAGGCTGGGGTACAATTGGTGGAACTCACAGGTATGTGATTGTACAGATCTACCAAATCAGGTAGTAGGTCTGGCGACCGATTTCTCTCCTCAAGTGGTACTGTCTTCAGCAGATCAATGACAATGTGATTCATCTTTTCACAGAGACCATTTGTTTGGGGGTGGTACGGTGTGATTCTTATCTTCTTGCATCCATACAAATTACAGAATTCCTGGAATAATTCGGCTTCAAAGGCAGGGCCTTGGTCGGTTAGCACCTGCTCAGGATATACATGGGGTCTGCAGAAATACGCTTGGAACGTCTTTGCTGCTTTTTCTGCTGTCAGATCTTTGACAGGGGCGACCACCAGGAACCTGGAGTAGTGATCCACCATTGTCAGGGCATATGAGTATCCCGACCGGCTGGGTGACAACTTGACATGGTCCAGGGCCACGATCTCCAAGGGACGAGTCGTCTTGATGGGTTGCAGAGGTGCTTTCTGGCTGCTGTAGTCTTTTCTTCGGAGACTACAGGGTCCACAGTTTTTACACCACCTCTCAATGGAGCTGCGCATTCCCACCCAGTAGAAACGACACTTCAACAGGGTCTCCAGCTTCTTCCAGCCAAAGTGCCCCGCTTGATCGTGGTAGGCTTCCAACACCATCTGGACGTCTGCTCTGGGGACTACTATCTGCCATACCATCTCATGGGTCTTTGGGTTGACATACCTCCGGCACAGCTTCTCTCGATAGATAAACAACCGGATCCTTCTCCAAGGAGGAACCTTCTTGAGTTATCAGCTCCTTGATACGGCTGACAACTGGATCACTGTCCTGAGTCTCCTTCCAGCTGTGGTGAGGTAAAGGATTTAACGTCTTACCACGCTGCCTCCTGCAGGCGCGTTGCTCGTGGATCATCCCATTTCTGTGAAAGGCAGCTAGTTCAATCTCTTCTAGGTCATCCAATTCCTCTTCCGTGTCTGACTCATGAGGCATTCTGGACAGGGCATTAGCGTTTGCGTTCTTGCGGCCCACCCTGTACTTGATTGTGAATTGATAGCTTGACAGCCGAGCCCTCCAACGTAGTTCCATGGCTCCCAGCTTAGCTGTTTCAAGATGTGTCAAGGGGTTATTGTCAGTGTAGGCCGTGAATTTGCTGGAGGCTAGGTAATGCTTGAATCTTTCAGTAATGGCCCAGACCAGTGCCAGGAACTCCAACTTGAAGCTGCTGTAGTTTTCTGGGTTCCTCTCGGTTGGGCGGAGCTTCCTGCTTGCATATGCGATGACTTTTTCTTGGCCATTTTGCTTCTGACTGAGGACAGCTCCCAATCCTTCATTGCTGGCATCAGTGTACAGCAGGAACGGCTGGCTGTAGTCAGGGTAGGCTAAGATCTCGTCGCCTGTCAGGATCTCCTTCATCTCCTTAAATGCCTCAGCCTGTTCTTTACCCCATGGGAATGGAGAATTTCTGCTCTTGAGGGATTGTCCTACCAGGAGGTCTTGCAGAGGCGCTGCTTTCTTGGTGTAGTCCTTCACAAACCTCCGGTAGTATCCTGTCAGTCCCAGGAACTGACGTACCTCCTTGAGATTCTTCGGCTCCGGCCATTTCTGGATGGCGGTGACCTTCTCAGGGTCTGGCGCTACTCCTTCTGAGCTGACAATATGTCCCAAGTACTGTACCTTTTGTTTGAGCAGATGGCACTTTGAAGGCTTCAGTTTCATCCCATACTTGGACAGTGACTCGAATAACTCCGCCAGGTGCTTCAAGTGATCTTCATACGTCTTAGAGTACACAATTACGTCGTCCAGGTACAGCAACACAGTTTCAAAGTTGAGATGTCCCAGGCAGCTCTCCATCACTCTCTGGAACCTGCCAGGGGCACTGCTGAGTCCAAATGGCATTCTGTCGAACTCACAGAGGCCCATCGGGGTGATGAAAGCCGTCTTCTCCCGATCCTCCTCAGCCACAGCTACTTGCCAGTACCCACTAGTGAGGTCAAGGGTGGAAAAGTAATTAGCAGTCTTTAAGGCAGCTAAGGATTCCTCAATGCGTGGTAAAGGGTATGCATCTTTATGTGTAATACGATTTACTTGTCTGTAATCTACACACATTCTCATGCTTCCATCCTTTTTCCTGACTAGGACTAGAGGTGCTGCCCAGGGACTACAAATATCCCTTATCACCCCTGCTTCCTTCATGTCACGCAACATCTCCTTGGCTTTCTGGTAATGTGCTGGTGGTATAGGCCTGTAACGTTCTTTAATGGGGGATGGTTGCCTGTAGGGATATGGTGTTGCACTCCCTTAATTGTCCCAAAGTCAAGTGGGTGATTGCTAAATACCTGTGTGTACTCCTGTACCACTCGAAGTACTCCCTGTTTCTGGTGGGCTGGAGTGGTGTCTGTCCCGACATGGAGCTGCTGACACCAATCCTCCACCTGGGTTGCTGGGCCGTTATCCTCCGCTGGTTGTGGGGAGGTTAAGGACTCCGTCGTGTGAATGGAGTTGTTATCTACTGCATGTAATTTAGCAACAGTGGCATAACGTAGTAATTTCACTTCATCTTCTCCCCAGTTGAGAAGACGTACTGGCACTCTCCCATTTCGTACCTCCACTACCCCTCTAGCAGTCAAGAGTGTAGGTCTATGCTCTGAACAATGGGGCTCTACTACTGCTTGGTAGTTCTGTCCTCTCAGACCTATTGCTGCTCTACACCAAATAAGCATTTCACTCATTGGGGGTATCACAATGGGATTCGGGTCTGTTACCTGTACATTACCAATCTCACCACCGGTCAATTTTACTTGCTGCTGGCACATCAGGGCCCGGATCTCCTTCTGGATCACTCCCTTTTGCTTTGACCTGGCAACATCGGCGAGCTGTTGGAGCAAAAACACAACTTCCTCCAAACAGTTACTGATAATGTTGGTACCTAAAACCACATTTAAGCCATTTTCCTCATTTACAGTCCTTACTACTAAGAGTCCCTGGTCCTTCAGCTCCACTCTACCCACTTTTACGTCCACGTTTTTGGCTCCGAATATATCAACAGGGAGGCCATTAGAGGCGTATACTGCAAAGTCAGGGCTCGGGGGCCGGAGACTGTCCATGGACCAAAATCTATTATACAGGACATCAGGTATGATGGTTACCTGAGATCCAGTGTCCAGTAGCGCAGGTATGGCGATTCCGTCCAGGATGATGGACAGGAAAGGTCTTCCTCACACAAACCTGCGGTTCCAGTCTGAAGGGCCTGAAGAGTCTAGTCCTGGGTGTTGGCCCTCGGACCCAGGATCTGCTCGTTTAAAGGACACCGACGTGCTGGATGACCTTCTCTGTGTCAACGGTAGCAGATTATCTCTCCGCGAGGACGGTGCTGGTCGTGGGTCGCTCCTGGGGGTGGCGTTGTCCTCCTCCGATGGGGCGACGTCCTCCTTCTCCTCCGGCTCATCCAAGGGACATCCTCTGGGCAGTCAGCTAGCAGGATCTTTCCTTCCTCCTCCTTCCACAGTTGCAGGGCACTCATTACAGTGGCCAGGTTTTTGGTCAGCTGGCGCACTTCTGAGCGCAGACAGTCCAGCTCAGTGGGGGGCGCCACCTGCGTTATGGCTTCCGCAACCAGCGGGGAAAAGGTGGATGCTGCTGGCTTTAGAGTGGCTTCACCCGGGTGACACTGGGTTGCCATCTCGGGCTTTTCCAGGGGTCGCAGTCCTTTTATAGCCATATCCTTAAGGGCATCAAAGGTAGCGTCAGGATGATCCAAGGACCACCAATGCACAGTTCTGCTTTCAGCTTGGGACCTCAGTCCCTGTACTGTACAAATTGTTCTTTTAACATTTTATTTCCATTGGTGACACTTATGGGGTTAACCTGTCTGAGAGCTCGCAGGGCCCCCTGTAGTCGGCAGGCATAGTCCCTAATGCTATCATCTGGTTTCTGGGAGCATTGGTAAAACCTCATCTGGAGATCTGTTTCAGTGCGGTCCTCAAAGATAGTCTGTAGCTTTAAGAAAATTGCAGGTACTGACTCCTGGTCTGCAGCTGTCCAAGTCTCTACTTCCCTCTCTGCAGCACCAGTCAGTTGTCCCACTACCACTGCAGCTCTTTGTTTCTCTGACATAGGGTACATGTCCATTATGCTGCATATTTTGCGCTTAAACCCTGACAGGGTGTCTGGCTTACTGCTGTACTGGGGAAGCCACTTTGCTCCGGGCATATACGGTAATGTTATCGGTATTATTATGGCCACAGGTCCTGGTGGAGGAGCTGCGATTCCAGCCTGCACTCCAGCGCCTGCTGGTACATCATTGGGGCTATCGGCCTGGTCCGCGCCATCGGCCTGTTGCTGCGACATCTTGGCGCCCCCCCTAGTAAAACGTGGCCGACCTTCTCTGAAGGCCGCAGCTCCGCAGGGCACAGCGGTGTAGAAGAACCTGCGTCGCGGGCGCTCTGACGTCAGAGCGCTCACTCCAATTCTTCACAGGACCTGCCGCTGCGTCAGCGTTGGGGGCAAGTCCACAATTCAGCATGCTTTCTACAGGTACGCCTCCTTCTCTTTGCGCCGTAACGCTGCAATTTGGCGGGCAATGGCGTGAAATCTTCACCACAAATAGGACAGTCTTTTAGTGAGGCACACAGTACCCGGTGGCAACGGGCACAAATCACTCAGTTGCTGCAGGGCACAAAATCCTGTTCATGACGCCAAGTTAGATGAGCCGCCCGCCAGGGCCGTGGGGTACTCGGCACTGAGCCCGTTCACTTCTATGGGGGATGTCACGGTAGCTGCAGCTCGGTCCGTGGCCCTGGGGCTCACCTTAAATGTGGGATATTTACAGGGGATTAAAGTATTTGTAGAATGTTCGTGACGCCACCTGTGGTTCCTGGTTAGGGGGACCAGCACTGCTGTTTAGGTCCACTGAAGGGTTGGTATTAGGCAGCAAGGTGTTAAGCCTTCCACAGGTAAGGCTGGGGACCTTCAGGGTAGTTAAGCTGTGTAGGGGTACAGGATGGAGGAGTAATAATGTGAACACACACACAAAAGTCTCTTTCTGTACCTTTACTGATGGAATTGTAGGCACGTCCCAGGATACTGGCAGGGTGAAGGATGCACGTCGAGTTCTTCCCACTGAGTAGGTGTAGGGCCTCCTTACTCCAGTAATGTGAGTCTCTGACCAGTATGAAACGAGGCCTAACTCTGTCTTCAACTTTACACCCGGCTGACTTTGTGTAGGGCCTTCTATTGGAAAGACCACAGTCTCTAATGGTTGGCCGACCAGACTCCTGTCTTCCTGACCCAGTTACGTATCAACACTTATGGGCCCCTGCGACTTGTAGTCCCGCAGGGCCTCCGGTATCTCCTGCTAGTCGTGAAGGATCCAGCAAGCTCGGACCCGGTGTCCGGTAAATCAGAGTAGGGGTAAGCTATCGATGCTATTTCCACCTCTGTCACTCTCTTCTTATCCACTCGACTTTCGTCCTACTCGACCCTCACATAAACACACACTAGCAGATGGTGGCTGCTTCTCCTCCTTCTTCACCGCTCTCTAAGAGTCGGCACGCTTGCTCACTGAACTGAACTCGGTTGACTCAGTTCTGACTAGGCTGGAGTGACTTTCTTTCCACCTGTACTAGCCTCCACACATTTGAACTAAGCTTGGAGCTGCAGATTTTAGGTTCTTTCAACAACAGCTGGTCTCCCTCTCTTGAGCTCTGATCTGTGAACTGAACTGCGCACTTTCTCAGCTCTCATCTTCTGCACTCTCTGAGGTGACTAATCACTCTGATCTCACCTCTGTGGCTTCACCATCCTTATATACACTAAAAAGGCTCCCTCTGGTGGCTCTAGGGATTGGTGAAGATGTGTGTATGCATATTGGGTCCTCTAGTGGTCATTACCTTTGGTGCATCCTTCTGGGAAGTAAGAATCCAGGCACAGCTGGGCTCTACATCACAACTCTCCAACTGGGAGGAACCACAGATTGGCAAGTCTTCAGAGCTGTTTGCACATTCTATTCCATGTGCATCACAATCCTGCTCCAAAAATTCACAGACTCAAGAGTAGGAAAGCATCTGCAATCATAGGCAAATATATTTGCAGTTGAGTCCGAGAAGAATCCAGACCCTCTTCACCAGATGTTAACCTCCAGGGGTGGGGTGATCCTGATGAGACTCAGATACCTGAAGTGCACGCAGATTGTAATATGCTGTAGGGACCAGAAGAGGAGGAGGGTGATTCTCGGGGCAAGGAATGGGTGAACAGAGAGGATGATGATTGTGTTGTAGAGCCCACTTGGTGTGAACCCAGAGGCTCGCAGCTGAGTAGCTCATCAGAGGAGGTGGAGAAGTAGGAAGTCAAGTAGGTTACATTGCAGCTTCCCACGCAGACTGTGAGGGATGAAACCATGACAAGCACTGCATTCTCAATCATAACTTTGGCAAGCAGCGGTCATGGGTCTGAAGTTTGTAGGGGTGGCAAGGGTTGGCTAGCCTGACATTGATCTCTCCCACATTTGCTATCTAACTGTGTAACAGTGTAAATTTTTGGGCCCAACTATATATTTCATATTTATCTCTATTTTCCTTCTTTATTCTTATCCCAATCCCTGATGGGGCAGGACAGGGTTAGAAGGGACAGCCGACGGTGAAAGGGTGTGCCATTGTGCAGGTTTAGGGTGCCAACCTCCGCTGGCAGGTAGGAACAGTCTAGTCAAGTGATAGATACAGGCACCTCCTGGTTTCCATCCTTTTTAATGGTGTTAGTGGTCTCTTTTATATCACAAAATGTTGCGTTAAGACGTAAATAAAGTTATTTTTAAGAGCAGTGATATTACACGGTGAATCTCTATTATTATTTTGTCTGTACAGTAAATATTTAAAAAACTGTGAATTATCCCTAAAATGCAGACTAGCAGGCCTCCCCAACCACTGGCCGCCTCGTTAACCACATCTGCTGCTCCTTTTTCCTCCGTCAACGTGGCAACTGTTCTCGCACAGTTCTCAGTCCGCAGAACCTCCACTTATTTACCCGCTACAGATGTGGTGAGTGAGAGCCCGTCAGCTGTTACGGAAGTGGACATGCCTGTTATTTTTGACTGATCTCAGACACGGAGCACATTGCATCATTTTCAAGTCCACCATAACATCAGCTCCTGCACCTCACTCAAAGTCCAGCAGTTTGTTGTGTTCACCCTACTTCAACTCTGGGGCAGCACGGTGGCTCAGTGGATAGCACTGCAGCCTTGCAGTGCTGGAGTCCTGGATTCGAGTCCCACCAAGGACAACATCTGCAAGGAGTTTGTATGTTCTCCCTGTGTTTGCGTGGGTTTCCTCCGGGTTCTCCGGTTTCCTCCCACACTCCAAAAAACATACTGATAGGGAATCTAGATTGTGAGCCCCATTGGGTACAGCGACGATAATGTGTGCAAACTGTAAAGCGCTGCAGAATATGCTAGCGCTATATAAAAATAAAGATTATTATAACCTTTGTCAGCACTGCAGCCAGCCCTTATTTGTGCAGTAGTGGACACATAAGAGATTGTTTCCTCCTACACATGGCAAATCTAAGATCTTTAACTTCACCATCTTTAATCTACTACTAATAATAACCTTTCTTTATATAGTGCAAACATATTCTGCAGAGCTTTACAAGTCAGAAGTTCATATAAAACAGTCATAAGTTACAAGGTTATCGATAATGCAATAATTAAAGCAAAAATAATGACGACACTGCTTGTAAGAGCTTACAATCTACAATGAGATGGGAGTGACACAAAGTACAGGTGCTTATTTACAAGGTTGGTCCAGCCATCTTGAAGAAATGGGGGTAGATGAAGGCTGCACGAGTTTGTTACCAACCAATAGTTGTAATGCTTTTGGGTGTGGTTGAGTATGATGGCGAATTATGTTCAGAGATAGAATGGGCTATATAAAAGGACTTTGATTAGGGTACGTGATAAGCCACCTTAAACAGCACCTAATAATGTGTAAGTTGTGCTTAGTCCTAATTTCTTGGTATAGAAATGGGAAGAGGTGAGTTCTCCAGGTAGGAGATTGAACAGAGTCGAACAAAGACCAGATCAGGGGTGTTACCTTATTTGTGTGTCTCAGAGGTTGAAAGTTGTGAGAGGCCAAGGGAAGTGGGTAGAGATAGAAGCTGGGATGCAGTTGGAGAGGTGAGTCTGTTGAAGTCTCCCAGGAGAAGGGTTGGAAATTCTGAGGACATGAAGTGTGGCAGCAAGGCAGAAAAGTGGTCAAGGAACTGGGTGGGTGAGCCTGAGGGATGGTATATGGCTGCTACTCTGAGGGAGAGGGGATGGAAGACCCTAATGGCGTGGACCTCTAAAGAATGGTGTCAAATCAGCCTATATTTATTTAAAAAAAAAAAAAAGAATTGGTGGTGGCAGCGAGTGGTGTGGGGTTATTGTGGAGTTAGCAGTGATCGTAGGGCAGTATAAACATATATTCCATACACTGCAATCCGGAGGTGTATGTGCTGTACACTCACTGTTAGTTTTCTGACTAATTATTGGGAACAGCCTGAAGTCTCCTCAGCTGATCGTCATCCAATCGTGTAATTGTCTGGGCAATAGGGGCCAGCTGAAAGCTCTTCTTTAAAAATGCGCAGCCTCAGTGAGTACCGCTGATGTCACTCAGGCTGCACTGACTCCGTCCCCACCTGACCCGCGGTGAACTGATAGCATGGGAAAATGTTCAGAAACTTGCCCACGCTAATCAGTTTAATCTCCGCTCAGGCTCGGAGGCTGCGCAGGCAGCTTTTCCTTCATTCCTCCGTGGTTTACAGCTAGGCCGGTCACATTAGCACCGCTCCTAGTTGTAAACTATTTAACCCCTTCAGATGGATTGCAGCGTGGGACTTGACTGTCCGGCGGACAGTTATGGATATGGTGTTGCTTTTTTATTTTGTCTTTTCTCCAGGAGATCGATGGCTTTAGTATATTATTTATTTCATTAAAAATCTAAATTCTTATTGTGTGTTTTTTTAACCCTATCAGACTAGTGGATTAATAATGCATAGTTGTCTTATTCACAGCTCTCCATTATTAATCAGGCTTAATGTCACCTTAGAATAGGAAGGTGACATTAACCCCTTATTAACCCATATGCCACTGCTACAGGGCAATGGGAAGAGAGAGAGTAAGTGCCAGAAATGGCGCATCTTAGAGATGCGCCATTTCTGGGGTGGCTGGGGGCAATTTTTTTAGCCAGGGGGCCCAAAAACAATGGCCCCTCTCTAGGCTATTAATTTCTGCCCTCATTGACTGGCTTGCCCTCTCTGGCGGAGAAAATTGTGCAGGAGCCCACGCCAGTTTTTTCCGTGAATTAATCCTTTAACCCCTTTCTGTCATTTGATGCACCATCCCATCCATGAGCCCTGGGACTTAATTCCCAAGGACGGGATAGTATGTCATACGCGATCAGCTGAGCTTACGGGGGGAGCGCAGGAGATCGTGGAAAGGTGTCAGCTGATTTTCACAGCTGACACCTGGCACTATGTGCCAAGAACGGTCACGGACATGATCGCAGTGTTCCGGCAGCATAGGGAAGCATCGCACAGGGAGGGGGCTCCCTGTGTGCTTCCTTGAGACCCACAGAACAGCGCGATGTGATTACGCTGTTCCGAGGGCCTCCTCCCTGCAGGCGCCTGGATCCAAGATTGCCGCGGGGTACTTCTGGGTCCTGTAGGGAGGAGGCTTCTCAGTGCCTGCAGAGAGCATTCGCTTAGAAGCCTCCTGCACTGCCTGTCAGATCGATGATCTGACAGAGTGCTGTGCAAACTGTCAGGTCACCGATCTGACACTATATAATGATGTCCCACACTGGGACTAAGTAAAAAAGTACAAAAAAAAATAAATAAACATCTGAAAAATAATTTTAAAAAAATTCCTAAATAATGGAAAAAAAATATTCCCCTATAAATTCATTTCTTTATGTAAATAAAAAAACAAACCAATAAAAGTACACATATTTAGTATCGCCGCGTCCTAACGACCCGCCCTATAAAACTGTCCCACTAGTTAACCCACTTAGTGAACCCCTTAAAAAAAAAACACAAGGCAATAAAGCAATGCTTTATCATCATACCGCCGAACAAAGAGTGGAATAACACGCATTCAAAAAGACGGATATAAATAAACATGGTACCGCTGAAAACGCCATCTGGTCCCGTAAAAAAGGAGCCACCACACAGCATCATCAGTGAAAAAAATAAAAAAGTTATAACCCGCAGAATAAAGCGGTGCAAAAATAATTATTTTAAATATAAAATTGTTTTTATTGTATAAAACCGCCAAAACATAAAAAAAGATGTAAATGAGGTATCGCTGTAATCGTGCTAATCTGAAGAATAAAACTGCTTTATCCATTTTACCACACGCAGAACGGTATAAACGCCCCCCCTCCAAAAGAAATTCATGAATTGCTGTTTTTTGTTCATTCTGCCTCCCAAAAATCATAATAAAAAGCGATCAAAAAATGTCATGTGCCCAAAAAAGGTACCAATAAAAACGTCAACTCATCCCGCAAAAAATAAGACCTCAAATGACTCTGTGAGCCAAAATAAGGAAAAATTATAGCTCTCAAAATCTGATGATGAAAAAACTATTTTTTGCAGTAAAAAGCGTCTTTTAGCGTGTGACAGCTGCCAATCATAAAAACCTGCTATAAATAGTAAATCAAACTCCCCTTTATCAACCCCTTAGTTAGGGAAAAATAATAAAATTTAAAAAATGTATTTATTTTCATTTTCCCCATTAGGGTTAGGGTTGGGGCTAAAGTTAGGGTTGGGGCTAAAGTTAGGATTAGGGTTAGGGTTGGGATTAGGGTTAGGGGTGTGTTAGGGTTAGGTTTGTGGTTAGGGTTAGGGGTGTGTTTGGGTTAGGGATGAAGTTAGAATTGGGGGGTTTCCACTGTTTAGGCACATCAGGGGCTCTCCAAATGTGACATGGCATCTGATCTCAATTCCAGCCAATTCTGTGTTGAAAAAGTCAAATTGCGCTCCTTCCTTTCCAAGCTCTGCCATGCACCCAAACAGTGGTTTACCCCCACATATGGGGTATCAGGGTACTCAGAACAAATTGGACAACAATTTTTGTGGTCCAATTTCTCCTGTTACCCTTGGGAAAATAAAAAATTGGTGACTAAAATTTTTTTTTGTGGGAAAAAAATAGGATTTTTTATTTTCATGCCCGGGCATTATAAACTTCTGTGAAGCACTTGAGGGTTCAAAGTGCTCACCACAGATCTAGATAAGTTCCTTAGGGCAGTAGTCCCCAACCTTTTTTGCACCAGGGACCGGTGTTATGTTTAGGTAACTGAGGAGGACAGGAGCAAAAACCGCCAAAGCAGACAGACACCAGAGAGGCTGGGATCTAATGGGTTGCAGATCCCTAAACTAACCGCACAACTAGAAGTAGCTGTGGAGTGTACCTACAGTGATTCTAGATGCCTCGGCACAGTCGGAGAATTAGCTACACATAAAGACAGAAAGATGAAAGCTAACTGCCCCGGAGTAAAGCCCCCAAAGAAATAGGAAGCCCCCAAACATGTAATGGCGGTTACTTAGACAAGAGGAAAATACAAACACAGACAGAAAATAGAATGAGCAAACGCTGGGGCCCAAATCTGCCTAGATAGTAAAGTACAGGAGAGAATTTCTGTCTGCAACCCCAAAAAACCCTAGCAAAAATACCAACACATCTGATTACAAAAAACCTGAGACCACACAGTCTCGACCACCTATATCAGATCTCTGGTGTGACACACAGCTACCCAGCAATAAAAAATAACACAGAAACTGAGCACAAGTGCAAATACTAAATGAGAGCAGAGGGCAGCGCAAGCCCCCAAAGGGGACCCGGCTGAAGTCCAATCCAAGGCAGCAAAAAAGCAAGGAAAATCAAACCACAGATAAAAAACAGAAAGTCACTTATCTGTATGATAGCAGGAAAGCAAGCTGAATTCCAACCAAGACCTGGAAGTAACAATTGATTACCAGCGAGGCTCATGGGAGGTCAGCTCACTTATATCAGGCCAGTCTGCCCCACCTGACATCCATTCCTTAATTGGTTCAATACCCTCAGCAACCACCGAAGGGAGCCTCAGCTCCGAAGTTGTCACCAACACGTTCACAACAGTACCCCTCCCTTGAGGAGGGGTCACTGAACCCTCACGTGCGCAACCAGGCCGATCAGGATGAGCTCGGTGATAGGCACGGATCAGTCTCCTAGCATGGATGTCCGAAGCAAACACCCAAGAATTGTCCTCCTGACCATATCCTCTCCAATTAACCAAATACTGGAGTTTCCGCCTAGCAAAACGAGAATCCAATATTTTCTCAACCACATACTCCAAATTGCCCTCAACCAAAACAGGGTCGGGAGGCGCAGCCATAGGAACAACTGGCTCGACAAACCTCTTCAATAAGGATTTGTGGAATACGTTATGGATCTTAAATGTCCCTGGAAGAAGCAAATGGAAGGAAACAGGATTAAGAATTTCCATGATCTTATAAGGTCCAATGAATCTTGGCTTAAATTTTGGAGACGCAACCTTCATAGGGATATTTCTTGAGGACAACCAAACCAAGTCCCCCACTTTAAACCGAGGACCATCAGTCATATGCCGGTTGGCAAAGCGCTGGGCCTTCTCCTGAGAGAGACAACCTCTCCACTACTTGGTCCCAAATCTGCTGCATTCGCTCCACAATAGAGTCAACACCCGGACAGACAGAAGCCTCCATCTGTCCTGAAGAAAATTGAGGATAAAACCCAGAATTGCAGAAAAAAGGAGACATCAAGGTGGCAAACTATTATTAAGAGCAAACTCAGCCAAAGGCAAAAAAGAGACCCAGTCATCCTGATCAGCAAACACAAAACATCTCAAATAAGTCTCCAAGGTCTGGTGTTGTGAACACGTTGGAGGCGACTTCAGAGCTGGGGCTCCCTCCGGTGGTTGCTGAGGGTAATGAAACAATTGCTGAATGGCTTTCAGCTGGGTCCGAATGGTCTGATATAAGTGACCTGACCTCCCATCAGCCTTTCCGGTAATCAATTGTTCTTCCAGGTCTTGGTTGGAATTTAGCTTGCATTCCTGCTATCATTCAGATAAGTGACTTGCTGTTTTTTTTCCCTCTGGTTTGATTTTTCTTGCTTGCTTGCTGCCTTGCAGTGGACTTCAGCCAGGTCCCCTTTGGGGGCTTGCGCTGTCTTTGTGCTCAGTTAGTGTTTGCACTTTTGCTCTGTTCCTGTTTCTCTTTTATTTGCTGAATAGCTGTTACACCAGAGATCTGATTTAAGTGGTAGAGAACGTGTGATCTCAGGTTTTTGGTAATCAGAAGTGTTGGTATTTTTGTCAGGGTTTTTTGGGTTGCAGACAGAATTCTTTCCTGTACTTTTCTATCTAGACAGAATTGGGCCCCAGCGTTTGCTTATTCTATTTTCTGTCTGTGTTCGTATTTTCTTCTTGGCTAACCGCCATTACATGTTTGGGGGCTTCCTATTTCTTTTGGGGTTCTGCTACGGGGCAGTTAGCTTTCATCTTTCTGTCTTTAGGTGTAGGTAACTCTCCGGCTGTGACGAGGCGTCTAGGATCACCGTAGGTACGCTCCACGGCTACTTCTAGTGTTGCGGTTAGTTTAGGGTTCTGCAACCCAGTAGTTTCCAGCCTCTCTGGTGTATTGCTACTTTGGCTATTTTTTGCTATTGAAACATAACAGTATTACCGGCCAAACTGAAAATTCTATGGTACTCAACAGAAGGGAAAAATAGTATAAAAAAAAAAATAAAAAAAAAAGAGTTGTCAGAAATTCTTTTTTTTCTGTTTGTTACATTTTTTTCCCTCTTTTTCTCTGAGTGCTGAAGAGGAAATTTTTTTTCTCCTCAATGGAGATTGCGCAGTTGTCAGGTCGTGTTGAGCGGCTCACCGCTGAAGTTGGGAGTATTGCTACCTATCTCGATAGGTTGCCGGTTGTGGAACCTAGGATCCCCATGCCAGATTTATTTTTGGGGGATCGGTCTAAATTTCTGAATTTTAAAAATAACTGTAAGTTGTTTTTTGCCTTGAAGCCTAAGACCTCAGGGAACGCGGCACAGCAGGTTCAAATTGTCATCTCTCTGCTGCGCGGCGACCCTCAGGATTGGGCTTTTTCCCTGACACCTGGGGATCCTGTTTTGAATGATATTGATGTATTTTTTTAGGCTCTGGGGTTATTGTACGATGAACCTAATGTTACTGATCAAGCTGAAAAGACCTTGTTGGCATTAAATCAGGGTCGTGAAGCCGCTGAGCTGTACTGTCAGAAATTCCGAAAGTGGGCAGTCCTGACCAAATGGAATGATGATGCTTTGGCAGCCCTTTTTCGGAAGGGTCTGTCAGAGAATGTAAAGGACGTTATGGTGGGATTCCCTGCTCCCTCTGGTCTCAATGATTCTATGTCTTTGGCTATTCAAACTGACAGACGTTTGCGTGAGCGCAGAGGTATGCGTGAGATAGTGTTGCCCTGTGAGCCAGCTCCTGAGCCCATGCAGTGTGATGGAGTGACTTCTGGGGCACAGCGTCATGAGTTTCAAAAGCGCAATGGGTTATGTTTCTACTGTGGTGACGCTTCTCTGCTATTTCCGTCTGCCCTAGGCGGGGAAGATGTTTTGCACGCTCAGTTGTCTTGGGTAGTGTTCAGACTAAATTTCTGTTGACTGTTACCCTGATTTGCTCCATGTCCACATTTTCGGCTCAGGCTTTTGTTGATTCAGGAGCAGCTATTAACTTGATGGATTTTGACTTTGCCAAACATTGTGGGTTTCCCATGATACCCCTGTGGAAGCTAATTCCTTTGCTGGGCATTGATTCTACCCCTTTGGCGGAGAATAAACCCCAGTTTTCTACTCAGGTGATAATGAGGGTTGAACCAGATCATCAGGAGAGTTGCAAATTTCTGGTGTTGCATAATCTGCATGACATTATTGTACTGGGTTTCCCTTGGTTACAGACTCATAATCCTGTTTTGAATTGGAAATCTGTGTCTGTGACCAGTTGGGGTTGCCAATGTGTTAATACTGACACTCCTTTTTTTCTGCCTCGCCCCAGTCTCAGGATGTCCCTGACTTTTTGACTGATTTTTCTGATGTGTTTAGTGAGATTAAGTCTGCATCCTTACCTCCTCACAGGAGTTATGATTGCGCTATTGAGTTTGTGCCTGGTGGTAAATTTCCTAAAGGTCGCCTTTTTAATTTATCTGTACCTGAACATGATGCTATGCGATCTTATATCAACGAGTCTTTGGAGAAGGGTCATATCAGACCATCCTCTTCACCCTTGAGCGCCGGCTTTTTCATTGTGGCCAAAAAGGATGGTTCATTAAGGTCGTGTATTGACTATCACCTCCTGAATAAAATCACTGTTAAATATCAATATCCGTTACTCTTGATTTCTGACCTATTTTTCCAGAGTGAAAAGTGCTAGTTGGTTTACCAAGCTTGACCTCAGGGGGGCGTATAACCTTATTCACATTAAGCACGGGGATGAATGGAAGACGGCGTTTAATACCCCAGAGGGGCATTTTGAGTACCTAGTGATGCCTTTTGGGCTCACTAATGCCCCTTCCGTCTTTCAGTCCTTTATGAATGATATTTTCAGGGATTTCGTGGATAAATTTCTGATCGTTTATTTGGACGATATCTTAATTTTTCCAACAACTGGGACTCTCATGTTAAACATGTTGACTGTATTCCAGATTTTGAGAGAAAATGCACTGTATGTGAAGGGATCAAAATGTCTTTTTGGCGTACAGAAGGTTTCATTTCTGGGATTTATTTGGTCTCCGTCTGTTATTGAAATGGACCCGGTCAAAGTTCAGGCCATTTGTGATTGGGTTCAACCTACTACATTGAAGGCTCTTCAGAGATTTTTGGGTTTTGCCAATTTTTATTGTAAATTTATTGGTAATTTCTCCGGTATTGTTAAACCATTGACTGATTTGACCAAAAAGGGTTCTGATGTGGAGAATTGGCCTCCTGAGGCAGTTTCTGCGTTTCAGGAACTTAAGCATAGATTCATTTCTGCTCCTGCTCTACGGCAGCCTGATGTTTCTCTATCGTTTCAGGTGGAGGTTGAGGCATCTGAGATTGGGGCAGGTGCCGTTTTGTCCCAAAGGGATCCGGAGACCTCGAAGAGTAAACCTTGTGCCTTTTTCTCTCGAAAATTTTCTCCAACTGAACGTAATTATGACGTGGGTAATCGGGAGTTATTGGCTATGAAGTGGGCCTTTGAAGAGTGGAGACATTGGCTGGAAGGAGCCAAACATCAGGTGGTGGTCCTCACGGACAATAAGAACCTGGTTTATCTTGAATCAGCCAAGCGACTTAATCCTAGACAGGCCAGGTGTGCCTTGTTTTTCACGCGTTTTGATTTTGTGGTCTCTTTTCTCCCGGGCACTAAGAATGTTAAGGCGGATGCCCTCTCGAGGAGTTTCTTTGTTTCTTTGGGAAAATCAGAGATTTACACTTTGTAGCACTCACTCTCCCCTTAGCACAGACACCTAATATGTGTATGTATGCCATTTCCCTGAGGAGCAGCACCCCAAGTAGCGAGGCATCCCTGCCCAGTTAATACTAAGTGTGAGGCTGTGAGAGTGAGTGCCGTATATAGCACACACTATCAAAGTCTCACACTAAATATCAGTAGTTGAAAATGTTCCTCCGAATTTGGGGGCTCAGATCTCAGCCGCTGGGGAAGCAGACTGCAAACAGATAGAGATCTTTTTAGATAATCCTCTGGGCTTCAATACGCACTATGCAGCCTTTTCTTTGAACCCTCCTGTGGTTTCTGGTGGATCGGGGTAAGAGGGCACCCCCAGCACCATGTTAATTCAATGGTAGGAATCAATGGCATTTCCCTATCTCACTTTCACCTGGTTTTCTCCAGAACCGTGGGTCCGATAAACAATCCAAGAATACGTTATGTAGACTGGACCGTCAGCTTTCCAGGGATTTATCTCCTGAGTGAGAGGCACCTTGTACTGAGAAGTAGCACCCCGAGAGCCGTGATCCCCCTCTGACCAGGTGGCCCATGTCTACTAAATGATGTAACCCACTTTCCAGTGCTGATATCTTGGCTTGTGAAGGTTCAAGATGACCCAAACTTGCAGTGTGCACAGAGCTCAAGAAGACCTACACAATGAGGGGTGGCACTTGTTAATAGTAAGAGTGGTTCCAGTAAATTTGGTACTGTTTGCTCCGTTTCCGAAGGTCCTATCAAAAATTCGGAGATATATACTTTGTAGCACTCACTCTCCCCTTTCAAGGGACTCCTCACATGTGTATGTATGACATTTCCCAGGGGAACAGCGCCCCAAGAAGCGAGGCACCCCTACCTGGTTAATGCTAAGTGTGAGAGTGAGTGCCGTATATGGCACATACTATCAAAGTCTCAAACTAAAGGTCTGCATCTGAAAATGCTCCTCTGACTTTGGGGGCTCAGATCTCAGCTGCTGGGGGAGTAGGCTGCTCACGGACAGAGATCTTTTTAGATAATCCTCTTGGCTTCAATATTCACTATGCAGCTTTTTCTTTGATCCCTCCTTCGGTTTCTGGTGGCTCGGGGAAGATTGCACCCCCAGCACCATGTTAAGTCAATGGTAGGAATCAATGGCATTTCCCTATCTCACATTAACCTTGATGTCTCTTGAACCGTGGGTCCGATAAACAATCCAAGATATACGTTATGTAGACTGGACCGTCAGCTTTCCAGGGATTTATCTCCTGAGTGAGAGGCACCTTGTACTGAGAAGCAGCACCCCGAGAGCCGTGATCCCCCTCTGACCAGGCGGCCCATGTCTACTAAATGAGGTAACCCACTTTCCAGTGCTGGTATCTCGGCTTGTGAAGGTCCAAGATGACCCAAACTTGCAGTGTGTACAGAGCTCAAGAAGACCTACACAATGAGGGGTGGCACTTGTTAACAGTAAGAGTGGTTCCAGTACAAGACATGTCTAAAATTGATACTATTTGCTCCAGTTCCGAAGGTCCAATGTTATGTTTCGGTAACTGAGGAGTGCAGGTAAAAAAAGGCAATACACCAGAGCAGTTGGAATCTATGAGATTGCAGTACCCTGACTAACCACCACAACTAGAGGCAGCCGTGGAGCGTTCCTACGTTGGTCCTAGACGCCTCGTCACAGCCTGAGAAACTAACTACACCTAAAGATAGAAAGAGGAAAGCTATCTGCCCCGGAGCAGATCCCCAAAGAACATAGAAAGCCCCCAAACATGTAATGGCGGTTAGACAAGAAGAAATACTGACACAGACAGAAAATAGTATGAGCAAACGTTGGGGCCCAAACTACCTAAATAGAAAAGGATAGGAAGGGCACTTACTGCAATCCCAAAAAACCCTGAAAAGCACCAACTCTACTAATTTCAAAAACACCTGAGATCTCACGACCTCTACCACCTAAATTAGTTCTCTGGTGTAACAAAATCAAAACAGCAGCCATTGAAAAAACTGGAAAAAGCAAATGTACAAACTTCAGTGGCTGAACTAAACTGAGAGGACAAAAGCCCCCGGAGGGGACCCTGAAGGCCCCCACAGAAGTGCAGGACAAAATGCAAAAATCAAGCACAAAAACAAAAAGAAGAAAATGTCTTATCTGTTAGCAGGAGATGCAGACACGACACAGCAGGCTACAAAGGAAACAGGAATCAAGGATTGAGACCAGAACAATTGATCACCGGCAACCCTGATGGGAAGGCGACTCCCTTATATAAAACGAGTCAGTAACACCTGATTCCCAATCCTCACAATCTTCACTGGACAGTCCAGTACCGCTTGTAACCACCAGAGGGAGCCTCTGCTCAGAACTCATTTCAAGTCCATTCACAACAGTACCCCCCCCTTGAGGAGGGGTCACCGAACCCTCACTTGAGCAACCAGGTCGGTCAGGATGAGTTCTATGATACGCACGGATGAGTCTCCTAGCATGGATGTCCGAAGCAAACACCCAAGAATTGTCTTCCTGACCATAACCTCTCCACTTAACCAAATACTGGAGTTTCCGTCTAGAAAAACGAGAATTCAATATTTTCTCAACCACAAACTCCATATTGCCCTCAACCAGAACAGGGTCAGGAGGCAAAGCAGTAGGAACCACTGGCTCAACAAACCTCTTCAACAAGGACTTGTGGAACACGTTATGGATCTTAAATGTCCCTGGAAGAAGCAAACGAAAAGAAACAGGATTAAGAATCTCCATGATCTTATAAGGTCCAATGAACCTAGGCTTAAATTTAGGAGATGCCACTCTCATAGGAATATTTTTTGAGGACAACCAGACCAAGTCCCCCACTTTAAACCGAGGACCATCAGTCCTATGCCGGTTAGCAAACCGCTGGGCCGTCTCCTGAGAGAGGGACAACCTCTCCACTACCTGGTCTCAAATCTGTTGCATACGCTCCACAACAGAGTCAACACCTGGACAGACAGAAGCCTCCGTCTGTCCTGAAGAAAATCGAGGATGAAACCCAGAATTACAGAAAAATGGGGACATCAAAGTGGCAGAGCTAGCCCTATTATTAAGAGCAAACTCAGCCAAAGGCAAAAAAGAGACCCAGTCATCCTGATCAGCAGACACAAAGCATCTTAGATAAGTCTCCAATGTCTGGTTTGTTCTCTCAGTTTGACCATTGGTCTGAGGATGAAACGCCGAGGAGAAAGACAATTGAACACCAAGTTTAGAACAAAAGGTCCTCCAAAATCTGGAAACAAACTGGACTCCTCTGTCAGACACAATGTTCTCAGGAATGCCGTGTAAACGAACCACGTGCTGAAGGAACAAAGGCACCAATTCAGAGGAGGAAGGCAACTTAGGTAATGGCACAAGATGTATCATCTTGGAAAACCTATCACAAATCACCCAGATGACTGTCATTCTCTGAGAAACAGGGAGGTCGGAAATGAAATCCATAGAGATATGGGTCCATGGTCTCTTGGGCACAGGCAATGGCATCAACAAACCACTAGAGTGAGAGCAAGGCTTGGAGCGAGAGCAAGTCCCGCAGGACTGCACAAATTCCCTGACATCACGAGACAAGGTAGGCCACCAAAAGGACCGACTAACCAAGTCTCTAGTACCAAAAATTCCGGGATGACCGGCCAACGCGGAACAATGAATCTCAGACATCACACTCTTTTTCCACTGGTCCGGGACAAACAATTTCCCAACAGGGCAGCGCTCGGGCCTATCCTCCTGACACCCCTCCAGAGCCAGTCTCAAATTGGGCGAGATGGCGGAAAGAACTACACCTTTTTCAAAATAACAGAAGGATCAGATAACTCAGGAGAGTCCGCAAGGAAACTCCTCGAGAGGGCATCCGCCTTAACATTCTTAGTGCCAGGAAGAAAGGAAACCACAAAATTAAAACGTGTGAAAAACTAGGCCCACCTGGCCTGTCTAGGATTAAGTCGCTTGGCAGATTCCAGATAAACCAGATTCTTATGGTCCGTAAGGACCACCACCTGATGTTTGGCTCCCTCCAGCCAATGTCTCCACTCTTCAAAAGCCCACTTCATGGCCAATAACTCCCGATTACCCACGTCATAATTACGTTCAGTAGGAGAAAATTTTCGAGAGAAAAAGGCACAAGGGTTACTTTTAGAGGTCTCTGGATCTCTTTGGGACAAAACGGCACCTGCCCCAATTTCAGAGGCATCAACCTCCACCTGAAATGGCAGAGAAACATCAGGCTGCCGTAGAACAGGAGCAGAAGTGAATCTCTGCTTAAGTTCCTGAAATGCAGAGACTGCCTCAGGAGGCCAATTCACCACATCAGAACCCTTCTTGGTCAAATCAGTTAATGGTTTAACAATAACCGAGAAATTACCAATAAATTTACGATAAAAATTGGCAAAACCCAAAAATCTTTGAAGAGCCTTTAATGAAGTAGGTTGGACCCAATCACAGATGGCCTGAACCTTGACCGGGTCCATTTCAATAACAGATGGGGACAAAATGAATCCCAAAAATGAGATCCTCTGTACGCCAAAAAGACACTTTGATCCCTTCACATACAGAGCATTCTCTCTCAAAATCTGGAATACAGTTCGAACATGTTTCACATGAGAGTCCCAGTCATTGGAAAAAATCAAGATATCATTCAAATAAACAATCAGAAATTTATCCACAAAATCCCTGAAAATGTCATTCATGAAGGACTGGAAGACAGAAGGAGCATTAGTGAGCCCAAAGGGCATCACAAGGTACTCAAAATGCCCCTCAGGGGTATTAAATGCCGTCTTCCATTCATCCCCGTGCTTAATGCGAATAAGGTTATATGCCCCCCTGAGGTCAAGCTTGGTAAACCAAGTAGCGTTTTTCACCCTGGAAAACAGGTCAGAAATCAAGGGTAACGGATATTGATATTTCACAGTAATATTGTTCAAAAGACGATAATCAATACACGGCCTTAATGAACCATCCTTTTTGGCCACAAAGAAAAAACCGGCACCTAAGGGTGAAGAGGATGGTCTGATATGACCCTTCTCCAATGACTCCTTGATATAAGACCGCATAGCGTCATGTTCAGGTATAGACAAGTTAAAAAGGCGACCTTTAGGGAATTTACTACCAGGCACTAATTCAATAGCGCAGTCATAGCTCCTATGGGGAGGCAAGGATGCAGATTTACTTTCGCTAAACACTAGTGTTGAGCATTCCGATACCGCAAGTATCGGGTATCGGCCGATATTCACTCTATCGGAATTCCGATACTTAGTTCCGATATTTTCCCAATATCGTATACCGGAATCGGAAGTTCCCATAATTCTTTGAGAGGCAATGTGATTTTAGTCAGCCAATGAGGAATCTTATGAAGTGTGGGCACATCCTGTAATGCTGCGGTCATCTTAACTAATGGCATGGCTGTGATTGGCTGCTGAAATGATGTCAGAATGCACTATAAAAGGCGCCGCCGCCATTTTAGCATCACTGTGCTGTGAACTCAGTTAGGGACAGAACGCTGTTCTGCTGCTGACTTTGAGGGACAGTTAGATATTGCGATTTTGTGTACTGGGCTTTAGGCAGGCTAGTTTACCAACCGCTGTGTAAAGCTTCCTTTTGCCAGTGTTGTTTTAACAGCTCTGTGCAAGGTGTGTGTGAGAGTGCAGGTGACGCTGCAGTTTGCTCTGCATGCAACGCTGTCTGTAGGCATCTGCACGTGTCACTCACAGACTCTTTTTTTTTTCTTCAGTGTAATTCTTGCTGCTCCATGCAATTTAACTATTAGTGTGACGCGCTTCCATCCGTATCCAATACATTGGTTGCAAACACTATAGAAGTAGACAAAGGAGTAGCCTTTCACAGATTGTGAACAGTTGTGTTTCAGTGTTCACTTCAGTCTGTGTTTTTTATTTTTTGAGTGCGCATCACGCTCCAGTTACTTGTTCAAGCACTGCTTCTTGTACTCTGCTGAGCGTGTCTCAGTGCCGCATCCTTTTCATTTTTCTCCAATTGGTGCTGCTCCATTATATTTGAAAAAAATCTAATCTATTAGTGTGATGCGCTTCCATCCGTATCCAATACATTGGTTGCAAACACTATAGAAGTAGACAAAGGAGTAGCCTTTCACAGATTGTGAACAGTTGTGTTTCAGTGTTCACTTCAGTCTGTGTTTTTTATTTTTTGAGTGCACATCACGCTCCAGTTACTTGTTCAAGCACTGCTGCTTGTACTCTGCTGAGTGTGTCTCAGTGCCTCATCCTTTTCATTCATCTCCAATTGGTGCTGCTCCATTCCATTTAAAATCTAATCTATTAGTGTGACGCGCTTCCATCCGTATACAATACATTGGTTGCAAACACTATAGAAGTAGACAAAGGAGTAGCCTTTCACAGATTGTGAACAGTTGTGTTTCAGTGTTCACTTCAGTCTGTGTTTTTATTTTTTGAGTGCACATCACGCTCCAGTTACTTGTTCAAGCACTGCTGCTTGTACTCTGCTGAGCGTGTCTCAGTGCCTCATCCTTTTCATTTATCTCCAATTGGTGCTGCTCCATTCCATTTAAAATCTAATCTATTAGTGTGACGCGCTTCCATCCGTATACAATACATTGGTTGCAAACACTATAGAAGTCGACAAAGGAGTAGCCTTTCACAGATTGTGAACAGTTGTGTTTCAGTGTTCACTTCAGTCTGTGTTTTTTATTTTTTGAGTGCACATCACGCTCCAGTTACTTGTTCAAGCACTGCTGCTTGTACTCTGCTGAGCGTGTCTCAGTGCCTCATCCTTTTCATTTATCTCCAATTGGTGCTGCTCCATTCCATTTAAAATCTAATCTATTAGTGTGACGCGCTTCCATCCGTATACAATACATTGGTTGCAAACACTATAGAAGTACAGAAAGGAGCCTTTCACAGATAGTGAACAGTTGTCTGCAGTGTTCACTGCAGTCTCTGAGGAATAACCACACTTAGGCCTTATAACTTTTCTGACTTTCTTTATCAATCTACCAAGATGAAGAAGGCAGGGAGTAAGGCACGTGGTCGTGGCCGTGGAGTTTCAGCAGGGAGAGGACGTGGGGATTCTGTGGCTGCTGCCGCACCCAGTGACACAGCATCCACCAGTTTTCCCCGTGAGCGTTCCTTTATGCGCACTTTTGTAGGAGCTCAGCGTACCCCCTGCTGCGGGAAGAACAAACTGAAGCCGTTGTTGGTTGGATGGCAGCCAATGCATCGACTTCAATTCCTTCCACCTCCTCTCAGGACCACAGCACTGTTGAACAACCATCTGTCTCTTCACCGCCTGCCAAATTGCCCAGGCAGTCAGAGAGTTCTGAACTGGAGCCAGCTGAGTCTCTGCTTCTGTTCTCAGAATCTGTTGGCTTGCAAACAGGGGCCCAGCCAAGCAGCATTCTGGAATGTGAAGAAGAGGCAGTATGCAGTGATGCGCAACAGCTGTGTCTCTCTGAATGTGAAGAGGCGGGTGAGCCAGTGCCGATGGTCAGCACACCGCAGAACGCATCTGATGATGATGAGACTCAGGTGCCATTTTCTGTTGAGCATGGTGCTGGCCAGACCACCCAACAGCAGCAGGTGTTGGAAGAGGGTAGTGGAGATGATGAGGTCCAAGACCCAACATGGCGTGAGGAACAGGAAGGTGGTGGTAGCAGCTCTGAGGAAGAGATTGCCTCAACGGTCCAAACAGTAGGGAGAGGTAGGCTGCAGACTCGGTTGCCTGTAGCCTCCAGTTTGGCACCCGTTTGTAGCAGTTCTCTTCCAAAAGCCAAAACGGGCGCTCCCAGGACTTGCACTGCGTGGTCCTTTTTTGACACACTTGCAGATGATATTTGCTATGTCAAATGCAAGCTGTGTAATCAAAAAGTAAAAAGAGGTAAAAATGTCAGTAACCTTAATACCACAAATATGTGGAAACATGTGCGGTCAAAGCACGTGGTTGAGTTCCAAAGACACACTGGAGATGTAGGCCAACCTACAGCAGCACCTACATCTTCAGCTCGTGTTGGAGCCTCTTCCTCCAGCTCACACACAGCTGGTTCGGCTTCCTCACAGGATCGCCATGGAAGAACCTCTGTCACTGTTGTCCATAGACTCAGTGTTATTCCACCCACAGCTGCAAGTTCCCTGTCATCCTCACACTCCCAGGCCACAAAACAGCCATCGGTAGCACAGGCATGGGATAAAAGACGGCCATACTCGGCAAACCATCCACGAGCACAGGCTCTGAATGCTGGCATTGCAAAACTCCTGTCCCTTGAAATGCTGTCATTCAGGCTGGTGGAGACTGACAGTTTCCGTAACTTAATGGCATTGGCAGTCCCACAATACAATGTGCCCAGCCGATTTTATTTCAGCAGGCAAGCCGTCCCTGGTCTGCAAAAGCATGTTGAGGGAAAAATTAAACATGCGCTACTAAACGCCGTCAGTAGCAAGGTCCACCTGACCACCAATGCGTGGACCAGTACCCATGGCCAGGGACGATACCTTTCCCTCACTGCCCATTGGGTCAATGTTGTGGAGCCGGGTACAGATCTTGCGAGTGGCGCTGTACGTGTTCTGCCAACTCCAAGGATTGCAGGAATCAACTCTGTCCACATTGACTCCTCCTCCTACTCCAGTTCCTCAGAATCATCGCTGCAGGAGCCGTCACGGTCTACCTCCACATGGACCCGTGAACGCTTACCTGATGCGACCGATATGAGCACAGCCGTGGCCAAACGTCAACAGGCCGTCCTGAAATTAATTTCCATGGGGAATCGAAGCCACACAGCGCAGGAGCTCTGGAATGCCATCAAGCAGGAGAGCGACGTGTGGTTTTTGCCAGCGAATCTCCAGCCAGGCTTGGTAGTGTGTGACAATGGCCGAAATCTGGTGGCAGCTCTGGGCCTTGGCAACCTCACTCACATACCATGTCTGGCACATGTGCTCAACTTGGTCGTGCAGAGTTTTTTGAGGGACTATCCGGATCTTGATGCACTGCTGCACAAGGTCCGCCTAGAGTGCGCTCACTTGCGACGTTCCAGCATGGCCAGATCGCGCATTGCAGCTCTGCAACGCAGATTTCGCCTTCCTGAACATCGCATCATATGTGACGTACCCACCAGGTGGAATTCCACGTTACATATGTTGGAGCGGTTGTGTGAGCAGCAGCCAGCAGTAATGGAGTATCAGCTGCATCAGGCGCAATCAACTCGCAATTTGCGCCGTTCACACTTCACCACTACTGAGTGGGCCTCTATGAAGGACATCTGCCACGTTTTGCGTGCGTTTGATGAGTCAACGCAGATGGCGAGTGCAGATGATGCACTAGTCAGCCTGACTGTCCCCCTTATCTGCCTGCTTCAAAAAACACTGCAAGCACTAAGGGATGAGGTTTTGGAAGAGGTGGAGGATGAGGAGTCATAAATTCCATCACCTTCTGGACAGTCAGCGCAACGTGGTTCCTCACAAAGGGCTGGGCAGGGCTCACTTTGTGAGGAGGATGAGGAGGAGTCAATGGAGGAGGAAGACATCGCTCCAGAGGGAGGTACACAACGCTCTAGTCAGTATGTAGAGCGAGGGTGGGGTGATGCAGAGCAGGCAGAGATGACGCCTCTTGCAGGGGACAGCGTTTGTTGGCCAGTTGGGAGTCTGCAGCACATGGTTGATTTCATGCTGCAGTGCCTGAGAAACGACCGCCGCATCGCCCACATTCTCACCACGTCTGATTATTGGGTGTACACCCTCCTAGATCCTCGCTACCGGGACAACTTACAAAGCCTCATCACACCGTTGAACCGGGAGCGTAAAATGCGGGAGTACCAAGACACACTGGTGCAATCCATAATGTTCTCCATTCCAGCCGAGAGCACTGCTGCTGGTACTGCTTTACAAAGCAGCTCTGTGCGTCGAGGCAGTGGAGACAGCTCTGCAACAAGAGGGAGCACAAGCAGCGCCTCTGCACAGGGCAAGACCAGTATGTTCCAAATGTTGCGAAGTTTTGTGGCAGCGCCACAAATGTCTACACCATCCGAGACGGCTCCAGTCAGCAGGAGGCAACGTTTCCGTAAGATGGTGACAGACTACATGTCTTTCCCTCTCAGTGTACTCCAGATGGCTCTTCCCCATTCAAGTTTTGGGTCTCTAAGCTGGATACATGGCCAGAGCTTAGCCAGTATGCATTGGAGGTGCTGGCTTGCCCTGCTGCCAGTGTATTATCGGAGCGCGTCTTTAGTGCTGCAGGTGGTGTACTAACAGACCGTCGCATGCGACTATCCTCCGATAATGTAGACCGGCTTACTTTTCTGAAAATGAACAAGGCATGGATCTCGACAGAATTTGTCTGTCCGTTTTCAGATTAAATAACTGGTTCGCAACGTTATCCATGTCTCCTGTTATGTTCATCTTTCTACCACCTGAACTCTACTCCCTGGGCTACAACACTGGCAGTTGCTGCTCAGAAGTGTCGTGTCCACAGACCAATACACAAGCTATAGTGTTACTGGGGTTCAGTAATGTCAGCTGTTCCCCTGCTGTGTGAACGGCAAAAAGTCATGCTGCCTCCACCCTGTTGTCTTCTCATCCCTGGGCTTCAACACCGCCAGTTGTTGCTCGGAAGTGTCATTGGCACGGGTACTCACTCCTGCCCAGACTGGTTACAGCACACCATCTGTTTCCTGTCAGTGTAAACGTCACTTAGCCTCCAATAAGTTGTCCTGTCGTGTTGCGGTCGGGTTAGCCGACTCTATGGTGCTTGGAGTTTAGGTGCTTCCTATGTGTGCTGCGGGATATGCAAATAAAGGCTGTTTCCGTTGTGATAATAGGACAATCACCCACTGTAGTACTGTGGGATTCGGTAACTGCGGCCGGCTCGCGGCCTGTCAACTTAAATTTCCATGGGTACCTTCTGCTACCCGTCCGGGTTCCAGTACTGTCAGCTGGTTCTCCGCAGTGCCTTTGCCCTAGGTGCCTCCATCTCGGTATCCGAGTTCCAGCAACGTCTGCTGGTCCTTGGTAGTGCTTTGGAGCACAGGTACCTCCTGCTTAGTAACCGTGTCCCAGTAACGTCAGCTGGTCCTCGGTTGTGCCATTGGCTCTTTTCCTTCTGCTGCCCCTCCGGGTTCCAGCACAGTCAGCTGGTCCTCGTTACTTGCATTGGCTCTTGTACCTTCTGCTACCCGTCCGGGTTCCAGTACCGTCAACTGGTTCTCCGCAGTGCCTTTGGCCTAGGTGCCTCCATCTCGGTATCCGAGTTCCTGCAACGTCTGCTGGTCCTTGGTAGTGCTTTGGAGCACAGGTACCTCCTGCTTAGTAACCGTGTCCCAGTAACATCAGCTGGTACAAGGTTGTGCTACAAATACAAGATACAGAACAAGAGACAAGAACAATAAGCAGAAGATCTAAAAGCAGAAGAACATGAAGTATAAGACCAAAATGAAAAGCAAAATATATGCTCTAAATTATAAGCAGAAGAAGACTAAGCAGTGTATGGGGGTGAGTCCGTTCCTCCTCGTGGTGCCCCTGGAAAATGCCTGCTGCTGCTGCAGGCTAAACTGAACACGGACAAATACTGTTGTAATTTAAATCTTTTGTGACAGCAAGAACGGAAGAATGAAAAATTCATACTTTGACAGATTACAAGTACAGGATTCTCTGTCACAAATAAGAATATGATGAAGAAGATGAAGTACAATATGAATTAGAATGATAGTTTAATAAGAAGAATATGAGTAATGTTAACAAAAAGATGAATAGCAAGAAGTTTAAGAAGAAGATAAAGAAGGTGAAGATGAAGAATAATTTGATGAAAAAGATGATGCTGCTGAAGATTATGAAGGAGAAAGTGTGTCAAAAGTTAAAAAGGTGAAGAGCATGGAAGTTGTGAAATATACATATTTGCCAAAATAGAAAAAACGTGAACAACATTGTCAATTTCTTCGTCAATCCGAACATCTTTAAAAAAAAAATATTTATGCTATTCCATTTGATTGGGTTAAACATCTATGCCTTTAATGTCTCCTCACCTTCCCCAATACATTCTACATTACTCTTTGTTGTTTTCCTTCATGTACAATTAACCAACAAGGCAAGAATGGAGTTTTTTTAATTCCGATATTTTGTTCCCATAGACTTACATTGGATTTCCGGTATCGGTATCGGGTATCGCCGATATTTTTTGGGTATCGGCGATACCATTCCGATTCCGATACTTTTGGATATCGGAAAGTATCGCTCAACTCTACTAAACACATCAGAAAAATCAATCAAAAAATCAGGAACATCCTGAGCCTGGGGGGAGGCAGAAAAAACAGGAGTGTTGGTATTAACACATTGGCAGCCCCAACTGGTTACAGACACAGATTTCCAATCCAAAATAGGATTATGAGACTGTAACCAAGGGAAACCCAGTACGATAATGTCATGCAGATTATACAGAACCAAAAATTTGCAGCTCTCCTGATGATCAGGTTCAACCCTCATTATCACCTGAGTAGAGAACTGAGGTTTATTCTCAGCCAAAGGGGTAGAATCGATCCCCAGTAGGGGAATAGACTTCCGTAGGGGTATCAAGGGAAACCCACAACGTTTAGCAAAATCAAAATCCATCAGGTTAATAGCTGCTCCCGAATCAACAAAAGCCTGAGCAGAAAATGAGGACAGAGAGCATATCAGAGTAACAGTTAATAAAAACTTAGTCTGAACACTACCCAAGACAACTGAGCGTGCAAAACGTCTTCCCCGCTTAGGGCAGACTGAAATAGCATGAGAGGCATCACCACAGTAGAAACATAACCCATTGCGCTTTCGAAACTCATGACGCTGTGCCCCAGAAACCACTCTATCACACTGCATGGATTCAGAAGCAGGTTCACAAGGCAACACTATTCCATGCATACTTCTCCGCTCACGCAAACGTCTGTCAATTTGAATCGCTAATGACATAGAATCATTGAGACCAGAGGGGACAGGGAATCCCACCATAACATCCTTTACATTATCTGACAGACCCTTCCGAAAAAGGGCTGCCAAAGCGTCGTCATTCCATTTGGTCAGGACTGCCCACCTACGGAATCTCTGACAGTATAACTCAGCGTCATCAAGCCCCTGATTTAATGCCAACAAGGCTTTTTCAGCTTGATCAGGCATTAGGCTCATCGTACAATAACCCCAAGGCCTGAAAAAATGCATCAATATCACTCAAAACAGGATCCCCAGGTGTCAGGGAAAAAGCCCAATCCTGAGGATCGCCGCGCAGGAGAGAGATGACAATTTGAACCTGCTGCGCTGCGTTCCCTGAGGACTTAGATTTTAAGGCAAAAAACAATTTACAATTATTTTTGAAATTCAGAAACTTGGCTCGATCCCCCAAAAACAAATCTGGCATGGGAATCCTAGGTTCCACAACAGGCAACCTAGCAAGATAGGTAGCAATACTCTGAACCTCAGTGGCAAGCTGATCCACACGGCCAGACAACTGTGCAAACTCCATTGAGAGAAAAAATCCTCCCCAGCACCCAGAGATACAGAGGGAAAAAAAAAATGCAACAAACCGAAAAATATCTCTGACAACTCTGACAACCTTTTTTCTTTCACAATATTTTTTCCCTTCTGTGAGTACCATACAATTTTCAATTTTTGGTGCCGGTGATACTGTTATGTTTCGGTAGCTGAGGAGTGCAGGTAAAAAAAGGCAATACACCAGAGCAGTTGGAATCTATGAGATTGCAGTACCCTGACTAACCACCACAACTAGAGGCAGCCGTGGAGCGTTCCTACGTTGGTCCTAGACGCCTCGTCACAGCCTGAGAAACTAACTACACCTAAAGATAGAAAGAGGAAAGCTATCTGCCCCGGAGCAGATCCCCAAAGAACATAGAAAGCCCCCAAACATGTAATGGCGGTTAGACAAGAAGAAATACTGACACAGACAGAAAATAGTATGAGCAAACGTTGGGGCCCAAACTACCTAAATAGAAAAGGATAGGAAGGGCACTTACTGCAATCCCAAAAAAACCTGAAAAGCACCAACTCTACTAATTTCAAAAACACCTGAGATCACACGACCTCTACCACCTAAATTAGTTCTCTGGTGTAACAAAATCAAAACAGCAGCCACTGAAAAAACTGGAAAAAGCAAATGTACAAACTTCAGTGGCTGAACTAAACTGAGAGGAGCACAAGCCCCAGGAGGGGACCCGGCAGACCCCCACAGAAGTGCAGGACAAAATGCAAAAATCAAGCACAAAAAACAAAAAGAAGAAAATGTCTTATCTGTTAGCAGGAGATGCAGACACGACACAGCAGGCTACAAAGGAAACAGGAATCAAGGATTGAGACCAGAACAATTGATCACCGGCAACCCTGATGGGAAGGCGACTCCCTTATATAAGACCAGTCAGTAACACCTGATTCCCAATCCTCACAATCTTCACTGGACAGTCCAGTACCGCTTGTAACCACCAGAGGGAGCCTCTGCTCAGAACTCATTTCAAGTCCATTCACAACAGTCCAATCAAAAATCAGAGATATACACTTTGTAGCACTCGCTCTCCCCTTTCAAGGGACTCCTCACATGTGTACAGTTATATGAAAAAGTTTGGGCACCCCTATTAATCTTAAGCTTAATAAAAAATTGGTGTTTTTGCAACAGCTATTTCAGTTTGATATATCTAATAACTATTGGACACAGTAATGTTTCTGCCTTGAAATGAGGTTTATTGTACTAACAGAAAATGTGCAATCTGCATCCAAACAAAATTTGACAGGTGCATAAGTATGGGCACGTCACCAGAAAAGTGACATTAATATTTAGTAGATCCTCCTTTTGCAAAAATAACAGCCTCTAGTCGCTTCCTGTAGCTTTTAATGAGTTCCTGGATCCTGGATGAAGGTATTTTTGACCATTCCTCTTTACAAAACAATTCCAGTTCAGTTAAGTTTGATGGTCGCCGAGCATGGACAGCCCTCTTCAAATGATCCCACAGATGTTCAATGATATTCAGGTCTGGGGACTGGGATGGCCATTCCAGAACATTGTAATTGTTCCTCTGCATGAATGCCTGAGTAGATTTGGAGCGGTGTTTTGGATCATTGTCTTGCTGAAAGATCCATCCCCTACGTAACTTCAACTTTGTCACTGATTCTTGAACATTATTGTCAAGAATCTGCTGATACTGAGTGGAATCCATGTGTCCCTCAACTTTAACCCCTTCCCGACCCATGACGCCTACGTCGGAGTCATGAAAACCTGTGCCATCCCGACCCATGACGCCGACGTAGGCGTCATGCTATAAATCATGTTACTGCGGGTCGGGGGTCCGGGGTCACTGAAAGGTCACCCGACCCGCAGTAACAGGACCCTTACTGCATCACCACAGGGGGGTTGGCTTAACCCCACGTGGCCACGATCGCTCTGATTGGCTGTTAAAAGTGAAACTGCCAATCAGAGCGATTTGTAATATTTCACCAATGAAACTGGTGAAATATTACAATCCAGCCATGGCCGATGCTGCAATAGCATCTGCCATGGCTGGAGACCGCGATCAGACCCCCCCCACACCATGTCACGGCGGTGATCGGCCGCCGCCATCGAAAGATGGCAGCGATCGGTCACCGCCGTCGCTGTCTGCTCCCCTGCTCCTGCGATCACACCCCCTCACCTTCCGATCCCCCCCCCTCACCTTCCGACGTCCCCTACTCACCTCTCCCGGTCCACCGATGTCCCTGGATCCGTCCCGGCGGCTGCCGGGATTCTTCATGGGCGCCGCCATCTTGGAAAATGGCGGGCGCATGCGCAGTGCGCCCGCCGGCCGGCGCATGCGCAGTGCGCCCTCCATTGTAAAAATTTTTATTTTGATCACTGTGATAAACTGTCACAGTGATCAAAATAAAAAAAAGTAAATGAACCCCCCCGTCATAGGTAGGGACAAATAATAAAAAAAAAGAATTTTTTTTTTTTTCCTAGCGGATTTTGCTGCTGATCCGCAGCTGATTTAGCTGCGGATCCGCGGCGGATATCGCGGCTGATCCGCGGCGGATATCGCGGCTGATCCGCGGCGGATTTCGCGGCGGATCCGCGGCTGATTTCGCTGCTGATCCGCGGCTGATTTCGCTGCTGATCCGCGGCGGATTTCGCTGCGGATCCGCGGCGGATATCGCTGAGGATCCGCGGCGGATATCGCTGCTGATCCGCGGCGGATTTCGCTGCTGATCCGCGGCGGATTTCGCTGCTGATCCGCGGCGGATTTCGCTGCTGATCCGCGGCGGATTCGCTGCTGATCCGCTGCGGATCCGCGGTGGATTTCGCTGCGGATCCGCGGCTGATTTCGCTGCGGATCCACGGCTGATTTCGCTGCTGTTCCGCGGCGGATTTCGCTGCTGATCCGCAACTGATTTTGCTGCTGATTCGCGGCGGATCCGCGGCGGATTTCGCTGCTGATCCGCGGCGGATTTCGCTGCTGATCCGCGGCGGATTTCCCTGCTGATCCGCGGCGGATTTTGCTGCTGATCCGCGACTGATTTTGCTGCTGATTCGCTGCGGATCCGCGGCGGATTTCGCTGCTGATTCGCGGCGGATTTCGCTGCTGATCCGCGGCTGATTTCGCTGCTGATCCGCGGCTGATTTCGCTGCTGATCCGCGGCTGATTTCGCTGCTGATACGCGGCGGATTTCGCTGCTGATCCGCGGCGGATTTTGCTGCTGATCCGCGACTGATTTTGCTGCTGATTCGCTGCGGATCCGCGGCGGATTTCGCTGCTGATTCGCGGCGGATTTCGCTGCTGATTTCGCTGCTGATCCGCGGCTGATTTCGCTGCTGATCCACGGCTGATGTCGCTGCTGATCCGCGGCGGATTTCGCCGCTGATCCGCTGCGGATTCGCCGCTGATCCGCGGCGGATTTCGCCGCTGATCCGCGGCTGATTTCGCCGCTGATCCGCGGTGGATTTTGCCGCTGATCCGCGGCGGATTTTGCCGCTGATCCGCGGCGGATTTTTGCCGCTGATCCGCGGCGAATTTTGTTGCTGATCCGCGGCGGATTTTGCTGCTGATCCGCGGCGGATTTTGTTGCTGATCCACGACTGATTTTGCTGCGGATCCGCGGCTGATTATCTGCTGATTCATCTGCGCTAGCGGGTATAGCATAACGCGATCGCGTTATGCTATACCGTTACCAGCCGGTCAACGCTACGTGTTGAACGGGCTGGTAAAACGCAATATGAACCCAGCCTTAGGGTTAGAACTAGGGTTAGGGTTAGCATTAGGGTTAAGGTTAGAATTACGGTTAGGGTTGGAATTTGAGTTAGGGTTGGAATTAGGGTTACGGTTGGAATTAGGGTTAGGCTTGTAGTTAGGTTTATGGTTAGAGTTGGGATTAGGGTTAGGGGTGTGTTGGGGTTAGGGTTATGATTAGGGTTTGTATTAGGGTTAGGTGTGTGTAGGGGTTAGGGTTGGGGTTAGGGGTGTGTTGGGGTTAGTGTTGGAGTTAGAATTGAGGGGTTTCCACTATTTAGGCACATCAGGGGGTCTCCATACGCGACATGGCGCCACCATTGATTCCTGCAAATTTTGCGTTCAAAAAGTCAAACAGTGCTCCCTTTATTCCAAGCCCCGACGTATGCCCAAACAGTGGTTTATCCCCACATATGAGGTATCAGCGTACTCGGGAAAAATTGCACAACAACTTTGGGGGTTCTAATTTCTCCTGTTAACATTGGGAAAAAAAATTGGGGACTAAAAATTATTTTTGTGGAAAAAAAATGATTTTATATTTTCACGGCTCTGCATTATAAACTTCTGTGAAGGACTTGGAGATTCAAAGTGCTTATCACACATCTATAGGAGTTCCTTGGGGGATCTAGTTTCCAAAATGGGGTCACTTGTGGGGAGTTTCTACTGTTTAGGCACATCAGGGACTCTGCAAACGTAACATGACGCCCGAAGACCATTCCATCAAGTGGGCATTTCAAAACGTCACTACTTCCCATCCGAGCCCCGACGTGTGCCCATACAGTAGTTTTCTCCCACATATGGGATATCAGCATACTCAGGACAAATTGGACAACAACTTTTGGGGTCTAATTTCTCATGTTACCCTTGGGAAAATAAAAAAAATTGGGGACTAAAAGATCCTGATTGTGGAAAAAATATGATTTTTTTATTTTCATGCCCGGGCGTTATAAACTTCTGTGTAGCCCTTGGGGGTTCAAAGTGCTCACCACACATCTAGATAAGTTCTTTGTGGGGTCTAGTTTCCTAAATGGGGTCACTTGTGGGGAGTTTCTACTGTTTAGGCACATCAGGGGCTCTGCAAACGTAACAAGATGCCCGCAGACCATTCCATCAAGTCGGCATTTCAAAGCGTCACCACATCCCTTCCGAGCCCTGACGTGTGCCCAAACAGTGGTTCCCTCTCACATATGGGGTACTAGCGTACTCAGGACAAACTGGACAACAACTTTTGGGGTCCAATTTCTCCTGTAACCATTGTGAAAATAAAAAATAGTGGGCTAAAAAATCATTTTTGAGAAAAAAAATGATTTTTTATTTTCACGGCTCTGTGTTATAAACTTCTGTGAAGCAACTGGGGGTTCAAAGTGCTCACTATGCATCTAGATAAGTTCCTTAGGGGGTCTAGTTTCCAAAATGGGGTAACTTGTGGGGGAGCTCCAATGTTTAGGCACACAGGGACTCTCCAAATGCGACATGGCAATCGCTAAATATTCCAGCATATTTTCCATTCAAAAAGTCAAATGGCGCTCCTTCCCTTCTGAGCCCTGCCGTGCGCCCAAACAGTGGTTTATGACCACACATGAGGTATCTGTGTACTCAGGAGAAATTGCCCAACAAATTTTAGGATCCAATTTATACTGTTGCCCATGTGAAAATGAAAAAAACTGAGGCTAAAAGAAAATTTTTGTGAAAAAAAAGTACTCTTTTTTTTACAGATCAATTTGTGAAGCACCTTGGGGTTCAAAGTGATCACTATGCATCTAGATAAGTTCCTTAGGAGGTCTAGTTTCCAAAATGGGGTCACTTGTGGGGGAGCTCCAATGTTTAGGCACACAGGGACTCTCCAAATGTGACATGGCAACCGCTAAATATTCCAGAATATTTTCTATTCAAAAAGTCAAATGGCGCTCCTTCCCTTCTGAGCCCTGCTGTGCGCCCATACAGTGGTTTATGACCACATATGAGGTATCTGTGTACTCAGGAGAAATTGCCCAACAAATTTTAGGATCCATTTTATCCTGATGCCCATGTAAAAATGAAAAAATTGATGCTAAAAGAAAATTTTTGTTGGAAAAATTAAAATGTCCATTTTTTCCTTCCACGTTGCTTTAGTTCCTGTGTCGCACCTGAAGGGTTAATAATCTTCTTGAATGTAGTTTTGAGTAGCTTGAGGGGTGCAGTTTTTATAAAGGTGTCACTTTTGGGTATTTTCTGCCATATAGACCCCTCAAAGTGACTTCAAATGTGAGGTAGTCCCTAAAAAAAATGGTTTTGTAAATTTTGATGTAAAAAGGAGAAATCGCTGGTCAACTTTTAACCCTTATAACTTCCTAACAAAAAAAAATGTTGTTCCCAAAATTGTGCTGATGTAAAGTAGACATGTGGGAAATGTTATTTATTAACTATTTTGTGCCACATAACTCTCTGGTTTAACAGAATAAAAATTAAAAATTTGAAAATTACAAAATTTTCAGAATTTTCGCCAAATTTCCATTTTTTTCACAAATAAACGCAAAAATTATCGACCTTAATTTACCACTAACATGAAGCCCAATATGTCACGAAAAAACAATCTCAGAATCGCTAGGATCCGTTGAAGCGTTCCTGAGTTATTACCTCATAAAGGGACACTGGTCAGAATTGCAAAAAATGGCAAGGTCTTTAAGGTCAAAATAGGCTGGGTCATGAAGGGGTTAATAAGATTCCCTCTGCCGGCATTGGCCACACAGCCCCAAAGCATGATGGAACCTCCACCAAATTTTACTGTGGGTAGCAAGTGTTTTTCTTGGAATGCTGTGTTTTTTTGACGCCATGCATAACGCCTTTTTGTATGACCAAACAACTCAATCTTGGTTTCATCAGTCCACAGGACCTTCTTCCAAAAAGAAATTGGCTTCTCCAAATGTGCTTTTGCATACCTCAGCCGACTCTGTTTGTGGCGTGCTTGCAGAAACGGCTTCTTTCGCATCACTCTCCCATACAGCTTCTCCTTGTGCAAAGTGTGTTGTATAGTTGACCAATGCACAGTGACACCATCTGCAGCAAGTTGATGCTGCAGCTCTCTGGAGGTAACATAGTAACATAGTAACATAGTTATTAAGGTTGAAGGAAGACTTTAAGTCCATCTAGTTCAACCCATATCCTATCCTAACCTGCCCTAACATGTTGATCCAGAGGAAGGCAAAAAAAAACCAAGTGGCAAACAGTAAGCTTCACATTGGGGAAAAAAATTCCTTCCCGACTCCACATACGGCAATCAGACTAGCTCCCTGGATCAACGCTGTATCTAGGAAACTAGTGAATATAGCCTGTAATATTATACTTTTCAAGAAAGGCATCCAGTCCCCTCTTAAATTTTAGTAAGGAATCACTCATTACAACATTAGACGGCAGAGAGTTCCATAGTCTCACTGCTCTTACAGTAAAGAATCTGCATCTGTGATTATGGCTAAACCTTCTTTCCTCCAGACGTAGAGGATGCCCCCTCGTCCCCGTCACAGGTCTAAGAGTAAAAAGATCATTAGAAAGGTCTTTGTACTGTCCCCTCATATATTTGTACATTGTAATAAGATCACCCCTAAGCCTTCGTTTTTCCAAACTAAATAACCCCAAGTGTAATAACCTGTCTTGGTATTGCAGACCCCCCAGTTCTCTAATAACCTTGGTCGCTCTTCTCTGCACCCGCTCCAGTTCAGATATGTCTTTCTTATACACCGGAGACCAGAACTGCACACAGTATTCTAAGTGTGGTCGCACCAGTGACTTGTATAGAGGTAAAATTATGTTCTCCTCATGAGCATCTATGCCTCGTCTAATGCATCCCATTATTTTATTTGCCTTGGCAGCAGCTGCCTGACATTGGCCACTAAATGTGAGTTTGTCGTCCACCCATACACCCAGGTCTTTTTCAGTGACAGCTTTGCCCAGTGTTTTACAATTAAGCACATAATTAGACATCTTATTTGTTCTACCCAAGTGCATGACCTTACATTTATCCCCATTAAAGCTCATTTGCCATTTATCAGCCCAAGCTTCTAGTTTACATAAATCCTCCTGTAATATAAAATTATCCTCCTCTGTATTTATTACCCTGCAGAGTTTAGTGTCATCTGCAAATATTGAAATACTACTCTGTATGCCCCCTACAAGGTCATTAATAAATATGTTAAAGAGAAGCGGCCCCAATACTGACCCCTGTGGTACCCCACTGCTAACCGTGACCCAGTCCGAGTGTGCTCCATTAATAACTACCCTTTGTTTCCTATCCATGAGCCAGTTCTTAACCCACTTACACATATTTTCCCCTATCCCCATTGTTCTCATTTTATGTATCAACCTTTTGTGTGGCACTGTATCAAAAGCTTTTGAGAAGTCCATGAACACCACGTCCACTGCATTCCCTTGGTCCAGTCCTGAACTTACCCCTTCATAAAAGCTTATCAGATTAGTCTGACAAGAACGGTCCCTCGTAAACCCATGCTGATACTGTGTCATGAGGTTATTCAGCTTCAGATACTCCAATATAGTATCCCTTAAAAAACCCTCCAGGATTTTACCCACAGTAGATGTTAAGCTCACTGGCCTATAATTTCCAGGTACAGTTTTTGCCCCTTTTTGAATATTGGCACCACATTTGCTATACGCCAGTCCTGTGGTACAGACCCAGTTATTATGGAATCTTTAAAGATTAAAAATAATGGTCTATCTATAACTGTACTTAATTCCTGCAGTACTCGGGGGTGTATCCCATCCGGACCCGGGGATTTGTCAACTTTAGTGATTTTTAGACGCCGCCGTACTTCCTGCTGGGTTAAGCATGTGACATTTAATGGAGAAATTTTTTTATCTATGATCATGTTATCTGTCATGGGATTTTCTTGTGTAAATACAGTTGAAAAAAGTCATTTAGCATATTGGCTTTTTCCTCATCCTCATCCACCATTTCACCCAGACTATTTTTAAGGGGACCAACACTATCATTTTTTAGTTTCTTGCTATTTATGTAGTTAAAGAATATTTTGGGATTATTTTTACTTTCTCTGGCAATGAGTCTCTCTGCCTCAATCTTTGCTGTCTTGATTTGCTTTTTACAGAATTTATTCAGTCTTCTGTATTTATTTAATGCCTCTTCACTACCTACTTGCTTTAATTCCCTAAACGCTTTCTTTTTGTCCCTTATTGCGCCCCTTACAGCTCTATTTAGCCATAGTGGTTTCCTCCTAATTCTAGCATGTTTATTCCCATAGGGTATATACTGTGCACAGGTCCTATTCAGGATACTAATAAACGTCTCCCATTTTCTTTGTGTATTTTTATGTCTCAGGATATTGTCCCAGTTTATTGCACCAAGATCATCTCTCATCCGTTGGAAATTTGCCTTCCTGAAGTTTAGTGTCCTTGTAACCCCTCGACTACACATCTTATTAAAGGATACATGAAAGCTTATTATTTTGTGATCACTATTACCCAAGTGACCCCCAACCCTTATATTTGATATGCGGTCTGGCCTGTTGGATAATATTAGGTCTAGCAGTGCCCCCCCTCTTGTTGGGTCCTGAACTAGTTGTGAAAGGTAATTGTCTCTCATAGTTGCCAAAAACTTATTACCTTTGCTGGAACTGCAGGTTTCTGTTCCCCAATGTATTTCAGGGTAGTTGAAGTCCCCCATAATAATGACTTCTCCTTGAGTCGCTGCTTCATCTATTTGCTTTACGAGGATATTCTCTGTTGCTTCCATTATTTTAGGAGACTTATAACAAACCCCTATCAATAATTTATTATTTTTCCCCCCTCCCCTAATCTCCACCCACAGAGACTCTACATCTTCATTAGATTCACAGTTATCACGCAGGATGGGTTTTAAGGATGATTTTACATATAAACACACACCCCCACCTCGCTTATTTTTACGGTCATTTCTAAACAGACTATAGCCCTGTAAATTAACCGCCCAGTCGTGGCTCTCATCCAGCCAAGTCTCAGATATCCCCACCATGTCATAATTATGTTCCAACAAAATTAATTCTAATTCCGCCATTTTGTTGGTGAGGCTTCTAGCATTAGTATACATGCACTTTATGTATCTCTCTGAACCTCTATTCTTTCTTAAATTATTAACTGTTCTAACCCCACCCCCCATGCCACCCCCACCCCCACCCCACCCCCAGCCGACTCTGTTTGTGGCGTGCTTGCAGAAACGGCTTCTTTCGCATCACTCTCCCATACAGCTTCTCCTTGTGCAAAGTGTGTTGTATAGTTGACCAATGCACAGTGACACCATCTGCAGCAAGTTGATGCTGCAGCTCTCTGGAGGTGGTCTGTGGATTGTCCTTGACTGATCTCACCATTCTTCTTCTCTGCCTTTCTGATGTTTTTCTTGGCCTGCCACTTCTGGCCTTAACAAGAACTGTCCCTGTGTTCTTCCATTTCCTTACTATGTTCCTCACAGTGGAAACTGACAGGTTAAATCCCTGAGACAGCTTTTTGTATCCTTCCCCTGAACAAATATGTTGAATAATCTTTGTTTTCAGATCATTTGACAGTTGTTTTGAGGAGCCCATGATGCCACTCTTCAGAGGAGATTCAAACAGGAGAACAACATGCAAGTGGCCACTTTAAGTAGCTTTTCTCATAATTGCATACACCTGGCTATGAAGTTCAAAGCTCAATGAGGTTATAAAACAAAAAAAAGTGCTTTAGTAAGTCAGTAAAAAGAAGGTAGGAGTATTTAAAACTAGAAAATGATAAGGGTGCCCATACTTATGCACCTGTCAAATTTTGTTTGGATGCAGATTGCACATGTTATACTAGTACAATAAACCTCATTTCAAGGCAGAAACATTACTGTGTCCAATAGTTATTAGATATATCAAACTGAAATAGCTGTTGCAAAAACACCAATTTTTATAAAACATTAAGCTTAAGATTAATAGGGGTGCCCAAACTTTTTCATATAACTGTATGTATGCCATTTCCCTAAGAACAGCACACCAAGAAGCGAGGCACCCCTACCTGCTTAATGCTAAGTGTGAGACTGTGAGAGTGAGTGCCGTATATGGCACATACTATCAAAGTCTCACACTAAGGATCTGCATCTGAAAATGCTCCTCCAACTTTGGGGGCTCAGATCTCAGCTGCTCACGGACAGAGATCTTTTTAGATAATCCTCTGGGCTTCAATATGCACTATGCAGCTTTTTCTTTGATCCCTCCTGCGGTTTCTGGTGGCTCGGAGAAGAGGGCAACCCCAGCACCATGTTAAGGAATAAATGGCGTTACCCTATCTCACTTTAACCTGGATTTTTCCGGAACCGTGGATCCGATAAACAATCCGAGATATACAGTACATTCTATAGATATGACCATCAGCTTTCTAGAGATTCATCTCCTGAGTGGAGAGGCACCTTGTATTGAGAAGCAGCACCCCAAGAGCCGTGATCCCCCTCTGACCAGGTGGCCCATGTGTACTGATGTGGTTACCCCTTTCCGGTGCTGATATCTTGGCTTGTGAAGTTCAAAGATGGCCCAAACTTGCAGTGTGTATAGAGCTCACGAAGACCTACACAATGAGTGGTGTCACCTGTTAATAGTCAAAGTGGTTTCAGCACCAGACATGTCTAAATTCGGTACAGTTTCCTCTGGTTCCGAAGGTCCAATCGAAAATTGGAGATATACACTTTGTAACACTTGCTCTCCCCTTTCAAGGGACTCCTCACATGTGTATGTGTGCCATTTCCCTAAGGAACAGCACCCCAAGAAGCAAGGCACCCCTACCTGGTTAATGCTAAGTGTGAGACTGTGAGAGTGAGTGCCGTATATGGCACATACTATCAAAATCTCACACTAAGGAACTGCATCTAATAATAATAATCTTTATTTTTATATAGCGCTAACATATTCCACAGCGCTTTACAGTTTGCACACATTATTATCACTGTCCCTGATGGGGCTCACAATCTAAATTCCCTATCAGTATGTCTTTGGAATGTGGGAGGAAACCGGAGAACCCGGAGGAAACCCACGCAAACACGGGGAGAACATACAAACTCCTTGCAGATGTTGTCCTTGGTGGGATTTGAACCCAGGACTCCAGCGCTGCAAGGCTGCAGTGCTATCCACTGAGCCACCGTGCTGCCCATCTGAAAATGTTCCTCCAACTTTGGGGTCGCAGATCTCAGCAGCTAAGGGAGCAGACTGAAAACGGACAGAGATGTATTTAAATAATCCTCTTGGCTTAAATATTCACTATGCAGCTTTTTCACCTCCTGCGGTTTCTGGTAGCTCGGAGAAGAGGGCACCTTCAGCACCATGTTACAGCAATGGGAAGAATCAATGGCATTTCCCTATCTCACTTTAACCTGGATTTCTCCAGAACCGTGGGTCCGATAAACAATCCAAGATACACATTCTGTAGACTGGACCATCAGCTTTCCAGGGATTCATCTCCTGAATTAGAGGCACCTTGTACTGAGAAGCAGCACCCCAAGAACCATAATCCCCCTCTTACCAGGCGGCCCATGTCTACTAAATGAGGTAAGCCACTTTCCAGTGCTGATATCTCGGCTTGTGAAGGTCCAAGATGGCACAAACTTGCAGTGTGTACATAGCTCAAGTAGACCTACACAATGAGGGGTGGCACTTGTTAACAGCAAGAGTTGTTCCAGTACAAGACATGTCTAAAATTGATACTGTTTGCTCCGGTTCCGAAGGTCCAATCGAAAATCGGAGATATACACTTTGTAGCACTCGCTCTCCCCTTTCAAGCGACTCCTCACATGTGTATGTATGCCATTTCCCTGATGAGCAGCGCCCCAAGAAGAGAGGCACCCCTGCCTGGTTTATGCTAAGTGTGAGACTGTGAGAGTGAGTGCCGTATATGGCACATACTAACAAAGTCTCACACTAAAGATCTGCATCTGAAAATGCTCCTCCGACTTTGGGGGCTCAGATCTCAGCCTCTGGGGGAGCAGGCTGCTCACGGACAGAGAGTTTTATAGATAATCCTCTTGGCTTCAATAGGGCAACCCCAGCACCATGTTAAGTCAATGGGAGGAATAAATGGCGTTACCCTATCTCACTTTAGCCTGGATTTTTCCGGAACAGTGGGTCCGATAAACAATTTGAGATATACAGTACATTCTGTAGATTGGACCATCAGCTTTCCAGAGATTCATCTGAGTGAGAGGCACCTTGTATTGAGAAGCAGCACCCCAAGAGCCGTGATCCCCCTCTGACCAGGTGGCCAATGTCTACTGATGAGGTTACCCACTTTCCGGTGCTGATATCTTGGCTTGTGAAGTTCAAAGATGGCCCAAACTTGCAGTGTGTATAGAGCTCAAGAAGACCTACACAATGAGTGGTGTCACCTGTTAATAGTCAAAGTGGTTTCAGCACTAAACATGTCTAAATTAGGTACTGCTTGCTCTGGTTCCAAAGGTCCAATCAAAAATTGGAGATATACACATTGTAACACTCGCTCTCCCCTTTCAAGGGACTCCTCACATGTGTATGTGTGCCATTTCCCTAAGGCACAGCACCCCAAGAAGCAAGGCACCCCTACCTGGTTAATGCTAAGTGTGAGGCTGTGAGAGTGAGTGCCGTATATGGCACATACTATCAAAATCTCACACTAAGGAACTGCATCTGAAAATGTTCCTCCAACTGTACAGAGCTCAAGTTGACCTACACAATGAGGGTGGCACTTGTTAATAGTAAGAGTGGTTCCAGTACAAGACATGTTTAAAATTTATGCTGTTTGCTCCGTTTCCGAAGGTTCAATCAAAAATCAGAGATATACACTTTGTAGCACTCTCTCTCCCCTTTCAAGTGACTCCTCACATGTATAAGTACGCCATTTCCCTGAGGAGCAGGGTCCCAAGAAGTGAGGCACCCCTGCCCGGTTAATGCTAAGTGTGAGACTGTGAGAGTGAGTGCCGTATATGGCACATACTATCAAAGTCTTACACTAAGGATCTGCATCTGAAAATGCTCCTCCAACTTTGGGGTCGCAGATCTCAGCAGCTAAGGGAGCAGACTGCAAACGGACAGAGAAGTATTTAAATAATCCTCTTGGCTTCAATACGCAGTATGCAGCTTTTTCTTTGATCCCTGTACCCAGGACACTTCCACAGGCCTGGGTATGAATTTAAGAAAGAGTCCTTTGGACTTAGTCGATTTTTCTAATTTTGTGCAAAAATCCAAATTTCCCCTTCTCTCACCTCCAGGGGGCTTCAATATGTTGTGGGGCCCGCCGAGAGGGTCACGAAGGCGGCTATAAAGTGTGGGGTTCCTGGGTGAATTATTGAATTATGGAGCAAAAATCGTTTTTTTGGACAGTCATTTTTCCGAGTTGTTTCAGACTTCCAGGCAGGGGGCATCACAGGAGCTGTACCCAAGACACTTCCAGAGGCCTGTGTATGAATTTGAGAGAGTCCTTTGGACTTAGTCGTTTTTCTGAGAATTTTTGGACTTTTTTTGAATTTTGTGCAAAAATCCAAATTTCCCCTTCTCTCAGCTGAAGGGGGCTTCAGTATGTTGTGGGGCCACCTTAGAGGGTCACCTAGGCTGGTATAAAGTGTGGGGTCCCTGGGTGAAATCTTGAAAAAATCGTTTTTTTGGACTTCGTCATTTTTTTTAATTTTGTGCAAAAATCCAAATTTCCCCTTCTCTCACCTCCAGGGGGCTTTAGTATGTTGTGTGGCCCGCCGAGAGGGTCACTTAAGCGGGTGTAAAGTTTTGGGATTGTGGGTGAAAACTTAAATTTTTGACCAAAAACCGATTTTGACAACAAATATAGTGTCATGGACTTAGAAATTCTCCTGGCCGGTGTCAGACTTCCGGGCGTCGAAATCCCAGTAGCTGTACCGAAGATGCTTCCAGAGCCCTGGGTACAATTTTCACAAAGAGTCCTTTGGACTTAGTCGTTTTTACAAGTCCGGTTTTTCGACTTCCAAGAGCTGCAGAAGTTTGGGAAATTGGACTTGCTCACCAGTACCAAGTGTTTTGGGCTGTTCCAGGTGGCAGCTATCCAACCTGGCCACCAGATTTGGCAAAAGAGATACAAAGTGAAAGAGAACCAGAATGAGGACATTTCTGGCCGCCGGATCCGTCCGGCAGTTCCTGGACGTCGTGTACTTTTTGACTTTGTCCCCTTAAAGTCAGGCCGGTGTTTTGCCATGCAATACATACATGCCATGATTTGATTGGAGGGGGCCATGTATGCCAGGATTTTGTCTGAGAAGGCCGTGAATACCAGGATTGGGTCTGAGGGGGCCATGCATGCCTGAATTGGGTCTGAGGGGGCCATGCATGCCATAATTAGGTCTGAGGGGGAAGTGCATGCCAGAATTGGGTCTGAGGGAGCCAAGCATACCAGGAATGGATGTGAGGGGGTCATGCATGCCAGGATTGGGTCTGAGGGTGCTATAAATAACAGGATTGGGTCCGAGGGGGCCATGCATTCCAGGATTGGGTTTATGGGGGCAATGCATACCAGGATTGGTTCTGAGGGGACCATGCATTCCAGTATTGGCTTTCGGGGGGCCATGCATGCTAGCGTTGAGTATGAGGGGGCCATGCATACCAGGATTGGGTCTGAGAGGGCCATGCATGCCAGGATTGGGTCTGAGGGGGCCGTGCATGCCAGAATTGGGTCTGAGGGAACCATGCATACCAGGATTGGGTCTGTAAGGTGAATATATATCAGTATTGGGTCTGAGGGGGCCATACATATCAGGATTGGGTCTGAAGGGGCCATGCATACCAGGATTGGGTCTGAGACGGTCATGCATACCAGGATTGGTACTGAAGGGGCAATGCATGCCAGGATTGGCTGAGGGGCCATGCATGCCAGAATTGGGTCTGAGACGGTCATGCATACCAGGATTGGTACTGAAGGGGCAATGCATGCCAGGATTGGATCTGAGGGGGCCATGCATGCCAGAATTGGGTCTGAGGGGGCAAAGCATTCCAGGACTGGGTTTACAGGGACAATGCATGCCAGGATTGGTTCTGCAGGGTCTTGCATGCAAGGATTAGTTCTGAGGGGGCCATGCATGCCAGGATTTGATCTGAGGGGGCCATGCATGCCAGAATTGGGTCATACCAGGATTAGTACTGAAGGGGGCATGCATGCCAGGATTGGGTCTGAGGGTGCATTGCATGGCAGAATTGGGACTGAGGGGGTAGTGCATTCCAGGATTGGGTCTACAGGGGCAATGCATGCCAAGATTGGTTCTGCGGTGGTCTTGCATGCAATGATTGGGTAAGAGGGGGCCACACATGCCAGGATTTGATCTGAGGGGGCCATGTATGCCAGGATTTTGTCTGAGAAGGCCGTGAGTACCAGGATTGGGTATGAGGGGTCCATGCATACCAGTATTGAGTCTGTGGGGGCCATGCATGCCAGAATTGGATCTCAGGAGGCTATGTATGCCAGGATTGGGTCTGAAGGGCCATGCATACCAGGATTGGGCCTAGGAGGTGCATGCTTACGAGGATTGGTTCTGAGGGGTCCATGCATACCAGGAATGGGTCTGAGAGGGCCATGATTGCCAGGATTGGGTCTGAGGAGGCCATACATGCCAAAATTGGGTCTAAGGGGGTCATGCATGCCATGATTTTGTCTGAGGGATCCATGCATAACAGAATTGGGTCTGAGACGGTCATGCATACCAGGGTTGGTACGGAAGGGGCCATGCATACCAAGATTGGGCCTAGGAGGTGCATGCTTACCAGGATTGGTTCTGAGGGGTCCATGCATACCACGATTGCATCTGAGAGGGCCATGATTGTCAGAATTGTGTCTGAGGAGGCCATACATGCCATAATTGGGTCTAAGGGGGCCATGCATGCCATGATTTTGTCTGAGGGGGCCATGCATGCCAGAATTGCTTCTGAGACGGTCATGCATACCAGGATTGGTACTGAAGGGGCCATGCATGCCAGAATTGGGTCTGAGATGGTCATGCATACCAGGATTGGTACTGAAGGGGCAATGCATGCCAGGATTGGGTCTAAGGGAGCCATGCATACCAGGAATGGATCGGAGGAGGCCATGCATGCCTGAATTGGGTCTGAGGGGCCAAGCATGCCAGAATTTGATCGGAGATGGCCATGTATGCCAGGATATTGTCTGAGAAAGCTGTGAATTCCAGGATTGGGTCAGAGGGGGCCATGCATACCAGTATTGAGCCTGTGGGGTCCATGCATGCCAGAATTGGGCCTGAGAGGCCCATGCATACCAGGATTGGATCTGAGGAGGCCATGTATGCCAGGATTGGGTCTTAAGGGGCCATGCATACCAGGATTTGGCCTTGGAGGTGCATGCTTACCAGGATTGGTTCTGAGAGGTCCATGCATACCAGGATTGGGACTGAGAGGGCCATGATTGCCAGGATTTGGTCTGAGGAGGCCATGTATGCCAGGATTGAGTCTAAAGGGGCCATGCTTACCATGATTGGGCCTAGGAGGTGCATGATTACCAGGATTGGGTCTGAGGGGGCCATGCATGCCAGGGTTGGGTCTGAGGGGCCATGTATGCCAGAATTGTGTCTGAGGGGCCAATCATGCCAGGATTGGACCTGAGGGGGCCATGCATGCCAGGATTCGGTCTGAGGGAGCCATGCATACCAGGAATGGATCGGAGGAGGCCATGCATGCCTGAATTGGGTCTGAGGGGGCCAAGCATGCCAGAATTTGATCGGAGATGGCCATGTATGCCAGAATATTGTCTGAGAAAGCTGTGAATTCCAGGATTGGGTCAGAGGGGGCCATGCATACCAGTATTGAGCCTGTGGGGTCCATGCATGCCAGAATTGGGCCTGAGAGGCCCATGCATACCAGGATTGGATCTGAGGAGGCCATGTATGCCAGGATTGGGTCTTAAGGGGCCATGCATACCAGGATTTGGCCTTGGAGGTGCATGCTTACCAGGATTGGTTCTGAGAGGTCCATGCATACCAGGATTGGGTCTGAGAGGGCCATGATTGCCAGGATTTGGTCTGAGGAGGCCATGTATGCCAGGATTGAGTCTAAAGGGGCCATGCTTACCATGATTGGGCCTAGGAGGTGCATGATTACCAGGATTGGGTCTGAGGGGGCCATGCATGCCAGGGTTGGGTCTGAGGGGCCATGTATGCCAGAATTGTGTCTGAGGGGGCCAATCATGCCAGGATTGGACCTGAGGGGGCCATGCATGCCAGGATTCGGTCTGAGGGAGCCATGCATACCAGGAATGGGTTGAGGAGGTGTTGCAAAACAGTAATGGGTCTGAGGGGGCCATGCATGCCCGGATTGGGTCTGGGGGGGCCATAGATGCCAGGATTGGGTCAGAGGAAACAGAATCTGCCAGGATTGGGTCAGAGGGGGCCATGCATACCAGTATTGAGTCTGTGGGGGCCATGCATGCTAGAATTGGGCCTGAGAGCCCCATGCATACCAGGAATGGATCTGAGGAGGCAATGTATGCCAGGATTGGGTCTGAAGGGGCCATGCATAACAAGATTGGGCCTGGACGTGCATGCATACCAGGATTGGGTCAGAGGAGGCCATACATTCCAGGAAATGGTCTACGGGGGCAATGCATGCCAGGATTGGTTCTGAGGGGGCCATGCATGCCAGGATCGAGTCTGGGGGGCTGTGCATGCCAGAATTGGGTCTGAGGGAACCATGCATACCAGGATTGGGTCTGTTAGGTGAATGTATATCAGTATTGGGTCTGAGGGGACCATACATATCAGGATTGGGTCTGAAGGGGCCATGCATACCAGGATTGGGTCTGAGAGGGCCATGATTGTCAGGAATGGGTCTGAGGAGGCCATGCATGCCAGAATTGGGTCTAAGGGGGCCATGCATGCCATGGTTTTTTCTGAGGGGGCCATGCATGCCAGAATTGGGTCTGAGACGGTCATGCATACCAGGATTGGTACTGAAGGGGCAATGCATGCCAGGATTGGATCTGAGGGGGCCATGCATGCCAGAATTGGGTCTGAGGGGGCAAAGCATTCCAGGATTGGGTTTACAGGGACAATGCATGCCAGGATTGGTTCTGCGGGGTCTTGCATGCAAGGATTAGTTCTGAGGGGGCCATGCATGCCAGGATTTGATCTGAGGGGGCCATGTATGCCAGGATTTTGTCTGAGAAGGCCGTGAATACCAGGATTGGGTCTGAGGGGGCCATGCATACCAGTATTGAGTCTTTGGGGGCCATGCATGCCAGAATTGGGCCTTTGAGGCCCATGCACACAAGGATTGGATCTGAGGAGGCCATGTATGCCAGAATTGGGTCTGAAGGGGCCATGCATACCAGGATTGGGCCTAGGAGGTGCATACTTTCCAAGATTGGTTCTGAGGGGTCCATGTATAACAGGATTGGGCCTTGAGAGGGCCATGATTGCCAGGATTGGGTCTGAGGAGACTATGCATGCCAGAATTGTGTCTAAGGGGGCCATGCATGCCATGATTTTGTCTGAGGGGGCCATGCATGCCAGGATTGGGTCTGAGGAAGCCATGCATACCAGGATTGGATCTGAGGGGGCCATGCATGCCTGAATTGGGTCTGAGGGGGCAATGCAAGCCAGAATTGGGTCTGAGGGGGAAGTGCATTCCAGGATTGGGTCTACAGGGGCAATGCATGCCAGGATTGGTTCTGTTGGGGTCTTGCATGCAAGGATTAGGTCTGAGAGGGCCATACATGCCAGGATTTGATCTGAGGGGGCCATGTATGCCAGGATTTTGTCTGAGAAGGCCGTGAATACCAGGATTGGGTCTGAGGGGGCCATGCATACTAGTTTTGAGTCTGTGGGGGCCATGCATGCCAGAATTGAGCCTGAGAGGCCCATGCATACCAGGATTGGATCTGAGGAGGCCATGTATGCCAGGATTGGGTCTGAAGGGGCCATGCATACCAGGATTGGGCCTAGAAGGTGCAAGCTTACCAAGATTGGTTCTGAGGGGTCCATGCACACCGGTAATGGGGCCATGATTGCCAGGATTGGGTCTGAGGAGGCCATACATGCCAGAAATGGGTCTAAGGAAGCCATGCATGCCATGATTTGGTCTGAGGGCCATGCATGCCAGAATTGGGTTTGAGACGGTCATGCATACCAGGATTGGTACTGAAGGGGCCATGCATGCCAGGATTGGGTCTGAAGGAGCCATGCATACTAGGATTTGATCTGGCGGGGTCATGCATGCCTGAATTGGGTCTTGAGGGGGCCATGCATGCCAGGATTTGATCGGAGGGGCCATGTATGCCAGGATTTTGTCTAAGAAGGCCGTGAATACCATTATTGGGTCTAAAGGGGGGCATGCATACCAGTATTGAGTCTGTGGGGGCCATGCATGCCAGCATTGGGCCTGAGAGGCCCATGCATACCAGGATTGGATCTGAGGAGGCCATGTATGCCAGGATTGGGTCTGAAGGGGCCATGCATACCGGGATTGGGCCTAGGAGGTGCATGCCTACCAGGATTGGTTCTGAGGGGTCCATGCAGACCAGGATGGGTCTGAGAGGGCCATGATTGCCAGGATTGGGTCTGAAGAGGCCATGCATGCCAGAATTGGGTGTAAGAGGGCAAAGCATGCCTGAATTGGGTCTAAGGGGAAGTGAATTCCAGGATTGGGTCTACAGTGCATTCCAGGATTCTACCACACTATCTAAAATTGTTTCTCTACACACCCTGAAAGTTTGGGGCCCATAGCCAAAACCTGGGCTGAGATTTGAGCCCCAATTTGAGCCAACCGCACCAGTAGGTCTCAGATTAAAACAATCTCAATTTGGTCACTGCTCAGCCTGCTTTGGTGCTATCGACCCTAAAATTCTACCACTGTAATGTATGTGGTACAGTTCATATAGCGTCTTGTGCTTGGGTGCGATGAAAATACTTGAGACACAGGTTTGATATAGAAAGTCCTGTATTACTTCATACAAATTGGCAAAAATAAACACACAGGTTGCAAACACAGAAGCAGGAGACACAGCAGGCCAGAGTAATCTAAGCTCAGCAATAACTCTCCACAACAGATTCAGATCTTCTTCTCTGTTACCGCAAGTCCATGCAAACGTGAGGCTCTCAAGAGCAGAGTTCAGAGTCCACAAGTGCTTCAGAGTTCCTCAGTAGGAATGGCTGGAGTACAAGGTCCAAGGCTTCAGGAGTCAGAACACAGGTTCACTGCAGGCTAGATTCTGAAGCACTGATTGCTCAGCTGTGGCTGTTTAAGAAGCAAACGGAGAGAATCAGGGCGGGAACATGCAAGCTGGAAAACTCCATTTTGATTGAGGGCAAGATAGCTGCAGCAAAACAGAAAGCAAAATGGCCGACGAACAAACTGAGTTTCAGAAACAGATACACAGAACCTTACATTACTCCCCCCTTAGGGACAACCTCCGGATGACCTCAGACCAGGCTTGTGTGGGTACCTCTGATGAAACTGACGGAGCAAGCGAGGAGCATTAACGTTATTGACTGGCTCCCATGAGTTGTCCTCCACTGGGTAGCCCTGCCATTTAATCAGATATTGTAACTGATTTCTATACAACCTGGAATCTAAAATCCTTTCCACCACAAATTCCTCCTGACCATCGACTAGCACTGGGTCAGGGCAAGGAGAAGAACGTCCAGGAAACGTATTGGGTGTCGCAGCCTTTAGTAGGGATACATGAAAGACAGGGTGGATTCTCATAGTTCTGGGCAATTGAAGACGACAAGCAACGGCACTAATAATTTTACTGATTTTATAGGGTCCAATGTACTTATGTCCCAACTTAGACGATGGAATCCTTAACTTAAGATTTCTGGTTGACAGCCAGACCAGGTCTCCTACCTTAAAAGCTGGTGCAGGTTTACGAAATTTATCTGCTGCCTTCTTGTACCTTTCCTGAGCCGATTCCAGATTCTCCTTTAGAAGATCCATATTCTTCTGTAAAGTCGTGACTCTTTCAGCCACTGCTGGTAAAGGCGTTTCTATGGGAAATCGTGGTAGAATGTTAGGATGATAACCTAGATTGGAGTAAAAAGGAGACTGCTTAGTGGAGGCGCTCTGAGAGTTGTTGTAAGAGAACTCAGCCAATGGAAGTAGATCCACCCAATCATCCTGTAGGTGGCAGATAAAGCAGCGGAGATACTGCTCCAGGGTTTGATTGGTTCGTTCGGTTTGTCCATTAGTCTGGGGATGAAAAGCAGAAGAAAGGTTTACTTTAATGTCCAATGCTGCACAGAAATTTTGCCAAAACCTAGAAGTGAATTGCACCCCTCGATCCGAAATAACCTCATCCGGTACTCCATGTAAGCGAAACACATCTTTAATCATCAAATCTGATGTCTGTTTTGCAGTGGGTAAGCCGACACAAGGGATAAAATGAGCTGCCTTTGTTAGACGGTCAACCACCACTAGAATAGTGTTCTTCCCTTGAGAGGTTGGTAATTCCACAATGAAGTCCATAGAAATGGATCCCCACGGGCGGGACGGGGTGGGAAGAGGCTGTAACAGACCAGTTGGTGAAGAGCGAGGTGTTTTGCATCTTGCACAAACCTCACACGAAGTGACATAGTCCAAAACATCCTTCCTACAAGTGGGCCACCAAAAGAAACGAGAAAGAAATTCCTGTGTCTTTAGAATTCCTCTATGCCCGGCTATTTTGGAATCGTGAATGAGTTGCAATACTCTCAATCTGACTGTTTCAGGTATATACAGACGTTGTCCCAGAATCCACACACCATTCTTAAAGACAAGACTTACGTCCCTTGGGGGTTGAGCCAAAAAAGAATCCGCATGGTATGCTTCCTTGATGTCTTTAATTAGGTCTTGATGATGAATCACTCCTAGGAATCTAGAGTCAGGAAGAATAGTCTTAGGAGGAGTAATTGGACGTGTCTCTGCTGAGTAAATCCTAGAGAGTGCATCAGCCTTTCCATTGCGCGATCCTGGTCTATAAGAAATAATAAAATTAAATTGGTTTAAGAAAAGATTCCAGCGAGCCTGGCGAGGAGTCAGGCACTTAGCCGACCTGATAAACTCAAGATTACGATGGTCTGTCAGAACGACTATTTGCTGTGCAGCTCCTTGAAGAAGGTGTCTCCATTCTTTGAAGGCGGCAATAATGGCCAACAACTCTCTATTGCCCACATCGTAGTTCTTCTCAGCCGAAGACAACTGCTGGGAAAAGAAGGCACAGGGATGCAAGACATTCTTCTCACCTGTTCTCTGAGAGAGTATAGCTCCCACGGCACAGTCTGAAGCATCCACCTCTATTATGAAGGCAAGCTCTGGGTTGGGATGTACTAGGATAGGTGCAGTGGTAAATTTATCTTTTAGACGGGAAAATGCTTCCTGGGCTTGGGGAGTCCAGGAGAACTTAGACTCTTTCCGGGTAAGTTGGGTGATAGGTGACACTACCTCAGAGAAATTTCTAATGAAACGTCTATAGAAGTTTGCAAACCCGATGAAGCGCTGTACCTCCTTCACATTTCTAGGACTTGGCCAATCATTGATGGCTTGGGTTTTACTTCCATCCATACTAATTCCTTGTGTAGACAGTACATACCCCAGAAATTGAATTTCGGTCTTATGGAATTCACACTTTTCAAGCTTGATGTAAAGATGATTTTGTCTTAGACGTTCCAAGACCATTCTCACATGTCCATGATGTTCCTCTGTGGAGTTAGAAAAAATTAAAATATCATCCAAATAAATTACCACGAATGTATCCAGGAGATCCCTGAAGATGTCATTCACCAAGTGTTGGAAAGTGGCTGGGGCGGTACTCAGACCAAAAGGCATAACTAGATATTCAAAGTGTCCATAGCGTGACCTGAATGCAGTCTTCCATTCATCCCCAGGTCTAATACGGACTAAGTTATAGGCCCCACGAAGATCTAGTTTAGAAAAAATTTTGGCATGTCGCACTCTCTCCAATAACTCAGGGATTAAAGGCAATGGATAACGGTTTCTAATAGTAACCTTATTGAGTTCCCTATAGTCTACGCATGGTCTCAGGGATCGATCTTTCTTCTTTACAAAGAATATGGGTGCCCCTGCAGGAGATGAAGAGGGGCGTATGAAGCCCTTGGCTAGATTTTCGTCTATGTACTCTTTTAAAGCCTTCAGCTCGGGCCCCGCCAGGGGTAGATCTTACCAAAAGGTATCTCTGCTCCAGGCAATAATTCAATTGGACAATCATATGGACGGTGAGGAGGAAGCTGGTCAGCGTTCTTCTTGTCACATAAATCCACATAGTCCTGGTATACAGCTGGTAGTTCAGGGACTGACATGGTTCCTTTAGGAACAGAGCAAGCTGAAATTTTTGGACTCATCTGTTTCTCTGGAAAGTGTAATTCCTTGGTCTCCCAGTTAATGGTAGGATTCTGAGCCTGCAGCCATGGTAGCCCTAGAATAATGGGAAAGTGAGGAGAAGAGATAAGCATAAAGGACAGTTTCTCTTGATGATCTTTACCCATAAGAACCTTTAAAGGCTCTGTTTCCTGATCCACTGGTCCAGAGGTCAGCAGGGAGCCATCCACAGTTTCCATCTGTACTGGAGTAGCCTTCTTCACTGAACGTATCCCCTGTTTCAGAGCAAAGGAGACATCCATAAAATTTCCACTTGCCCCTGAGTTGATCATAGCAGAGCTAGACACCCAGGCTGAGTCAACCCAGAGTTTGATGGAAAGAAAACAGTGAGAATTGTTTTTTTTTACAACTCAGCTGGGACAACCGCTGAGGAAACTTGAAAGATGGCAGCATTTACACAGTCAACGTCCTCAGAGGTAACGGAGTTTAAGTCCGAGAAATCAAGATCTGTTGCTGCAGATCTCTCTGGAGCCTGAGGCTCGGACCTGACAGATCCCCTCTCGCAACACTCACAATGAATGAGTGCTGCAGTAGTCTTACGAGAACGGCTGGGGCAGTTTATAATGAAGTGCCCTGACTTACCACAATAGAAACATAGATTCTCCTTAAAACGATGTTCCTTGCGTGCATCACTAACCCGTCGTTGTAAAGAGTCTACCTGCATGGGTTCAGGTTCAGGTTCCCGTGTAATCCTATTCAAAGGTTCCTTAGCTGGAGAGGAAGGTAGGAAAAGGTTAGTACGATTGCTTTCGAACCATCTCTCTTGCCTGCGTTCAGTTAAACGAGTATCAATACGGATGCAGTAGTTAATAAAGTCACCTAACGCAGTGGGAGGGTCGGCACGAGCAAGTTCATCCTTAATCAGTGGGATAACCCCTTTCGAAAAATAGATTTTTTGGCGGAATTGTCCCAGGTGGTATCAAGGGCCCATCTCCTGAAATCCAAGGCATATTCAGCTACCGAGTGCTTACCTTGGCGCAAAGCCAACATGGCTGCTTCAGCTGTTGCACCTCGATTGGGGTCATCAAACACCTGCCCCATGGCTGAAATAAAATCATCAAGGTGATTCAAACAATCATCCTCAGTCTCAATCAGAGGGTTTGCCCACACCAAAGCCTTGTTGGTAAGCAACATAATTATAGTAAGCACCTTAGATCGTTCAGTAGGAAATTGTGAAGCATGTGCAGAAAAAAAAAGATTGCATTGATTAACAAATCCCCTGAATTTTTCACGTTCACCACCAAAACGAAAAGGGGGCAACTTGGGAATCCCAGAACTCGGGGCCACGGCAGGAGCCTGGACTCGCCCCTCCAGAACCTCAATCCTGGCTCGCAAATCCTGGGTAGTCTGTCCAACCACTTGCAAATTGTGATTATTTAGGTCCTGAAGATTTGTAAAACGGGTCTTTATATTCTGCAAATCTGCAAGGATATTATCAGTCACTCCGCAAAGTTCCTTTATGCGGGCCTCCATTTTCTAGATCTTTTAAGACAGGATACTGGAAGAAGAGGAGAAAAAAAAAAAACAATAGTGTTCACCTGTGGCAACACTGAAGAAAGAAAAAACTTAAGGGAACTGCTCACCTGGAATGGTTGTGAGAAGTCACAACCACTATCATCACAGAAAGCTTTCAACCAGACATCTGATATCCAGAGTTTCAGCAGACAAAAAGAGAAGAGAAAAAAAAAACAATAGTGTTCACCTGTGGCAACACTGCAGAAAAAAAAACTTAAGGGAATTGCTCACCTGGAATGGTTGTGAGAAGTCACAACCACTGTCATCACAGAAAGTACAACCGGACATCCGATATCCACAGTACAGCAGACAAGCCTTTCCAGACCCAGCAGACACTAACGTTTGGCTTCAGAATCTTGTAATGTATGTGGTACAGTTCATATAGCGTCTTGTGCTTGGGTGCGATGAAAATACTTGAGACACAGGTTTGATATAGAAAGTCCTGTATTACTTCATACAAATTGGCAAAAATAAACACACAGGTTGCAAACACAGAAGCAGGAGACACAGCAGGCCAGAGTAATCTAAGCTCAGCAATAACTCTCCACAACAGATTCAGATCTTCTTCTCTGTTACCGCAAGTCCATGCAAACGTGAGGCTCTCAAGAGCAGAGTTCAGAGTCCACAAGTGCTTCAGAGTTCCTCAGTAGGAATGGCTGGAGTACAAGGTCCAAGGCTTCAGGAGTCAGAACACAGGTTCACTGCAGGCTAGATTCTGAAGCACTGATTGCTCAGCTGTGGCTGTTTAAGAAGCAAACGGAGAGAATCAGGGCGGGAACATGCAAGCTGGAAAACTCCATTTTGACTGAGGGCAAGATAGCTGCAGCAAAACAGAAAGCAAAATGGCCGACGAACAAACTGAGTTTCAGAAACAGATACACAGAACCTTACAACCACACTATCTAGAAATGTTTATCTATACACCCTGAAAGTTTGGTGTCTATAGCCCCAACATGGGCTGAGATTTGAGCCCCAATTGGAGCCAACTGCACCAGTATTCCTCAGTGTTAAACAAGGTCAATTTGGGGGGTCAGTGCTAAGCCTGCTTTGTGCTATCGACCCCAAAATTCTGCAACACTATCTAGAAATGTTTCTCTACATACCCTGAAAGTTTGGGGCGAATAGCCCATACCTGGGCTGAGATTTGAGCCCCAAAATGAGCCCCAATTTGAGCCAACTGCACCAGTAGGCCTCAGTTTTAAACAAGTTCAAATTGGTCACTGCTCAGCCTGCTTTGGTGCTATCGACCCCAAAATTCTACCACACTATCTAGAAATGTTTCTCTACACACCCTGAAAGTTTGGGGACCATAGACAGCCCAAACCTGGGCTGAGATTTGAGCCCCAATTGGAGCCAACCGCATCAGTAGGCCTGCATTTTAAACAAGGTCAATTTGGTCACTGCTCAGCCTGCTTTGGTGCTATCGAACCCAAAATTCTACCACACTATCTAGAAATGTTTCTCTACACACCCTAAAAGTTTGGGGTCCATAGCCCAAACCTGGGCTGAGATTTGAGCCCCAATATGAGACCCAATTTGAGCCAACCACACCAGTAGGCCTCATTTTTAAACAAGGTCAATTTGGGGGGTCACTGCTCAGCCTGCTTTGGTGCTATCGACCCCAAAATTCTAGCACACTATCCAAAAATGTTTCTCTACACACCCTGAAAGTTTGGTGTCTATAGCCCCAACCTGGGCTGAGATTTGAGCCCCAATTGGAGCCAACCGCACCAGTATTCCTCAGTGTTAAACAAGGTCAATTTGTTCACTGCTCAGCCTGCATTGGTGCTATCGACCACAAAATTCTACCACACTATCTAGAAATGTTTCTCTACACACCCTGAAAGTTTGGGGTCCATAGGCCAAACCTGGGCTGAGATTTGAGCCCCAATATGAGCCCCAATTCGAGTCAACCACACCAGTAGGCCTCAGTTTTAAACAAGGTCAATTTGGTCACTGCTCATCCTGCTTTGGTGCTATCGACCTCAAAATTCTACCACACTATCTAGAAATCTTTCTTTACACACCCTGAAAGTTTGGTGTCTATAGCCCCAACCTGGGCTGAGATTTGAGCGCCAATTGGAGCCAACCGCACCAGTATTCCTCAGTATTAAAAGGTCAATTTGGGGGGGTCACTGCTCAGCTTGCTTTGGTGCTATCGACCCCAAAATTCTATCACACTATCTAGAAATGTTTCTCTACACACCCTGAAAGATTGGTGTCCATAGCCCCAAACTGGGCTGAGATTTAAGCCCCAATTTGAGCCAACCTCACCAGTATTCCTCAGTGTTAAACAAGGTCAATTTGGGGGGTCACTGCTCAGCCTGCTTTGGTGCTATTGACCCCAAAATTCTACAACACTATCACGAAATGTTTCTCTACACACCCTGAAAGTTTGGGGTCCATAGCCCAAACCTGGGCTGAGATTTGAGCCCCAATATGAGTCTCAATTGGAGCCAACCGCACCAGTATTACTCAGTGTTAAATAAGGTCAATTTGGGGGTCACTGCTAAGCCTGGTTTGGTGCTATCGACCCCAAAATTCTATCACACTATCTAGAAATGTTTCTCTACACACCCTGAAAGTTTGCGGTCCATAGCCCAAACCTGGGCTGAGATTTGAGCCCCAATTGGAGCCAACCACACAAGTATTCTTCAGTGTTAAACAAGGTCAATTTGAGGGGTCACTGCTCAGCCTGCTTTGGTGCTATCGACAATAAAAACTCTACCACACTGTCTAATATTGTTTTTCTACACACCCTGAAAGTTTGGGGCCCATAACCAAAACCTGGGCTGAGATTTGAGCCCCAATATGAGCCCCAATTTGAGCCAACCGCACCAGTAGGCATGCATTTTAAACAAGGTCAATTTGGTCACTGCTCAGCCTGCTTTGGTGCTATCGAACCTAAAATTCTACCACACTATCTAGAAATGTTTCTCTACACACCCTGAAAGTTTGGGGTCCATAGCCCAAACCTGGGCTGAGATTTGAGCCCCAATTGGAGCCAACCGCACCAGTAGGCCTCAGTGTTAAACAAGGTCAAATTGGTCACTGCTCTGCCTGCTTTGGTGCTATCGACCCCAAAATTCTATCACACTATTCAGAAATGTTTCTCTACACACCCTGGAAGTTTGGGGTCCATAGGCCAAACCTGGGCTGAGATTTGAGCCCCAATTTGAGTCAACCGCACCAGTAGGCCTCAGTTTTAAACAAGGTCAATTTGGTCACTGCTCAGCCTGCTTTGGTTCTATTGAACCCAAAATTCTAGCACACTATCTAGAAATGTTTCTCTACACACCCTGAAAGTTTGGGGCCAAAAGTACAAACCTGGGCTGAGATTTGAGCCCCAATTGGAGCCAACCGCACAAGTATTCTTCAGTGTTAAACAAGGTCAATTTGGGGGGTCACTGCTCAGCCTGCTTTGGTGCTATTGACCCCAAAATTCTACCACACTATCTAGAAATGTTTCTCTACACACCCTGAAAGTTTGGGGTCCATAGCCCAAACCTGGGCTGAGATTTGAGCCCCAATTGGAGCCAACCGCACCAGTAGGCCTCAGTGTTAAACAAGGTCAAATTGGTCACTGCTCTGCCTGCTTTGGTGCTATCGACCCCAAAATTCTACCACACTATCTAGAAATGTTTCTCTACACACCCTGGAAGTTTGGGGTCCATAGGCCAAACCTGGGCTGAGATTTGAGCCCCAATTGGAGCCAACCGCACAAGTATTCTTCAGTGTTAAACAAAGTCAATTTGGGGGGGGGTCACTGCTCAGCCTGCTTTGGTGCTATCGACAATAAAAATTCTACCACACTATCTAAAATAGTTTGGGGCCCATAACCAAAACCTGGGCTGAGATTTGAGCCCCAATATGAGCCAACCGCACCAGTAGGCCTGCGTTTTAAACAAAGTCAATTTGGTCACTGCTCAGCCTGCTTTGGTGCTGTCGAACCCAAAATTCTTCCACACTATCTAGATATGTTTCTCTACACACCCTAAAAGTTTGGGTCCATAGCCCAAACCTGGGCTGAGATTTGAGCCCCAATATGAGCCCCAATTTGAGCCAACCACACCAGTAGGCCTCATTTTTAAACATGGTCTATTTGGGGGGTCACTGCTCAGCCTGCTTTGGTGCTATCGACCCCAAAATTCTAGCACACTATCTAAAAATGTTTCTCTACACACCCTGAAAGTTTGGGGTCCATAGGCCAAGCCTGGGCTGAGATTTGAGCCCCAATATGAGCCCCAATTTGAGTCAACCACACCAGTAGGCCTCAGTTTTAAACAAGGTCAATTTGGTCACTGCTCAGCCTGCTTTGGTTCTATTGAACCCAGAATTCTAGCACACTATCTAGAAATGTTTCTCTACACACGCTGAAAGTTTGGGGCCCAAAGCCCAACCCTGGGCTGAGATTTGAGCCCCAATTGGAGCCAACCGCACAAGTATTCTTCAGTGTTAAACAAAGTCAATTTGGGGGGTCACTGCTCAGCCTGCTTTGGTGCTATCGACAATAAAAATTCTACCACACTATCTAAAATTGTTTGGGGCCCATAACCAAAACCTAGGCTGAGATTTGAGCCCCAATATGAGCCCCAATTTGAGCCAACCGCACCAGTAGGCCTGCGTTTTTAACAAGGTCAATTTGGTCACTGCTCAGCCTGCTTTGGTGCTGTCGAACCCAAAATTCTTCCACACTATATAGATATGTTTCTCTACACACCCTAAAAGTTTGGGGTCCATAGCCCAAACCTGGGCTGAGATTTGAGCCCCAATATGAGCCCCAATTTGAGCCAACCACACCAGTAGGCCTCATTTTTAAACAAGGTCAATTTGGGGGGTCACTGCTCAGCCTGCTTTGGTGCTATTGACCCCAAAATTCTAGCACACTATCTAAAAATGTTTCTCTACACACCCTGAAAGTTTGGGGTCCATAGGCCAAGCCTGGGCTGAGATTTGAGCCCCAATATGAGCCCCAATTTGAGTCAACCACACCAGTAGGCCTCAGTTTTAAACAAGGTCAATTTGGTCACTGCTTAGCCTGCTATGGTGCTATCGACCCCAAAATTCTATCATACTATCAAAATTCTCTACACACCCTGAAAGTTTGGGGTCCATAGCCTAAACCTGGGATGAGACTTGAGCCCCAATATGAGCCTCAATTGGAGCCAACCATACAAGTAGGCCTCAGTGTTAAACAAGGTAAATTTGGGGGGTCACTGCTCAGCCTGCTTTGGTGCTATTGACCCCAAAATTCTACCACAGTATCAAGAAATGTTTCTCTACACAACCTGAAAGTTTGGGGTCCATAGCCAAAACCTGGGCTGAGATTTGAGCCCCAATTGGAGCCAACCACACCAGTATTACTCAGTGTTAAACAAGGTCAATTTGGTCACTGCTCTTCCTGCTTTGGTTCTATGGACCCCAAAATTCTACCACACTATCTAGAAATGTTTCTCTACACACCCTGAAAGTTTGGGGTCCATAGCCTAAACCTGGGATGAGACTTGAGCCCCAATTGGAGCCAACCATACCAGTAGGCCTCAGTTTTAAACAAGGTCAATTTGGTCACTGCTCAGCCTGCTTTGGTGCTATCGACAATAAAAATTCTACCACACTATCTAAAATTGTTTTTCTACACACCCTGAATGTTGGGGCCCATAACCAAAACCTGGGCTGAGATTTGAGCCCCAATATGAGCCCCAATTTTAGCCAACCGCACCAGTAGGACTGAGTTTTAAACAAGGTTAATTTGGTCACTGCTCTGCCTGCTTAGGTTCTATCGACCCCAAAATTCTACCACACTATCTAGAAATGTTTCTCAACACACCCTGAAAGTTTGGGGTCCATAGGTCAAACCTGGGCTGAGATTTGAGCCCCAATATGAGCCCCAATTTGAGTCAACCGCACCAGTAGGCCTCAGTTTTAAACAAGGTCAATTTGGTCACTGCTCAGCCTGCTTTGGTTCTATTGAACCCAAAATTATACCACAGTATCTAGAAATGTTTCTCTACACACCCTGAAAGTTTGGGGCCCATAGCCCAAACCTGGGCTGAGATTTGAGCCCCAATTGGAACCAACCGCATCAGTATTCCTCAGTGTTAAACAAGGTCACTTTGGGGGGTCACTGTTGACAATAAAAATTCTACCACACTATCTAAAATTGTTTTTCTACACACCCTGAAAGTTTGGGGCCCATAACCAAAACCTGGGCTGAGATTTGAGCCGCAATATGAGCCCCAATTTGAGCCAACTGCACCAGTAGGCCTGAGTTTTAAACAAGGTCAATTTGGTCACTGTTCAGCCTGCTTTGGTGCTATCGAACCCAAAATTCTACCATACTATCTAGAAATAGCTGAATGATACAATCCCTATCTGTCTTGTATGCTGAAATATATACTAGTGGTATGCACTGCATTCATTGGAAGCTTACAGCTGAATGATACAATCCCTATCTGTCTTGTATGCTGAAATATATACTAATGGTATGCACTGCATTCATTGGAAGCAAACAGCTGAATGATACCATCCCTATCTGTCTTGTATGCTGAAATATATACTAATGGTATGCACTGCATTCATTGGAAGCAAACAGCTGAATGATACAATCCCTATCTGTCTTGTATGCTGAAATATATACTAATGGTATGCACTGCATTCATTGGAAGCAAACAGCTGAATGATACAATCCCTATCTGTCTTGTATGCTGAAATATATACTAATAGTATGCACTCCATACTTCTGCTTGCTGCCAACCACTGCTTTACCATCTTGCAACATAGTTTAATGTGCCTGGTAAAGCTTTGGTATAATTCATTTTTTGCACTGTGATTAATACTTTCTGCTGTATATCCCTGTGACTGGGGCCTCTCTAGATTTTATCAGGTGGAAGGTGCTAAAGCATATAGATGTAGCCAGCTCTAGTGCCTTTGATGATCTAACCACCCCCTGGTGTGTTGGCCCCAGCTGCCAAATTATCCCAAAGCAGCTCCCACAATCCCACTTTCCTGACCCTGTAGTGTGGGCTATATATTTAGGAGTAGTCTAAGGGGCGCACGCAGTGTGGGGGCGCACGCATCCCAGAAAGCAAAGCATCACAGAAGATAAGCATCTTGTAAACGGCAGTTATCCATGGCTGTTAATCAGGGCTGGAATCAGGTACCCCACACTTTGCTTTCTTTTTAATGATGTACTTTATCTCTATCCTCCTGTGTTCGCTTGCCATCCACATTCACCGCCCTATCCACCCTCCATCACGACTCATACACATCAGCCCCTCTATACTTCCCTCTCCCATGTGCAGCTCCCATGCACTCCTCACCTTTCTGAGAAACCTCAGCCCATCTTGCCCAAACACATCACAGAAAAAACCTACTTACAACTCCAACAACTACCTGCTCTTTATCTTCCTACTCCTACTGATTTCAGGGGACATCTCCCCCAAATCTGGTCCACGATCCCCCAACCTCAATCCCTACCCTACCTCATATCGAAACCATAATAATCTTATTAATATTACTTGCACTCCCACATCTCCTTCTTTTAATTGTGCCCTCTGGAATCCACGGTCTGCATGCAACAAGCTATCCTTCCTGCACAACTACTTTCTGAACAACTCTCTTCAACTGTTGACCCTCACGGAAACCTGGATTCAGGATTCTGACACTGTCTCCCCTGCTGCCATTTCCTATGGTGGCTTACAGTTCTCCCATTCCCTAAGACCCGCAAACAGACATGGTGGTGGAGTTGGCATACTCCTGTCCCCACAATGCACTTTCCAGGTCATCCCCCCAATTCCATCACTCTCATTCCCTTCTTTTGAGGTCCACACCATCAGGCTCTTCCGTCCCCTCTCCCTCAGAGTAGCGGTCATATATCGGCCCCCAGGCTCGCCCACCCGGTTCCTTGACCACTTCTCAGCGTGGCTGCCGCACTTCATGTTCTCAGAACTACCAACCCTTATCCTTGGAGACTTCAACATCCCAATTAAGAGCCCTACTTCCACATCTGCATCTCAGCTTCTATCACTAACCACTTCTCTAGGCCTCTCACAGCTTTCAACCTCTGAGACACACAAGGATGGTAACACCCTTGACCTGGTCTTTGTCCGCCTCTGTTCAATCTCCCACCTAAATAACTCACAGCTTCCACTCTCTGACCACAACATTCTCTCCTTCATCCTCACAAATCCTCGACCACCCCAGCGCACTCCTACCTACCATACATTCAGAAATCTACAAGCCATTAACCCTCAGACACTTTCAGACTCCCTACACTCATCGCTGTCCCCAATCTCCTCTTTTTCTTGTCCTAATCTGGCTGTTCAGCACTACAATGACACTCTTAGAAGCACCGTTGACCAAGTAGCACCGCTCACCCTCAGAACTTCCAAACAGAGTAAAACAGCTCTGGCTCACATTGCAAACTCGACTTCTTCAGCGATGCTCTAGGAGTGCTGAATGCCTCTGGAGAAAAACCCGCACACCAGAAGACTTCATCCACTTTAAATTCATGTTAAGAACTTATAATGCTGCCCTTCACTTCGCCAAACAGACCTACTTCACCACCCTAATCTCCTCACTAGCCAACAACCCCAAGAAACTTATTGACACTTTTCACTCCCTCCTCAGGCCAAAAGCACAAGCCCCTATCACAGACATTTGTGCTGACGACCTGGCCTCCCACTTTATAGAAAAAATAGATACTATCCATCAGGAAATCTGCTCTCAACCACCAAGTGCTGTGACTCCCATCCCACCCAGCATTTCCCCTGGCTCACTTTCCACATTTGATCCCATCACAGAAGAAGTCTCCAGACTCCTCTCGTCCGACTATATGCACTACCGACCCCATTCCCTCACATCTCCTCCAGTCTCTCTCTCCAATTGTCACAACTCACCTAACTACAATCTTTAATCTCTCACTCTCCTCTGGCATTTTCCCATCTTCCTTCAAACACTCCATCATTACTCCACTACTAAAGAAACCCACTCTCGACCCTTCCTGCACAAACAACTACAGACCGGTCTCCAATCTCCCCTTCATCTCTAAGCTTTTGGAGCGCCTAGTCTACTCCCGCCTCACCCGTTACCTCTCCACTTACTCCCTTCTAGACCCTTCACAGTCCGGCTTCCGCCCCCTACATTCAACTGAAACTGCACTCATTAAAGTGACCAATGACCTTCTGACAGCAAAACATAACGGTGACCACTCTCTGCTCATTCTTCGACCTTTCTGCAGCTTTCGACACAGTTGACAACTGTCTCCTCCTGTCACTAGGTATTAAGGACACTGTTCTCCTGGTTCTCCTCCTATCTTTCTGACCGCTCCTTCAGTGTTTCGTTCTCTGGCTCCACGTCATCTCCTCTTCCCCTCATTGTCGGTGTACTCCAGGGCTCAGTCCTTGGCCCCCTTCTCTTCTCTCTATACACGGCCCCAATTGGACAGACTATCAGCAGATTTGGCTTTCAGTACCATCTTTATGCTGAGGACACACAACTATACACGTCATCCCCCGATCTTACCCCCGCTGTTCTACAGAACGCCACTGACTGTCTGTCCGCAGTCTCCAACATCATGTCCGCTCTCTATTTGAAACCTCCCTAAATCTGACATTTCCCTCTCCGTGGGCGGAACCATAATAACACCCTGGCAGCAGGCTCGATGTCTGGGTGTTATGTATGACACCAATCTCTCCTTCACCTCCCATATACAATCTCTTGCCCACTCTTGCCGCCTAAACCTAAAGAACATCTCTAGAATCCGCCCTTTTCTCACCATGGAAACAACAAAAACCCTCACTGTAGCATTGATCCACTCCTGCCTGGACTACTGCAACGCTCTATAAATTGGCCTCCCCATTACTCGACTATCCCCTCTCCAGTCTATCCTTAATGCAGCAGCCAGGGTCATCCATCTGGCTAATCGGTACTCGGACGCGTCGGCTCTTCGCCAGTCCTTACACTGGCTGCCCATTCATTATAGGATCCAATTCAAAGTACTGGTTCTCACCCACAAAGCTCTCCACAGTGCAGCACCCCCTACATCTCCTCCCTCATTTCTATCTTCGGCCTAACCGACTGCTGCGCTCTGCAAACGACTTTCGACTAACCTGTGCACTAATCCGTATCTCCCACTCCTGACTCCATGACTTCTCCCGCGCTGCGCCAATCCTCTGGAATGCTCTACCCCAAGAAATTAGGACTATCCACAATTTGCATGGTTTCAGGCGCTCCCTCAAAACACATTTGTTCAGAGCAGCCTATCACATTCACTAATCAAAGTCATTCTATGTGTAAGTGTGTATGTGTAGCCCATTCACTATCTCCATCCATCCCTCACTCCTTCAAGATGGCTGGACCATCATTGTAAATGCACCATTGTATATACACACCTGTACTTTGTATCTCCCCTATCTCATTGTAGATTGTAAGCTCTCACGAGCATGGGTGGCTTATTTTGCTTTAATTATTCTATTGTTAACGTTGTTACTTATGCTTTGGTGCTATCGACCCCAAAATTCTACCACACTATCCAAAAATGTTTCTCTACACACCTAGAAAGACTGGTGTCTATAGCCCCAACCTGGGCTGAGATTTGAGCCCCAATTGGAGCCAACCGCACCAGTATTCCTCAGTGTTAAACAAGGTCAATTTGGGGGGGTCACTGCTCAGCCTGCTTTGGTGCTATCGACCCCAAAATTCTACCACACTATCTAGAAATGTTTCTCTACACACCCTGAAAGTTTGGTGCATATAGCCCCAACCTGGGCTGAGATTTGAGCCCCAATTGGAGCCAACCGCACCAGTATTCCTCAGTGTTAAACAAGGTCAATTTGGTGGGTCACTGCTCAGCCTGCTTTGGTGCTATCTACCCCAAAATTCTACCACACTAACTAAAATTGTTTCTCTACACACCCTGAAAGTTTGGGGACCATAGCCAAAACCTGGGCTGAGATTTCAGCCAAAATATGAGCCCCAATTGGAGCCAACTGCACCAGTAGACCTCAGTTTTAAACAAGGTCAATTTGGTCACTGCTCTGCCTGCTTTGGTGCTATCGACCCCAAAATTCTAGCACACTATCCAAAAATGTTTCTCTACACACCCTGAAAGTTTGGGGTCCATAGCCCAAACCTGGACTAAGATTTGAGCCCCAATATGAGCCCCAATTTGAGCCAACCGCACCAGTAGGCCTCAGTTTTAAACAAGGTCAATTTGGTCACTGCTCAGCCTGCTTTGGTGCTATCGAACCCAAAATTCTACCACACTATCTAGAAATGTTTCTCTACACAGCCTGAAAGTTATGGGCCCATAGCCCAAACCTGGGCTGAGATTTGACCCCCAAAATGAGCCCCAATTTGAGCCAACCGCACCAGTATTCCTCAGTGTTAAACAATATCAATTTGGGGGACACTGCTCAGTCTGCTTAGGTGCTATCGAACCCAAAATTCTAACACACTATATAGAAATGTTTCTCTACACTCCATGAAAGTTTGGTGTCTATAGCCCCAACTTGGGCTGAGATTTGAGCCCCAATTTGAGTCAACCGCACCAGCATTCCTCAGTGTTAAACAAGGTCAATTTGGGGGGGTCATTGTTAAGCCTGCTTTGGTGCTATCGACCCCAAAATTGTACCACACTATCTAGAAATGTTTCTCTACACACCCTGAATGTTTAGTGTCTATTGCCCCAACCTGGGCTGAGATTTGAGCCCCAATTGGAGCCAACCGCACCAGTATTCCTCAGTGTTAAACAAGGTCAATTTGAGGGGGTCACTGCTCAGACTGCTTTGGTGCTATCAACCCCAAAACTCTACCACACTGTCTAATATTGTTTTTCTACACACCCTGAAAGTTTGGGGCCCATAGCCAAAACCTGGGCTGAGATTTGAGCCCCAGTAAGAGCCCCAATTTGAGCCAACCGCACCAGTATTCCTCAGTGTTAAACAAGGTCAATTTGGGGGGTCATTGTTAAGCCTGCTTTGGTGCTATCGACCCCAAAATTGTACCACACTATCTAGAAATTTTTCTCTACACACCCTGAAAGTTTGGGGCCCATAGCCAAAACCTGGGCTGAGATTTGAGCCCCAGTAAGAGCCCCAATTTGAGCCAACCGCACCAGTAGGCCTCAGTTTTAAACAAGGTCAATTTGGTCACTGCTCAGCCTGCTTTGGTGCTATCGACCCCAATATTTTTCCACACTATCTAGAAATGTTTCTCTACACTCCCAGAAAGTTTGGTGTCTATAGCCCCAACCTGGGCTGAGATTTGTGACCCAACTTGAACCAACTGCACCAGTATTCCTCAGTGTTAAACAAGGTCAATTTGGGGGGGTCACTGCTCAGCCTGCTTTGGTGCTATCGACCCCAAAATTCTACCACACTATCTAGAAATGTTTCTCTACACACCCTGAATGTTTAGTGTCTATTGCCCCAACCTGGGCTGAGATTTGAGCCCCAATTGGAGCCAACCGCACCAGTATTCCTCAGTGTTAAACAAGGTCAATTTGAGGGGTCATTGTTAAGCCTGCTTTGGTGCTATCGACCCCAAAATTGTACCACACTATCTAGAAATTTTTCTCTACACAGCTTGAAAGTTTGGGGCTCATAGCCCATACCTGTGCTGAGATTTGAGCCCCAATATGAGCCCCAATTTGAACCAACTGCACCAGTAGGTCTCAGTTTTACACAAGGTCAATTTGGTCACTGCTCAGCCTGCTTTGGTGCTATCAACCCCAAAATTCTACCACACTAGAAATATTTCTCTACACATCCAGAAAGTTTGGTGTCTATAGCCCCAACCTGCGCTGAGATTTAAGCCCCAATTGGAGCCAACCGCACAAGTATTCCTCAGTGTTAAACAAGGTCAATTTGCAAGTCACCGTTAAGCCTGCTTTGGTGCTATCGACCCAAAAATTCTACCACACTATCTAGAAATGTTTCTCTACACAGCCTGAAAGTTTGGGGCCCATAGCCCAAACCTGGGCTGAGATTTGAGCCCCAAAATGAGCCCCAATTTGAGCCAACCACACCAGTATTCCTCAGTGTTAAACAACGTCAATTTGGGTGGACACTGCTCAGTCTGCTTAGGTGCTATCGAACCCAAAATTCTAACACACTATATAGAAGTGTTTCTCTACAATCCCTGAAAGTTTGGTGTCTAAAGCCCCAACTTGGGCTGAGATTTGAGCCCCAATTTGAGCCAACCGCACCAGCATTCCTCAGTGTTAAACAAGGTCAATTTGGGGGGGGGGTCACTGCTCAGACTGCTTTGGTGCTATCAACCCCAAAATTCTACCACACTATCTAAAATTGTTTCTCTACACACCCTGAAAGTTTGGGGCCCATAGCCAAAACCTGGGCTGAGATTTGAGCCCCAGTAAGAGCCCCAATTTGAGCCAACCGCACCAGTAGGCCTCAGTTTTAAACAAGGTCAATTTGGTCACTGCTCAGCCTGCTTTGGTGCTATCGACCCCAATATCCTTCCACACTATCTAGAAATGTTTCTCTACACTCCCAGAAAGTTTGGTGTCTATAGCCCCAACCTGGGCTGAGATTTGTGCCCCAACTTGAACCAACTGCACCAGTATTCCTCAGTGTTAAACAAGGTCAATTTGGGGGGTCACTGCTAAGCCTGCTTTGGTGCTAACGACCCCAAAATTCTACCACACTAATTAGAAATGTCTCTCTAAGCACCATGAAAGTTTGGGGTCCATAGCCCTTACCTGGGCTGAGATTTGAGCCCCAATATGAGCCCCAATTTGAGCCAACTGCACCAGTAGGCCTCTGGTTTAAACAAGGTCAATTTGGTCACTGCTCAGCCTACTTTGGTGCTATCGACCCCAAAATTCTACCACAATATCTAGAAATGTTTCTCCACACACTCTGAAAGATTTGTGTCTATAGCCCCAAGCTGGGCTGAGATTTGAGCCCCAATTGGAGACAACAGCACCAGTAGGCCTCAGTGTTAAACAAGGTCAGTTTGGTCACTGCTCAACCTGCTTTGGTGCTATCGACCCTAAAATTCTACCACACTATCTAGAAATGTTTCTCTACACTCCCTGAATGATGTGTCTATAGCCCCAAGAAGGCTGAGATTTGAGCCCCGATTTGAGCCAACCTCATCAGTATTCCTCAGTGTTATACAAGGTCAATTTGGGGGGGGGGGTCACTGCTCAGCCTGCTTTGGTGCTATCGACCCCAAAATTCTATCACACTATCTAGAAATGCTTCTCTACACACCCTGAAAGATTGGTGTCTATAGCCATATCCCAAACCTGAGCTGAGATTTGAGCCCCAATATGATCCCCAATTTGAGCCAACTGCACCAGTAGGCCTCAGTTTTAAACAAGGTCAATTTGGTCACTGCTCAGCCTGCTTTGGCGCTATCGCTCCCTGTAAGATTTGTGTCTATAGGCCCAAGCTGGGCTGAGATTTGAGCCCCAATTTGAGCCAACGTCACCAGTATTCCTCAGTGTTATACATGGTCAATTTGGGGGGGTCACTGCTCAGCCTGCTTTGGTGCTATCGCCCCCAAAATTCTATCACACTATCTAGAAATGTTTCTCTACACACCCTGAAAGATTGGTGTCTATAGCCCCAACCTGGGCTGAGATTTGAGCCCCAATTTGAGCCAACCTCACCAGTATTCCTCAGTGTTAAACAAGGTCAATTTGGTGGGTCACTGCTCAGCCTGCTTTGGTGCTATTGACCCCAAAATTCTACCACACTATCAAGAAATGTTTCTCTACACACCCTGAAAGTTTGGGGTCCGTAGCCCAAACCTGGGCTGAGATTTGAGCCCCAATATGATCCCCAATTTGAGCCAACTGCACCAGTAGGCCTCAGTTTTAAACAAGGTCAATTTGGTCACTGCTCAGCCTGCTTTGGCGCTATCGCACCCAAAATTCTACCACAGTATATAGAAATGTTTATCTACACATCCTGAAAAGATTGGGGTCCATAGCCCAAACCTGGGCAGAGATTTGAGCCCCAATATTGCCAATACACCATTCTGTCGCCTTCGAAGTCACCCACCAACTTCCAGAGTAAGATTACTGTTAGTCGTAACGTCTAGTTATCGATTTTTTTCCAATTTCACCTTGCCAGGTGCGCGCTTTCCGGCTAAGGACCCAAAGCCCAGCGAATTCAAGTGAGATTTTAATTTTTTTTATGGGATAAAAGGGGATTCAATTGAAAAAATGGATCCGCTATCGGTGCCCATTACGGGCAAACCGTTTGATGAAATGGGGTGTCTTGGATCAGGGGTCTCAGGACATAAAGCTTTACAATATATGTCAGACTCACAGCTAAAAGTAGTGTGTTTTGGAGAAATTGATGCCGAAAAAGGCCATTTTTGCTGAAAATCCAAAATGGCCGCCAATTTTTTTAATATTTCTGGGGTTCCCGTTAAGATATCAGGTGTGAGTCTGTACTCAAATCGATCGGCTCGCCCAGACGGACGGAATGACACCAGGATCGAGTCGATTGGATGCATGGGCAGAATTTCGACATTGATCAGGATTTCGGACAAGCATTTGGCACTCTTTGGCGCAAAAAAACAGACTCACAGAATGTGCCGCTATCGCTCAGATTTCATGGCAACACCGTTAAGTTTCAACTTCAGCATAATAATTCTGATTGCAAGGCAAGGTTGCTGCAGCTGTTGGGGAGGACAGGGAAGGCGACTCCCTTATTTAAGACCAGTCAGTAACACCTGATTCCCAATCCTCACAATCTTCACTGGACAGTCCAGTACCGCTTGTAACCACCAGAGGGAGCCTGGTCAGAATTTCCCTGTCCTCCCCAACAGCTGCAGGAACCTTGCCTTGCAATCAGAAGAAATGCAAAACCTGTCCATTTATAATGACCACGGACAAGATAAAGATCCCCAACTCACATCAGGACTACAAGATACCAGGTACTTTCAGCTGCATCACATCTAATGTTGTGTACCTAATTATATGTACTAAATGTCCAACTGGGGGTCTGTATGTGGGGGAGACCGGGCAAAAACTGAGAACAAGGATGAATTCTCATCGCCACACAATAAGAGAAAAAAGAATGGATCTACCTGTGGCAAAACATTTTTGCTCCCCTGATCATAGCATGTCAGATATGAAAATACTGGTACTAAGAAGCAGATTCACATCTCAGAGACAGAGAAGAATTTGCGAATACAAATTGATGGTGACCTTTGACACTCTTAATGCTGGAATGAACCTGTTACATGGTTTTATGGCCTATTACATCAATTAAGGAATTTACTCCAAATACCCTGTGAAAACATCACAAAACTTTACCAGACCCCAATCAGAGGGTAATAAAACTTTCTCTCCTTATCTATGAACTGTTCCAATATTGATGCTCATCCCTCTGCCATAATGACTATTCTGCTTCACGTCACTTGTCTTACCTATTGCATTTTTTCTGTGTTTTTGTGTATAAATATGTGATTCTTCAGATTTTGTATTAGTTCAGCCTGATGAAGAGACCTGAGTAGTCTCGAAAGCTTGCAATTTGTTACCATCTTTTCAGTTAGCCATTAAAAGGTATCAACCACTGAGGACTCTCAACTCTAAATATTTTTCTATCTACTGGCTAACACGGTACGAAGATATACATCTTTACTGTATCAAAATGTGGTTTTGGAGAAATTGATGCCAAAAAAGGCCATTTTTTGCTGAAAATCCAAAATGACCGCCAGTTTTTTCAATATTTCTGGGGTTCCCTTTAAGATATCAGGTGTGAATCTGCACTCAAATCGATCGGCTCGCCGAGACGGACAGAATGACACCAGAATCGAGTCAATCGGATGCACGGGCGGAATTCGGACATTGCTCAGGATTTCGGACAAGCATTTGGCATTCTTTGGCGCTAAATAATTGACGCATGGAATGCGCCGCCATGGCCCAGATTTCATGGCAACATGTTGTGAATGGACTTGAAATGAGTTCTGAGCAGAGGCTCCCTCTGGTGGTTACAAGCGGTACTGGACTGTCCAGTGAGGATTGGGAATCAGGTGTTACTGACTGGTCTTAAATAAGGGAGTCGCCTTCCCATCAGGGTTGCCGGTGATCAATTGTTCTGGTCTCAATCCTTGATTCCTGTTTCCTTTGTAGCCTGCTGTGTCGTGTCTGCATCTCCTGCTAACAGATAAGACATTTTCTTCTTTTTGTTTTTGTGCTTGATTTTTGCATTTTGTCCTGCACTTCTGTGGGGGGCCTTCAGGGTCCCCTCCGGGGGCTTTTGCCCTCTCAGTTTAGTTCAGCCACTGATGTTTGTACATTTGCTTTTTCCAGTTTTTTTCAGTGGCTGCTGTTTTGATTTTGTTACACCAGAGAACTAATTTAGGTGGTAGAGGTCGTGTGATCTCAGGTGTTTTTGAAATTAGTAGAGTTGGTGCTTTTCAGGGTTTTTTGGGATTGCAGTAAGTGCCCTTCCTATCCTTTTCTATTTAGGTAGTTTGGGCCCCAACGTTTGCTCATACTATTTTCTGTCTATGTCAGTATTTCTTCTTGTCTAACCGCCATTACATGTTTGGGGGCTTTCTATGTTCTTTGGGGATCTGCTCCGGGGCAGATAGCTTTCCTCTTTCTATCTTTAGGTGTAGTTAGTTTCTCAGGCTGTGACGAGGCGTCTAGGACCAACGTAGGAACGCTCCACGGCTGCCTCTAGTTGTGGTGGTTAGTCAGGGTACTGCAATCTCATAGATTCCAACTGCTCTGGTGTATTGCCTTTTTTACCTGCACTCCTCAGCTACCGAAACATAACAGTATCACCGGCCTAAAAATTGAAAATTGTATGGTACTCACAGAAGGGAAAAATATTGTGAAAGGAAAAAAAAAGGTTGTCAGAGTTGTCAGAGATATTTTTCTGTTTGTTGCATTTTTTTTTCCCTCTATCTCTGGGTGCTGGGGAGGATTTTTTCTCACAATGGAGTTTGCACAGCTGTCTGGCCGTGTGGATCAGCTTGCCACTGAGGTTCGGAGTATTGCTACCTATCTTGCTAGGTTGTCTGTTGTGGAACCTAGGATTCCCATGCCAGATTTGTTTTTGGGGGATCGAGCCAAGTTTCTGAATTTCAAAAATAATTGTAAATTGTGTTTTGCCTTAAAATCTAAGTCCTCAGGGAACGCAGCGCAGCAGGTTCAAATTGTCATCTCTCTCCTGCGCGGCGATCCTCAGGCTTGGGCTTTTTCCCTGACACCTGGGGATCCTGTTTTGAGTGATGTTGATGCATTTTTTCAGGCCTTGGGGTTATTGTACGATGAGCCTAATGTCTCTGATCAAGCTGAAAAAGCCTTGTTGGCATTAAATTAGGGGCTTGATGACGCTGAGTTATACTGTCAGAGATTCCGTAGGTGGGCAGTCCTGACCAAATGGAATGACAACGCTTTGGCAGCCCTTTTTCGGAAGGGTCTGTCAGATAATGTAAAGGATGTTATGGTGGGATTCCCTGTCCCCTCTGGTCTCAATGATTCTATGTCATTAGCGATTCAAATTGACAGACGTTTGCGTGAGCGGAGAAGTATGCGTGGAATAGTGTTGCCTTGTGAACCTGCTTCTGAATCCATGCAGTGTGATAGAGTGGTTTCTGGGGCACAGCGTCATGAGTTTCGAAAGCGCAATGGGTTATGTTTCTACTGTGGTGATGCCTCTCATGCTATTTCAGTTTGCCCTAAGCGGGGAAGACGTTTTGCACGCTCAGTTGTCTTGGGTAGTGTTCAGACTAAGTTTTTATTAACTGTTACTCTGATATGCTCTCTGTCCTCATTTTCTGCTCAGGCTTTCGTTGATTCGGGAGCAGCTATTAACCTGATGGATTTTGATTTTGCTAAACGTTGTGGGTTTCCCTTGATACCCCTACGGAAGTCTATTCTCCTACTGGGGATCGATTCTACCCCTTTAGCTGAGAATAAACCTCAGTTCTCTACTCAGGTGATAATGAGGGTTGAACCTGATCATCAGGAGAGCTGCAAATTTTTGGTTCTGTATAATCTGCATGACATTATCGTACTGGGTTTCCCTTGGTTACAGTCTCATAATCCTGTTTTGGATTGGAAATCTGTGTCTGTAACCAGTTGGGGCTGCCAATGTGTTAATACCAACACTCCTGTTTTTTCTGCCTCCCCCCAGGCTCAGGATGTTCCTGACTTTTTGATTGATTTTTCTGATGTGTTTAGCGAAAGTAAATCTGCATCCTTGCGTCCCCATAGGAGCTATGACTGCGCTATTGAATTAGTGCCTGGTAGTAAATTCCCTAAAGGTCGCCTTTTTAACTTGTCTGTACCTGAACATGACGCTATGCGGTCTTATATCAAGGAGTCATTGGAGAAGGGTCATATCAGACCATCCTCTTCACCCTTAAGTGCCGGTTTTTTCTTTGTGGCCAAAAAGGATGGTTCATTAAGGCCGTGTATTGATTATCGTCTTTTGAACAATATTACTGTGAAATATCAATATCCGTTACCCTTGATTTCTGACCTGTTTTCCAGGGTGAAAAACGCTACTTGGTTTACCAAGCTTGACCTCAGGGGGGCATATAACCTTATTCGCATTAAGCACGGGGATGAATGGAAGACGGCATTTAATACCCCTGAGGGGCATTTTGAGTACCTTGTGATGCCCTTTGGGCTCACTAATGCTCCTTCTGTCTTCCAGTCCTTCATGAATGACATTTTCAGGGATTTTGTGGATAAATTTCTGATTGTTTATTTGGATGATATCTTGATTTTTTCTAATGACTGGGACTCTCATGTGAAACATGTTCGAACTGTATTCCAGATTTTGAGAGAGAATGCTCTGTATGTGAAGGGATCAAAGTGTCTTTTTGGCGTACAGAGGATCTCATTTTTGGGATTCATTTTGTCCCCATCTGTTATTGAAATGGACCCGGTCAAGGTTCAGGCCATCTGTGATTGGGTCCAACCTACTTCATTAAAGGCTCTTCAAAGATTTTTGGGTTTTGCCAATTTTCATCGTAAATTTATTGGTAATTTCTCGGTTATTGTTAAACCATTAACTGATTTGACCAAAAAGGGTTCTGATGTGGTGAATTGGCCTCCTGAGGCAGTCTCTGCATTTCAGGAACTTAAGCAGAGATTCACTTCTGCTCCTGTTCTACGGCAGCCTGATGTTTCTCTACCATTTCAGGTGGAGGTTGATGCCTCTGAAATTGGGGCAGGTGCCGTTTTGTCCCAAAGAGATCCAGAGACCTCTAAAAGTAACCCTTGTGCCTTTTTCTCTCGAAAATGTTCTCCTACTGAACGTAATTATGACGTGGGTAATCGGGAGTTATTGGCCATGAAGTGGGCTTTTGAAGAGTGGAGACATTGGCTGGAGGGAGCCAAACATCAGGTGGTGGTCCTTACGGACCATAAGAATCTGGTTTATCTGGAATCTGCCAAGCGACTTAATCCTAGACAGGCCAGGTGGGCCTTGTTTTTCACACGTTTTAATTTTGTGGTTTCCTTTCTTCCTGGCACTAAGAATGTTAAGGCGGATGCCCTCTCGAGGAGTTTCCTTGCGGACTCTCCTGAGGTATCTGATCCTTCTGTTATTTTGAAAGAAGGTGTAGTTCTTTCCGCCATCTCGCCCAATTTGAGACTGGCTCTGGAGGGGTGTCAGGAGGATAGGCCCGAGCGCTGCCCTGTTGGGAAATTGTTTGTCCCGGACCAGTGGAAAAAGAGTGTGATGTCTGAGATTCATTGTTCCGCGTTGGCCGGTCATCCTGGAATTTTTGGTACCAGAGACTTGGTTAGTCGGTCCTTTTGGTGGCCTACCTTGTCTCGTGATGTCAGGGAATTTGTGCAGTCCTGCGGGACTTGCTCTCGCTCCAAGCCTTGCTCTCGCTCTAGTGGTTTGTTGATGCCATTGCCTGTGCCCAAGAGACCATGGACCCATATCTCTATGGATTTCATTTCCGACCTCCCTGTTTCTCAGAGAATGACCGTCATCTGGGTGATTTGTGATAGGTTTTCCAAGATGATACATCTTGTGCCATTACGTAAGTTGCCTTCCTCCTCTGAATTGGTGCCTTTGTTCCTTCAGCACGTGGTTCGTTTACACGGCATTCCTGAGAACATTGTGTCTGACAGAGGAGTCCAGTTTGTTTCCAGATTTTGGAGGACCTTTTGTTCTAAACTTGGTGTTCAATTGTCTTTCTCCTCGGCGTTTCATCCTCAGACCAATGGTCAAACTGAGAGAACAAACCAGACATTGGAGACTTATCTAAGATGCTTTGTGTCTGCTGATCAGGATGACTGGGTCTCTTTTTTGCCTTTGGCTGAGTTTGCTCTTAATAATAGGGCTAGCTCTGCCACTTTGATGTCTCCATTTTTCTGTAATTCTGGGTTTCACCCTCGATTTTCTTCAGGACAGACGGAGGCTTCTGTCTGTCCAGGTGTTGACTCTGTTGTGGAGCGTATGCAACAGATTTGAGACCAGGTAGTGGAGAGGTTGTCCCTCTCTCAGGAGAGGGCCCGGCGGTTTGCTAACCGGCATAGGACTGATGGTCCTCGGTTTAAAGTGGGGGACTTGGTCTGGTTGTCCTCAAAAAATATTCCTATGAGAGTGGCATCTCCTAAATTTAAGCCTTGGTTCATTGGACCTTATAAGATCATGGAGATTCTTAATCCTGTTTCTTTTCGTTTGCTTCTTCCAGGGACATTTAAGATCCATAACGTGTTCCACAAGTCCTTGTTGAAGAGGTTTGTTGAGCCAGTGGTTCCTACTGCTTTGCCTCCTGACCCTGTTCTGGTTGAGGGCAATATGGAGTTTGTGGTTGAGAAAATATTGAATTCTCGTTTTTCTAGACGGAAACTCCAGTATTTGGTTAAGTGGAGAGGTTATGGTCAGGAAGACAATTCTTGGGTGTTTGCTTCGGACATCCATGCTAGGAGACTCATCCGTGCGTATCATAGAACTCATCCTGACCGACCTGGTTGCTCAAGTGAGGGTTCGGTGACCCCTCCTCAAGGGGGGGTACTGTTGTGAATGGACTTGAAATGAGTTCTGAGCAGAGGCTCCCTCTGGTGGTTACAAGCGGTACTGGACTGTCCAGTGAAGATTGTGAGGATTGAGAATCAGTTGTTACTGACTGGTCTTATATAAGGGAGTCGCCTTCCCATCAGGGTTGCCGGTGATCAATTGTTCTGGTCTCAATCCTTGATTCCTGTTTCCTTTGTAGCCTGCTGTGTCGTGTCTGCATCTCCTGCTAACAGATAAGACATTTTCTTCTTTTTGTTTTTGTGCTTGATTTTTGCATTTTGTCCTGCACTTCTGTGGGGGCCTTCAGGGTCCCCTCCGGGGGCTTTTGCCCTCTCAGTTTAGTTCAGCCACTGATGTTTGTACATTTGCTTTTTCCAGTTTTTTTCAGTGGCTGCTGTTTTGATTTTGTTACACCAGAGAACTAATTTAGGTGGTAGAGGTCGTGTGATCTCAGGTGTTTTTGAAATTAGTAGAGTTGGTGCTTTTCAGGGTTTTTTGGGATTGCAGTAAGTGCCCTTCCTATCCTTTTCTATTTAGGTAGTTTGAGCCCCAACGTTTGCTCATACTATTTTCTGTCTGTGTCAGTATTTCTTCTTGTCTAACCGCCATTACATGTTTGGGGGCTTTCTATGTTCTTTGGGGATCTGCTCCGGGGCAGATAGCTTTCCTCTTTCTATCTTTAGGTGTAGTTACTCAGGCTGTGACGAGGCGTCTAGGACCAACGTAGGAACGCTCCACGGCTGCCTCTAGTTGTGGTGGTTAGTCAGGGTACTGCAATCTCATAGATTCCAACTGCTCTGGTGTATTGCCTTTTTTACCTGCACTCCTCAGCTACCGAAACATAACAGCAACACCGTTAAGTTTCAACTTCGGCATTAAAATAGGTCGGGCGTCGCTTCATTTTCGGTTCCGTTTTTCACTGGGTGCCGCAGGCGGCACTCATAATCGGACATTATCGACGCGCAATTTTCCATAGAAAACTTTTATGCTCAAATGGTCAATCTGGACCTGAAACACGCTCCCGCGCACTTTTTTTTTCGGACATCGGTCGGGTGTCCGAAATTAGATCCTGAGAAGGCTTTTTATAAATGTACAGCTGCGGGCCGATAATTGTGGTCAGAGAGTTATCGCATCCTTAGATGCCCACAAGGCATTTGATAGTGTAGAATGGAGATATCTGTGGCAAGTTTTACACTGTTTAGGCTTTGGTCTGCAATTTCTGTCTTGGGTTCAGCTGCTGTATGCGCAACCACTAGCTAGAATTAAGGTGAATGGAGAGTTATCTCACACTATAAAGTTACATAGAGGAACGAGGCAGGGGTGTCCACTCTCCCCTATGTTGTTTGCTTTGGCTGTGGAACCGTTGGCCGCCAAAATTCGAAAGTCTGCTGAAGTCTCTGGTTCAAATATGGATCCATAGAAGAAAAGATAGCGCTATATGCGGACGAAATATTGCTGTTCTTGGGTGATCCACACACGTCTTTGGGGAATGCCATTCGGCTTATTGAGGGATTCGGATCTTTATCAGGGCTGGTGATAAACTGGAATAAATCAATTTTTGTTTAAGGTTGATGACGTTGGGGATGAGGTGGGAGATGCCGTAGATGGGGGTAGACCTAAAGTGGTAGATCATTTTAAGTACTTGGGGATATGGGTCTCTATGCCGGTAACAGATTATTTTCATAAAAATCTGAATTCTGTTCTGGGGCTCTTAAGGCGAAGGTGGGGGCTTGGACTAAACTGCATTTGTCGGTGATGGGCCGAGTCAATCTCAACAGATTAACTGCCGTAGATCTGTCAGGCATGAAACCGGATTGATCCGGATGTATCAACTTGGAGATAACACCCGTCAGCCGGGTCGCTAACACCTTGGCCAGGAGCTTGACATCCGTTGTGAGCAAAGAAATTGGGCGGTATGACTCAGGCTGCCGTAGATCTTTATCCTCTTTCGGAATTACCACTATTATGGCTTCTCTTATGGAAGCTGGCAAAGTCCCTCTACTCTTAGCCTCCTCCAAGACCACTCTTAATCTGGGCACTAACACTTCCTCCATACCTTTATAAATTTCAGCTGGTAACCCGTCTACTCCTGGAGCCTTCCCCCTTGACATTGAACCTAGTGCCCGACCTAACTCTTCATCCGTAATAGGTGCCTCCAAACTTTCCCTATCATCATCTCTCAGCTTAGGCAACCCGAGTCCCTCTAAGAACTTCACAGTGTCTCCCACTGACGCTCCCACCCGAGAGGAGTATAAATCCGCATAAAAGTCCGTAAAGACTCTTAAAATCTCTGGAGTCTCCAACACCTTCGTGCCATTTCCAGAGATCAGCGAATGCACAAACGAGGTACTCCTCTGGGCAGAAGCCACCAGCGACAGCATGTGGCCCACCTTCTCCCCCTCCTGGTAATAAGCCAATCTCTGAAATTCCCTCTTCCTCTCCACCCTTTCCAGAAGAATTTTATCCACATTATTCTGATTTTCTTTTAACCGTTTCCTAGCCTCAGGGGTACCAAGTATAGCCATCTCATCTTCTGCACTTTCATTGCCTCCCATATTGTGGATATATCCGCACTCCCGTCATTGAGCTCAAAAAATTCCTCTACCTCTCGCTGTATGCTCTCTAGATCCACACTATGCAACCATAGTGTACCTGTCTTTTTTTTTTAAATAACCCAAAGTATTTCACCTTTTTACAAAAAATGTGTACCTGCTAGGGATAACCTCATAAAGTACACAAGTTTTGGAAAAAGGTAAGATACTTTCTATACTCCACAACCCGGGACAAAACTTTGGCAAAAAGGTAAAATTTATGTTCCTCAAAGTTATGTAGATATTTTTGACATATTACCCTAACAGATGTTGGTGTTTGTGTACCCACATGTTTATCTGGTTTAATACATTTGTTACTTAACATGCTATAAAGAAATGACAGACAACATTTGTAAACCACTTATTTTTTAATATAATTTATTGAAAATGTCGCCTTTTTGCCAGCTGTTGCAATTTGAATAAACTATTTTTTTATTAAAATATAATTTTTTATTTAAGGGTAAAAAACCCCCCACATATTTACAGGTCTGTGTATTGTGGGGTGGAAATAGTGCTGGAGGGGCTGCGGGACACTTCGACCGTGGGAGTGTGGAGGGATGACCGGGATGGTGGTGGTGAAGGAACAGGAAGAGATGAAGGGGTGGAAAGAGTGAGAGAATGGGAAGACAAGGCAGAACAGGTGGGTGGTGGAGTGGAGGGTTGGGCAGGAGGAGCAGGTGACATGGTAGGTAATTGGAAGATGGAAGGAGATCGGTAAGAGGTAGGAGTGTGGTACGGGGTAGGTGGCTGGTAGTGGAGAGGTTGCTGGTACTGGGGAGGTGACTGCAGTTGGGGAAGTGGCTGGATTTGGGGAGGTGGCTGGAATTGGGTAGGTGGCTGGTACTGGTGAGGTTGCTGGAGCTGGGGATGTGTACTGGCACGTATACATAACATACATCTGCTGGTCAGCAGATAGCGTATATATGCGCTCCACCACAGACCTAAAAAAGCTGTGATTAGGAGATGATCTTGCTTCCAACTGTATGGTTTGCAGAAGTGTCTTTACCTCCAAAATGCTGGAGGTTATCTGATTAATGCCTGCGGCAAGTTGTTCAGATAATACTTTAAGACAGTTCTGGAAAGATGTATTCAAATGCAAGAACTCGGGCGCATAGTTCTTTTCCTGACCCCTCTGCCGCTGCCACCCAGTACCCGCAGGTTACTAGAGGTGGCAGGGTCAGAAGGGTGGGGTAAAGTGAATGCTATCTCCTCACCAGCAGATTCATATAATGCAGGCGGCCACGATGCTCCATCGCTGGTGGAGGGGACTGCGGGATCGGATGTGAGGGAAGGCTGGGAGGATGCAGATGTACCGGGGCGGTCGAAGTGTCTCTCGGTGTCGGTCTCCTGAGGGATCGCTCTAGAAGGCGCCAACTCTGCGGGCGCCCGAGTGATGGTCACCGTGCTGTGGAATAAAGAGAGAACATACAATTAATATACAGATGTGGAATGGCCCTGGCTGCAAAAAAAATTTGATGTAATCTTGCCTGAAGAAGGAGCCTCTGCGCTCTGAAAGCTTGCGAACATATAATTTTATGGTTAGCCAATAAAGGTATCACTTTAAGAATGCTCTTGTCATAATTGGACGGAGAAGTATTCACATCAACATTTTATGGTAATATTTACCTTCTGGTGACCATAGTTTCCCGCAGGAATGCCAGGGCTCGTGCGTATTTGTACTTGCTCTGGCGTCCTGCAGATCCACTCGGGGCCCGCATCTCCTTGTTGAACTCCTTCTTAAAGCGATCCCTCATAGACCGCCACCGCTTCACAATTCTCTCCCCTGAAACGAGAAAGCACACATTGGTTACTACACAACATCAGTGTTTCCAAAAATTCAGTCCTCGTGTCCCCCAGAGGTCATGTTTTCAGTATTTCCATAGTGTTGCACAAAAGGAAATCCTGAAAACATGAACAGTGGGGGACACGAGGACTGAAGTTTGGGAAACACAGCTTTCCAGTCAGCAACATGAACTATACTTACGGTGTTTAGTCTGGGACCTAACATCGAGGTCCTCCCAGCGGTCCACCATTGCCGATGCCACTTCCTCCCAGAGCCGTCGGGTCACTACTTGATCAGAATGCCGGCGGTCCCCCATGTTCCACAGCAGCTCCCTTTCTCGGACCAGGTCAATGAGGAGGTCGACGTCTATCCCCTCCTCACCGTCCGAATCGGGAGCACGCTGTGAAGCCTGTGAAATAAAAACAGAAAAAAAAAACATTAGCCTCCACACTAGCAAGTGAAAAAGAAAAAAAGGAAAAATGTTTAACAAATAAAAAAAAAAAAAAAAAATATATATATATATATATATATATATATATATATATATATATATATATATATATACAAAAATTCAAAAACTATTTAGAAAAAAGACAAAAAATATTTTAAAATTACTGGAAAATACTAAAAAAGTTAAAAGCAAACCAAAAAATTCGAAATTAAAAATATAACCAAAAAAAAAAAAATATTCCAAAACCAAAAAAAGGATTATTATTTACAAAAAATTGAAATTGGAAGAAAAAAAAAATAAAAAATTACACGGTGGTAACCGCCGCGGCTCTCACGACGACAACTCTGGGAGGCACTGTGAGGACCCCTTTGTTGGCTACCAGATCCGAGAGACTAAAAAGAAAAAATAAAAGTTTGTGATATAGGCATGTGTTGGCCGCTGTGTGAAGTATGTACTAAATGGTTTTCTATGTGTTGTGTGTAGTGTGATGCTGTGTTTCTGCGATTGATGCAGGATACTTACGAATTGTGAGCCCACTCTGGGTATCTCTCCACCCCGTCCTTCTTCCTCTAGGAGCTCCTCTTCATCTTGCAATTCCTGTTATTAAAAAAAGACAATCAATACATATATCCCACAGATTGATTGTGGAGAAAAAATAAATGATATATTTTTACCGCCAAATGCGGACGATGGGAAGGAGGGCTCCCAGAAGAAGATGTCTCCAACTCCTGCTGCAGCTCCACTGACTCCGGTTCAGCTGAAGCCGCAGTTTCAGCGGCTAAAGCCGCAAGTGCAGCTGCTGCTGATGCTGTTTGCCGGTCTATGCTCTGGAAGAAAGACACAAAAAGGGCCAGTGAATATATGTATATTCCTTGGTCCTGGCTGAAAATGCAAAAATTTAATTTTTTTTTTTTTTTGGAATGTGGGATGTCATATTTACTTTCTGCTGGCTGTCCTCTCTACATGTAGCTCCTCCTCTCCCCTTGCTGCTGCTGCCGCCGCCTCTCTTTCTAGTCTTCTGCTGTTGAGTAAGGACACAAAAAGGGACAGTGAATATATGTATATTCCTTGGCCCTGGCTGAAAGAGAAAAAAAATGATTACATTTTTTGGAAAATGGGGGATGTCATATTTACTTTCTGCTGGCTGTTCTCCTCTCTGCAACTAGCTGCTCCTCTCCCCTTGCTGCTGCTGTCGCCTCTCTTTGACATCTTCAGCTGTTGAATAAGGACACAAAAAGGGCCAGTGAATATATGTTTATTCCTTGGCCCTGGCTGAAAGAGAAAAAAAATGATTACATTTTTTGAGAAATGGTGGATGTCAGATTTACTTTCTGCTGGCTGTCCTCCTCGCTTCAAGTAGATCTTCCTCTCCCCTTGCTGCTGCTGCTGCTGCTGCCTCTCTTTCTAGTCTTCTGCTGTGGAATAAACAGACAAAAAGGGCCAGTGAATATATGTATATTCCTTGGCCCTAGCTGAAAAAAATAAAAGTCAAACATGGACTGGAGTGAGCTTTATGGTGTACGGAATACAACATCCTGTCATAAATTGGACACAAACAGTACCAGGGGGACCCACCCTATCACTGGAAAAAAAAATGCACATTTTATACAGTACCAGTGGGACCAACTTCATCACAGGGAAACCATGGTGATGCACATTATCACTTGCAAAACATGCACATTATACAGTACCAGGGGATACACATTATCACTTCAAAACCATGCACATTTTAAACAGTACCAGGGGATCCACTTCATCACAGGGAAAAAAAGGACATTTACAGTACCAGGGTGACGCACATTATCACGTGCAAAACATGCACATTTTACAGTACCAGGGGATACACATTATCACTTCAAAACCATGCACATTTTATACAGTACCAGTGGGACACACTTCATCACAGGGAAAAAAAGGACATTTACAGTACCAGGGTGACGCACATTATCACGTGCAAAACACGCACATTTTACAGTACCAGGGGATCCACATTATCACTTGCAAAACATGCACATATTATACAGTACCAGTGGGACACACTTCATCACAGGGAAAAAAAGGACATTTACAGTACCCGGGTGACGCACATTATCACTTGCACAACGTGCACATTTGATACAGTACCAGGGGATACACATTATCACTTGCTAACCATGCACATTTTAAACAGTACCAGGGGATCCACTTCATCACAGTGAAAACATGCACACTTGATACAGTACCAGGGGGACCAACCCCATCACAGCAAAAAAAACACATTCTACAGTACCAGGAGATCCACATTATCAATTGAAAACATGCACATTATACAGTAGCAGGGGATACACATTATCACTTGGAAAAATGCACATTATACAGTAGCAGGGGATCCACATTATCACTTTAAAAAATGCACATAGCAGGGGTTCCACATTATCACTTTAAAAAATGCACATAGCAGGGGATCCACATTATCACTTTAAAAAATGCACATTTTATACAGTACCAGGGAATCCACATTATCACTTCAAAACCATGCACATTTGAAACAGTACCAGGGGGACCCACCCATCACTGGAAAACCATGAACATTTCATACAGTACCAGGGGGACCAACCCCATCACAGCAAAAACATGATTTTTAAACTGTACCAGGGTGCAAACACACCGCACTGCACTAGCTCAGGCAACAGTGGTGACAGATGCGTGGTAACATTTGGGCTGGGGGATGTGATATTTACCGTCTGCTGTCCTGGCGCTCCATTGCCGTATCTGCTGCTGCAAAACCTTGTGCTGGTGATTGTTCTGCTGGTGCTGGTCCTCGTGCTGGTGATGGTCCTCGTCGTCTTGCTTTCTTGGCTGGATGCATGGTAATGTCTGAGTGTCCCACTGCATGCTTTTATATATGTTTGCTGCGGGCTGGTATATCAATTGAAAAAACTGGATCCGGCCACCGAATCCGGCTTTTGCCGGATCCGCCGCATTGCAGCGCTCATAGACTTTCATTGTGTCAGTAGCCGTTTTTTCCAGACGCCGGACTGCGACCAGACACCGGATCCGGCAAAAACCGGACGCGCCGCAGAGACATGCGGCGCGATCCAGCGCTAATGTTACTCAATGGAAAAAAAAAACGGATTCGGCATTACATTTCGCGGGATGCGGTTTGACAAAAAAAAGCCGGAGTGCCGTGAGGCGCAAAACGGATGTGTGAAAGAAGCCAAAGGGTCATAGTTGGCCTATTTATTGCTCGAAAAACCTGTTGACGAATCTGAACAACTTTGTTGGCTGGCAGATGACATTATTGAACTTCTGAATCTAAAATGAGCCCAAGAAATTGCTGGACCCTCAAGGGTTGTAAACGGGACTTATCACGGTTTATTAACCAACCTAAGTGTTCTAAAATGGATATGGATTTTTCCAATTGAGAATGGCAATCAGCCGAGGTTCCAATAATCAAGAAGTCGTCTAAGTATGGTACAATCAAGATGTCATTCTCTTAGATGGGCCATAACTTCGGAAACTAACTTTGTGAATACCCGAGGAGCCAATAAGAGTCCAAAGGGTAGTGCTCTATACTGAAAGTGACGGATTCTGCCATCCATGGAAACCGCCATCCTTAAAAAACGTTGGTGATCTGCATGAATAGGTACATGGTAGTACGCATCTTTTAAATCTAAAACCACCATAAAACAGTTTTGAAACAACTTTATTGCCGAGCCAACTGTTTCCATTTTAAAGGGCCGAGCTATCAGAAATTTATTCAGACACCGAAGATTAATGATGGTCCTGTAAGAATTATCTGGTTTTATTACCAGGAATAAGGAAGAGTAAAATCCTTTACCCTCCTATAACTTTGGTACCGGTAATAGGACCTTTTTGTGGCACAAATCCACTATTTCTGACTCTTAGGCCGACTGCTGAATTTGAGAAGGGCGTGTAGGAGTCATCTTGAATCTATTCCCAGGGACTGAACTGAAGTCAAGCTTCAGACCTGATAATATGACCCATCTCACCCAACTGCTGTTGGTGATCTGGAACCAGGATGGATAATAGGCCGACAGTCTACCCCCTATGGGGGTTGCTAGTCATTGAGGTTTTTTTTTCCGTTCTCCAGAACGCCCGAACATGAACCTGGTACCTTTCTTACCCCTGTCCCTCCATTTGGGTCAGTCTCTAGTCGGCTTTCTTTGACCGAATTTCCTCCTACTAAACGGCCGTTGCTAAGATGAGGACGCTAGGCTGGGGAATTTCTTTTTCTCATCTCCTGCTTTTTCCAATAGCTCGCTAGGACAGGCCCAAAGAGATATTCTCCTTCACAGGGTATGGCACAAAGTTTGGATTTTATTTGTATGTCGCCTGGCCAGCATTTAAGCCACAGCGCCCTGCGGGCTGTGTTGGAGAGGCTCGCTGCCCTAGCCGCCATTTTGACAGAATCTATCGAGGCATCCGACAGAAAAGCTGCAGCCCCCTGTATTGTTGGTAGGGAACCTAGGATTGTGTCCCGGGGGACCCCCTCCTTTAGTTGGGTCTCTAGCTGGTCTAGCCAGACCATCATAGATATGGCCGTGCATGTGGATGCGACCGCTGGTCTTAAGGAGCCGGCCGCCATCTCCCAGGTTCCTTTGAGAAAAATGTCCGCCTTCCTATCCAGGGAACCTTAAAGGGCCCCCATATCCTCAAAAGGTAAGGAAGATTTTTTTCGATGCCTTCGCGACCGCGGCATCTAGCTTGGGAGCTTTATCCCAAACGCTGGTGGCTGGCTCATCGAAGGGATATCTTCGCTTAAAGACAGTTAATTACGGCAGTGCATATATATAGTAATATAGTTCCTCAATAATATAACCTGTCATTGTAAAATACAAGATAAATAATAGGAGATCCCAAATAAAGCAATAGAGGATAACAAAATATAAGGAAATATTATAAAGTTTATTAATCAAAATATACAAGTGTGACAAGATAACATGGGTATACCAACACATGAGCTGGAGAGGATAAAAGGAATAAAGTAAGAAAAAAATATAAGAATAGTTGTATACAATGACTTATTATATTCAAAAATCATAAATCAGTATCACTCAAAGCATGCTTGAGTCCAAATATGCACACATTGATCTCTATTTGAGCATGCTTGAAACCAAAAATATTGGAGTCTAATCAGTATGTGAGATACATATATATACACGAAATAGGTGACTGTATATAAATCATCATGCTCTAAAGTACAGAGTAAGTGTCTCTTTCAGCATGCTAGAGTCCAGCTAAGTTGGGGTCAGATTATACACAGAACACATATGAGTGCAATGATCTAATGAAAGGTATCTGGTGTATTAGGTCAGAGAAACAGAGGTCACGCGAGGAGGCCTGCAACTGTAAGCCACAATGTGTGAAGGGGAGTAAGGACCTCTATGCAAATGCAATAGAGGAGAGAGCTTCTATGTGCTCAATGAAGCAGGATAACGCCCGTCTCACAAACACCCTGCTGATGTGTGAATAAATATCCTATAACAAACAGGGAAGCTCAGGTCTGTGAAGTCCATTGAAGCTGAACGCTAGTAAAAGTGAAAGTAACATCAAATACCTTCAGACATGGTGCGGCCTGACCCAGCTGCAGGAGACACACGGACACACTAAACCTCAACGCGCGTTTCACCACTTCCCTGTGGTTTCATCAGGAGGCGTGAACAGGTGAGGGGTATCGTGGGTATTTATATGTAACGTGGAAATCATCAGCAAATCGGCGCGCAGCCAGCGTGATGTGCCGCCAGGTGGAAAGGGGAAAGGACAAAAAGTCATCACTAACCATCGCCCCAGCAAAGCATACGCCACCCCAAAACCACCGGAGGCAGAACAGCGCATGCATGGAGCGCGTCTCTGCTGTCAGACATTACGGCCAATAAAAGAAACATCAAAATCCCAGAAGAGAGGACTGGGGCATGGCATTAACAGCAAAATCGTATAGTGAATAAATAGAATAGAGCACGCCAGCGCACAACCTGGATGATATGCCAGTGTGATAAGGAGGGGGGAAAAAAATTCGCGCGACGTGCGCCCAGGATAAGGGGGGCTAAGGATCATCACTGGTCATAGTCCGAGTCACACATGCGCCTTCCCAAAACCGCAGCACGGAGCACAGCGCATATATGAAGTGCATCTGTATCGACTACCGAATGGTTACCAAGGTGCCGAATGTGCCAAAGTGGCGACCAAGTGGCCAAAGTGGCTATCGAGGTGTCGAATGTGCCAAAGTGGCTACCAAGTGGCCAAAGTGGCTACCGAGGTGCCGAATGCGCCAAAGTGGCTACCAAGTGGCCAAAGTGGCTACCGAGGTGTCGAATGTGCCAAATTGGCTACCAAGTGGCCAAAGTGGCTACCAAGGTGCCGAATATGCCAAAGTGGCTACCAAATGGCCAAAGTGGCTACCAAGGTGCCAAATGTGCTAAAGTGGCTACCAAGTGGCCAAAGTGGCTACCAAGTGGCCAAAGTGGCTACCGAGGTGCCGAATGTGCTAAAGTGGCTACCAAGTGGCCACCGAGGTGCCGAATGTGTCAAAGTGGCTACCAAGTGGCTGAAGTGCCTACCGAGGTGCCGAATGTGCCAAAGTGGCTACCAAGTGGCCAAAGTGGAAACCAAGGTGCCGAATGTGCCAAAGTGGCTACCAAGTGGCCAAAGTGGCTACAGAGGTGCATAATGTGCCAAAGTGGCTACTGAGGTGCCATATGTGCCAAAGTGGCTACCAAGTGGCCAAAGTGGCTACCAAGTACCAAACTGCTGTAAAGTTGGCAGCACTGTTCAAGCACCATGTATTTCCTTCAGTAAATGCCCATCTAGTTAACAATTGATTTCCAAGTAAAATATTTCCCACATTAAGAAAATAAAAAAGGCTTCTCTGTGTGACTGCTCTGATGTCTAACAAGACGTGCTTTCCGGTTAAAACATTTCTCACATTCTGAACATGAAAAAGGCTTCTCCCCTGTGTGGGTTCTTTGGTGTTCATCAAGATTCCCTTTGTAGGTAAAACATTGCCCACATTCTGAACAGGAAAAAGGCTTCTCCCCTGTGTGAGTTCTCTGGTGGGTAACAAAATGTGATCTATGTGCAAAACATTTCCCACATTCTGAACATGAAAAAGGTTTCTCCCCTGTATGAGTTCTCTGGTGGGTAACAAAATGTGATCTATGTGCAAAACATTTCCCACATTCTGAACAGGAAAAAGGTTTCTCCCCTGTGTGAGTTCTCTGGTGTCTAACAAAATGTGATTTCTGTGCAAAATATTTCCCACATTCTGAACAAAAAAAAGGTTTCTCCCCTGTGTGAGTTCTTTGGTGGGTAACACAAATTGATTTATGTGCAAAACATTTCCCACATTCTGAACATGAAAAAGGTTTCTCCCCTGTGTGAGTTCTCTGGTGGGTAACAAAATGTGATTTACGTGCAAAACATTTCCCACATTCTGAACATGAAAAAGGTTTCTCCCCGTGTGAGTTCTCTGGTGCTTAACACAATCTGATTTATTGTTAAAACATTTCCCACATTCTGAACAGGAAAAAGGCTTCTCCCCTGTGTGAGTTCTCTGGTGGCTATCAAGAGCCGATTTCTCATTAAAGCACTTCCCACATTCTGAACAGGAAAAAGGCTTCTCCCCTGTGTGGATTCTCTTGTGCTTAACACAATTTGATTTATTGTTAAAACATTTCCCACATTCTGAACATGAGAATGACTTCTCTGCTTTAGGAGCAGTTTTGTTTTTAATGCCTCTCTTGTGACTTTGATTTTCCTTAATAGTCAGTAATGAATCAAAAGATGGGACCTGTTTCATAGGATCAGATGACAGATCTTTTCTGTGAATGGATGATGATGTATGTGGAGTAATGACATTTACTTCAGTTGTATCTTGTAGGATCTCAAGATCATCAGATTTAAAAATTGAAGTTGTCCTCTGTCCTTCTGATCTCCTGGTACAGTCATCTGCTAAGATAAAAAAAACAATTTTTTTTTAAATAAAATATCCTTGAGTTTTATATTTTTGAACGTTTCTACTTAAACCGTCCATAAAAATGGCAAGCTATGTAAAAACTGTAATTATTTACCAAGACAATGACAGTTCACAGTCAAAAACGGAACTCCTCATGTTTCCCTCCTCTACTAACCTACCCTTGCTTGACATTGCCATCTCCGTGTGTGGTTCCACCATTACTCCCCAGCAACATGCCCGCTGTCTTGGGGTCATACTTGATTCCAAGCTTTCATTCACCCCCATATCCGATCACTGGCTCGCTCTTGTTATCTCCACCTCAAAAACATCTCTAGAATTCGACCTTTTATTACTTTCGACTCTGCAAAAACTCTTACTGTTTCTCTTATTCATTCTCGTCTGGACTATTGTAACTCTCTACTAATCGGTCTCCCTCTTACCAAACTCTCCCCTCTCCAATCTGTCTTGAATGCTGCAGCCAGGATCATATTCCTCACCAATCGTTATACCGATGCCTCTACCTTGTGCCAGTCATTACACTGGTTACCCATCCACTACAGAATCCAGTACAAACTTATTACCCTCACTCACAAAGCACTCCATGGCTCAGCACCACCCTACATCTCCTCCCTCGTCTCAGTCTACCAGCCTACCCGTGCCCTCCGTTCTGCTAATGACCTGAGGTTAGCATCCTCAATAATCAGAACCTCCCACTCCCGTCTCCAAGACTTTTCACGTGCTGCGCCAATTGTTTGGAATGCACTACCCAGGTTAATACGATTAATCCCCAATCCCCACAGTTTTAAGCGTGCCCTAAAAACGCATTTGTTCAGACTGGCATACCGCCTCAACGCATTAACCTAACTATCCCTGTTGGCCCATTCAAAAAAAAAAATTTTCTACCATAATCAGGTACCTCTTATTATGTTCTCACCCGCTTTATGCATTTAATAGCCCTCTGTGTCTGTACTGTTACATACATTGGCTGTTAACTGGTTCATGCAGAATAACATGAACACCCGATTCTTACACTATGGCTGGTCCGAACAATGAAAGCAATTGTTACCATCAACCTTTTGTGTCTCCCCTTTTTCCTCATAGATTGTAAGCTTGCGAGCAGCGCCCTCATTCCTCTTGGTATCTACTTTGATCTGTGTTTGTTATGCTGTAATGTCTATTGTCTGTACAAGTCCCCGCTATAATGTAAAGTGCTGCGGAATATGTTGGCGCTATAGAAATAAAATTATTATTATTATTATTATTAATAGAAAACCTCGTTGGATGAACCAGTAGTGTGTGGTGTTCAACTGTTTGTTCATTCTGCCTCCCAAGTATCAAATAAAAAGAAACCAATCAATGTACGTAGGCGAAAAAAATACCAATTCTCATCCCACAAAAAAACAAGTCCCCACTTAGGTCCATGATCAGTCAATGGAAAAACAGAGGTTCCCACATTATTAGTGGCTCACGAGCTTTCAAAAAGCAACAAGGTTTCCATAAACCAATCTAGAAAATCCGCTCTCACTTCTGAGTCTTGCAGTGAGCTCAAACAACATTTAAGATAACTGTATTTAGCAATATTATAGTGATAAGAATCCACTTATTTTGCGGTGTGTGTCTGGAGCACACTCAGGGCACTATGTGCTGGGTAAGAAAATGGCAAATGTGTAATTTTTCTCTCTCCAACATCCACTGCGTGTAAATTTCCAGAAAGTGGCTGTGGAGTCAAAATATTTACTCCTCCTAAGGATAATAATCCTCAGTGAATTAATTTATAAAATGGAATCACTTTATGGGGATTTTGACTGTTTTGGTTTCCTGTCATTTAGTTATATTAGGGCTTCTGCATATGGTGTGTCCAATCTCATCTGGGATCTGTTCCTGCTGTCCAGCTGGAGTAATCTGCTCCCTACTTCAGCCAATTGGAAAGTATCACACCCTACTAAAGCTCAAAGCACATGTCCGGAATCTGCCAGAAACAGAGTTGTTCTCCTCTGGTTCAATCCTCTATGCTCAGCTTGCGGCTTGTGTATTTGTTTCCTGTTGTGACCGTGGCTTGTTTACGGACTACTCGTGTCTTCCGATTCTGTCCTTCTGGTTCTGACCCAGCTATCTTAATATTCTTCTTGCCATCTAATACCACAGAATAGCAGGTAGCACCATGGTCCAAGCCTAGGAGTCCCAGTGTAAGTCCAGATCCATGTAATGGTGTTAAAGGGTGATGAGCAAGACAGTCCTTGGGATATGGAAAGAAGAAGATAATGTCAAGCATGTTCATGGTGGATATCTTTTGAGCTGCCAGTAGACCACGAACAGTGCTCCAAATACATTGTGTCTGCAAACTATTCCAGCAAGATCTGCATTCCGATAGCTAAATGGCACTCCTTCCCTACATAGCATAATAGCCGCTAAATCAATTGCCGGCTTCAGTAAAATCATTACCGAACCCAACAAGATATGACACATGGTTTACATATAGTAAACCATGTCATATCAAAATGATCTATATATGTCAGTGTTTAATAAATTTATTAGTTTGTGTTAGGAAAAATTTGGAACTCTAGGGGTTAAATTTAAGGCTATAATCGCGAGAGAAAATTGCTTGGGAGCAATTTTCTCCACCAGAGAGGGAAAGCCAGTGATTGAGGACAGATATTCATGGCCTAGGAAGGGACCATTGTTTTTGAGCCCCCCCTGGCTACAAACATCTGGCCCCAGACACCCCATAAAAGGCACATCTATTATTAGATGTGCCTTTTCTTGCACTTAGCCTCTTTATTCCCATTGTCTTTAGCAGTGGCTCATGGGTCAATAAGGGGTTAATGTCACCTTGCTACTGAAAGATGAGATTAATCTGGG
>JARQOD010000003.1:32993533-33117717 GCA_033576555.1 Oophaga sylvatica | reverse complement strand
TTGGAAAGATTTGTGACAGAAGAGGGCAGTTGTTGAACTACCAGCATCAACAAAGCCATTAAGATTGATTCAGGCTCCACACATAAGACCTCAGGAGTGGACATGGATGTCAGAAATATGTACCATCCTCCAAAACTTTTGAGGACTCCACCAAAATATGGTGAGCACCGATGATGCCATAATTGCATCACCATACCCGCTCTCTGGTTCTGAAATGCTCTTGCTCACGTCAAAGAGGATGCATTGTAGGCGAGCATGATGATACGGACAGGAACCATACAGGTAAATTACACAGCCCAGCATCATCTCATCCCAACGTGGATTGGGTGACAATGAGGAAGAGTAGGAGGAAGAACAAGAGCATTTTTCATGCGCTATAGATGGAACTACAAGCACAACTGTCATACTGTCTGTCAGCGTGGATGGCCTGAGGACAGGGAGGAGGCAGAAGAGGAGGAGTAAAGGAGAGAATGGTCAGTAGTCCTCTTGGTGAGGACACAGAAGTCTTGCCTGTTAGCATCTGGCACACATGGCTGAGTTTATGTGACGCTGCCTTTCTCTGACCCTTGGCTTCGCAAAATTTTGGTTGACAGTCAGTACTGGTTGGTGACACTTCTAGACCCACGCTACAAGGAAAACTTTCAATCTCTCATTCCAGAGGCAACAGGTGTACTAAAATACCTGTAGTACCAGAGGACCCTTGTTGCGGAATGATTTAAAAAATCCCATCTGAAAACCACTGGCGCAGAGGTCACAGTTCGTTGGAAAACCAAGGAGTACAGGCAAGAGAGAACTCCAATCTAGCAGAGTCAGGGAACACTGGTAAAGTTCTGGAGACTTTTCTAAGGCCCTCAATATCGCACAGGCCCTGAGTCACGGGGTACTCTCACAAGTGCAAAGTTTGGAAGATGCGAGGAGTACCTTGCTGACCGTACCAACATCTCCGTGATTTCCTCTGTGCCTTATAATTATTGGGTATCCAAGATGGATACATGGCATGAACTGCTCTCTACGCCTTGGAGGTCCTGGCCTGCCACTAAACGTTTTGTCAGAGCGGGTATTTACACTATGTTCCAAATTATTATGCAAATTGGTTTTTAAGTGTCAATAGCGTTTTTTTTTTTTTTTTTGTTAATGAAACCCATTGATGTATTGTGTCTCAGGGTTCTTTGGATCACTGAAATCAATCTCAGATACCTGTGATAATTAGTTTGCCATGTGAGCCAATTAAAGGAAAACTGATGTTCCACACTATTAAGCAGACCAAGTTTCAAGTAACATGGGAAAGAAAAAGGATCTCTCTGCTGCTGAAAAGCATCAAATAGTGCAATGCCTTGGTCAAGGGATGAAAACATTACATATTTCCCGAAAACTTAAGCATGATCATTGGTACTGTTAAGAAATTTGTGGCGGATTCGAGCACAGACGTGTTCGTGCTGATAAAGGCAGAATGAGGAAGATTTCTGCCAGGCAAGTTCATCGGATTATGAAGCACTGCTAAAAAACATTAGAAACCAGCAAAAAGATATTTGAAGCTGCTATGCCTCTGGAGTCCCTCAAACCTCAAGGTGTAGGATCCTTCAAAGGCTTGCTGTGGTGCATAAACCTACTATTCGGCCACCCCTAAACATGCCACAAGCAGAAACGTTGCAGTGGCCCAGACAACATGAAGACTAATTTTCAAACAGTCTTGTTTACTGATGATGTCGAGCAAACCCTGGATGGTCCAGATGGATGGAGTAGAGGATGGTTGGTGGATGGCCACCTTGTCCCAACAAGGCTGCGACGTCAGCAAGGAGATGGAGGAGTCATGTTTTGGGCCAGAATCATGGGGAAACAGCTGGTAGATCCTTTAAGGTTTCCTGAAGGTGTGAAAATGACATCTGCAAAGTATTAGAGTTTCTGACTGACAACTTTCTACCATGTATAAAAAGCAGAAACGTGCCTTCAGGAGCAAAATCATCTTCAGCATGACAATGCACCATCTCATGCAGCAAAGAAACCTATGATACGATACACTTTATTGATCCCGAGGGAAATTATGGTATCACAGCAGCGTTACAACAGCATTACAAACAAAACATTTACAAACAGCATTACATAGAGTAATTACTAGACACGATCTTGCACATGACTAACCACATACGTAATAACAAAGGTACACAAATCTTTAATCATTTCCATTAGTGCGCCAGTCCTAGATTGTAGCCATCTTTCACCCTTAGTGAATTGTTATACATCCCCATAGCGGTAGGCACAAACATTTCCTGAATTTCCCTTCTTGCACTTAGTAGGATTAGACAGCGCTAAATGTGCTCTTCTGCTTCAAGAACAGCTCATATATGGGTGTGTATTATTGTTCATTATAGCCCTGCACTTCTCTGAATCCTATCCTCCACTACTTCCTCAAAAGAGTCAAGATGGAGGCCAACAGCTGCACTTGCCTTCTGATAACTTTGTTGAGCTTATTATGTCAGCTACTCACACACTACTGCCCCAGCAAATGATAGCAAAAAAGATGGCGCTTGTACAACGACTGGTAGAACATTTCCAGCATTTGCTGCACACATTGAACGACCTAGCTCCGTAGAAAGTACAGTTGCTCATTCCTTCTTGTGAACCTTCTCTGTATGACACCTCCAATCAAGTTTGCTGTCAAGGTGAACCCACAAATATTTGTAGCTCTCAACCATCTCCTGGCCAGCAATATGATCGGTAAGTAATCCTCCTTTTCCCTTCTATAACTCACCACCCATCTCCTTGGTTTTCTTCACATTTAGTTCTAAACAGTTTAGCCCCGGCACCAATCCACAAAGTCAAAACCACCCTTCTATATTCCCCCCCCCCGGTCCCCCCAATGCCCCCTACAATCACTGAGTCATCTGAGAATTTTTGCCGGTGACAGAAGTCGGGAGTCAGATACCTCGGAGTCATTGGCTGCTATGGACATAAAAGGGGAAAAACTCATGGTTGGCCACCATCTTCCCCTGACCTCAACCCTATAGAAACCTTTGGAGGATCATCAAGCAAAAGATCTATGAGGGTGGGAGGCAGTTCACATCAAAACAGCAGCTCTGGAAGGCTATTCTTGACTTCATGCAAAGAAATACAAGCAGAAAATCTCCAAAAACTCATATGTTCAATGGATGCAAAAAAATGTGAAGGGGATATCAAAAGAAGGGTTCCTAGTTAACATGTAACTTGCCTGTTAGGATGTTTTCCGAATTAAATAGCTTTTTTGTTTCAGTGAATGTGACCCCTAAGCTGCAAATTCCACAAATGAGCATTTTCAGTTCTTTAAAACAGATCAAATGTTAGAAAATTCTACTTTGCCTAATAATTTGGAACAGTGCATTTTGAGTTTTTATTCATTTTGGAGATTATACTGTTATCACTGGAGGTTTCTTCAATAAAATTTGATGTATACTCTAACGGGTGATGACTTTTATTAGACTGACTGTCATTTGCACCGACCACTTAGGAAAATCAGAGAAAAATATCATTTGCATAATAATTTGGAACATGATTAGTGTCACTGGTGGAATTATAACTGATAAGCAACTCCGCCTGTCAACTGAAAATGCTGACAGGCTGACTCTTAAAAAATGTACAAGGGCTGGATTGGGGCCAAACTTCTCTACACCACCGAATGATAGCAGTGTAAACAAACTCAAATCCAGTGTCTTTTTTTGGGGGGTCTATTCCCATGCACCTCTCACACCCACACAGTATATAAGCTTTGTGATTTGGCCTATTTTCTGTTGTTCTCCTTCTCCTCATCGTCGTCATCACCACCACCACTAAATCACCAGGGTGACCGTGGTCCATGATGCAACACCAACTGTATTCTTTTAAAGGGTGTTTATGATGCCCGTAAAAAATTTTTTTTACAAATTGTGTTGCTGTATCCACCAAGGGGGAAATGATTGTCAGCCCATGCACTTACTGCATGGGCATTACAAGTATAGGAGACCTGCTCCTTTGTAATGGGAACAAATTTTTATGAGGGGTATTATAGTGCCTCTAAATTTTTTGCCACTTTTGCATTTACTGCATAGGCAAACAGTATGAGAGACCCACTTCCTAATAATGGGAACTGTAGGGTTGGTCAGCTTCAACAATGCAATTCTCCATTGCAGTTTTTTCAGGTTCAACACTGCAAATCTGCACTGAAGAGAGTGTTTTAACCTCAACAATGAAATTCCACACTGCATGTTCTTCAGCCTCAACATTGCAATTCTCCATTACAGTTTTTTTAGGATCAACACTGAAAATTTTCCACTGCCGGGTGTTCAGCCTCAACACTGAAATCTCCACTGCCACATGTTCAGTCTCAAAACTGCAATTCACTGCATAGGCAAACAGTTTGGAAGTTCCAACTTCTTAATAATGGGAACGTTGGTTTCATGTACCATCGAGGATGTCACTTCAAATGTTATTGGGTGCGTATAACTTTGGGAACAGGCCTTGCATTCACTCATAGGCAAACAGTTATGGGAGTACCAAATGAAAATACATAGTTTATTAGGTTAAAGGGAAGACTTTAAGTCCACTAGTTCAACCCAAATCCTATCCTAACCTGCCCTAACATGTTGATCCAGGGGAAAAGGCAAAAAAAAACCCAAGTGGCAAACAGTAGGCTTCACATTGGGGAAAAAAAATCCTTCCCGACTCCACATACGGCAATCAGACTAGCTCCCTGGATCAACCAGAAATCTAGGAAACTAGTGAATATAGCCTGTAATATTATACTTTTCCAAGAAAGGCATCCAGTCCCTTCTTAAATTTTAGTAAGGAATCACTCATTACAACATTAGACGGCAGAGAGTTCCATAGTCTCACTGCTCTACAGTAAAATATCTGCGTCTGTGATTAGGGCAAACCTTCTTTCCTCCAGACGTAGAGGATGCCCCCTTGTCCCCGTCACAGTCTAAGAGTAAAAAGATCATTAGAAAGGTCTTTGTACTGTCCCCTCATATAATTATACATTATAATAAGATCACCCCTAAGCCTTCGTTTTTCCAAACTAAATAACCCCAAGTGTAATAACCTGTCTTGGTATTGCAGACCCCCCAGTTCTCTAATAACCTTGGTCGCTCTTCTCTGCACCCGCTCCAGTTCAGCTATGTCTTTCTTATACACCGGAGACCAGAACTGTACACAGTATTCTAAGTGTGGTCGCACCATGACTGGTATAGAGGTAAAATTATGTTCTCCTCATGAGCATCTATGCCTCGTCTAATGCATCCCATTATTTTATTTGCCTTGGCAGCAGCTGCCTGACATTGGCCACTAAATGTGAGTTTGTCGTCCACCCATACACCCAGGTCTTTTTCAGTGACAGTTTTGCCCAGTGTTTTACAATTAAGCACATAATTATACATCTTATTTGTTCTATACCCAAGTGCATGACCTTACATTTATCCCCATTAAAGCTCATTTTGCCATTTATCAGCCCAAGCTTCTAGTTTACATAAATCCTCCTGTAATATAAAATTATCCTCCACTGTATTTATTACCCTGCAGAGTTTAGTGTCATCTGCAAATATTGAAATACTACTCTGTATGCCCCCTACAAGGTCATTAATAAATATTTTAAAAGAGAAGCGGCCCCAATACTGACCCCTGTGGTACCCCACTGCTAACCGTGACCCAGTTCGAGTGTGCTCCATTAATAACCACCCTTTGTTTCCTATCCATGAGCCAGTTCTTAACCCACTTACACATATTTTCCCCTATCCCCATTGTTCTCATTTTATGTATCAACCTTTTGTGTGGCACTGTATCAAAAGCTTTGAGAAGTCCATGAACACCACTCCACTGCATTCCCTTGGTCTAGTCCTGAACTTACCCTTCATAAAAGCTTATCAGATTAGTCTGACAAGAACGGTCCCTCGTAAACCCATGCTGATACTGTGTCATGAGGTTATTCAGCTTCAGATACTCCAATATAGTATCCCTTAAAAAACCCTCCAGATTTTATCCACAGTAGATGTTAAACTCACTGGCCTATAATTTCCAGGTTCAGTTTTTGCCCCCTTTTTGAATATTGGCACCACATTTGCTATACGCCAGTCCTGTGGTACAGACCTCGTTATTTTGGAATCTTTAAAGATTAAAAATAAGGTCTATCTATGACTGTACTTAATTCCTGCAGTACTCGGGGGTGTATCCCGTCCGGGCCCGGTGATTTGTCAACTTTAGTGATTTTTAGACGCCACCGTACTTCCTGCTGGGTTAAGCAGGTGACATTTAATGGAGAAATTTTTTTATCACTGATCATGTTATCGTCATGGATTTTCTTGTGTAAATACAGTTGAAAAAAAGTCATTTAGCATATTGCTTTTTCCTCATCCTCATCCACCATTTCACCCAGACTATTTTTAAGGGACCAACACTATCATTTTTTAGTTTCTTACTATTTATGTAGTTAAATAATATTTTGGGATTATTTTTACTTTATCTGGCAATGAGTCTCTCTGCCCCAATCTTTGCTGTCTTGATTTGCTTTTTACAGAATTTATTCAGTCTTCTGTATTTATTTAATGCCTCTTCACTACCTACTTGCTTTAATTCCCTAAACGCTAATGGGAATTTTGTTTGCATATGGACATCCAGGACGTCGGTTCAAAAGGTTATTGGGGTGCGTTTACCTTTGGAGCAGGGCAAGCCTTGCATTTAATGCATAGGCAAACAGTATTGGAGTACTAAATGAATAATGGGAACTTTGGTTTCATGTGGACATCCAGGACGTCTGCTCAAAGGGTTTTTTGGGGTGCATCCAAATTTTGGGATGCCCTGCCACTCACTGCATACGCAATAACAGTATAAGAGACCCACTGTTTAACCCCTTTCTGACATTAGAAGTACTATCCGGTCCATGTCAAACGGGCCTGTATGACCATGGACAGTATAGTACGTCATACGCGATCAGACGCAAATCATGGGGAAGCGCGGCTGATCGCAGCAGGGTGTCAGCTGATTCTCACTGCTGAACACCCAGCACTAAGTGCCAGCAGTGGTCACGGACCGCTCCCGGCACTTTATCCCCCAGCATACTGCGATCAAACATGATCGCAGCATTTCGTGGCATAGGGAAGCATCGAGCAAGGAGGGGCCTGAGGGCCTCCTCCCTGCAGTGCCCAGATCTAAGATGGCCGCAGGGTCCTTCTGGTCCTGCAGAGAGGTGGCTTGTCAGTGCCTGCTGAGATCAGGCACCGCCAAGCCTCCTGCACACTGCAAAACACTGTGTCAGATCACGATCTGATATTATATAGTAATGTCCCACCCCTGGACAATATAATAATTATATATTTTTTTACACTGTGTAAAAATATTTTTTTTAAAATCTCTCAATAAATAAAAAAATATTTCCCCAATAAACACATTATTATGTAAATAAAAAAAAAACAAAAGAACAATAAAGTACACATATTTAGTATCGCGGCGTCTGTAATGACGTGCCCTATAAAACTGTCCCACTAGTTTAGTGAACCCCTTAAAAAACACAAGGCAAAAAAAGAAAGCTTTATCATCATACCGCCGAACAAAAAGTGGAATAGCACGCAATCAAAGAAACGGATATAAATAAACATGGTACAGCTGAAAATGTCATCTTGTCCCTCAAAAAATGAGCCGCAATACAGCATCAGCAAAAAAATAAAAAAAGTTATAGCTCGCAGAATAAAGCTATGCAAAAACTATTATTTTTTATAAAATTGTTTTTATTGTTTAAAAGTGCCAAAACATGAAATAAAGATATAAATGAGATATCGCTGTAATCGTACTGACCCGAAGAATAAAACTGCTTTATCAATTTTACCACACGCGGAACGGTACAAACGCCTCCCCCAAAAGAAATTCATGAATTGCTGATGTTTGTTCATTCTAACCTCCCAAAAATCTTAATAAAAAGCGATCAAAAATGTCATGTGCCCAAAAATGGTACCAATAAAAACGTCAACTCGCACCGCAAAAAATAAGACCTCACCTAACTCTGTGGGCCAAAATATGGAAAAATTATACCTCTCAAAATGTGGTGATGCAAAAACTTTTGCAATAAAAAGCGTTTTTTTTAGCATGTGACAGTTGCCAAACATAAAAACCCGCTATAAATAGTAAATCAAACCCCCTTTATCACCCCCTTAGTTAGGGAAAAATAGTAAAATAAAAAAAGTATTGATTTCCATTTTCTCATTAAGGTTAGGGCTAAAGTTAGGCATAAGGTTGGGATTAGTGTTAGGGGTGTGTTAGGGTTATGGTTAAGGTTGGGACTAGCGTTAGGGATGTATTTGGGTTAGAGTTTGAGTTAGAATTGGGGGGTTTCCACTGTTTAGGCGCATCAGGGACTCTCCAAACGCGACATGGCGTCTGATCTCAATTCCAGCCAATTCTGCATTGAAAAAGTCAAAAGGCGCTCCTTCCCTTCCGAGCTCTGCCACTCACCCAGTTTTTTACCTCCACATATGGGGTATGAGCGTACTCAGGACAAATTGCACAATAACTTTTGAGGTCTTGTTACCCTTGGAAAATAAAAATTGGTGGTGAAAAGATCATTTTAGTGGAAAAAAATATGATTTTATTTTTCTGCTCTACATTATAAACTTCTGTGAAGTCCTTGGAGGTTCAAAGTGCTCACCACAATTCTATATAAGTTCCTTGAGGGGTCTAGTTTCCAAATTGGTGTCATTTGTGGGGGATTTCCACTGTTTATGAACATCAGGGGCTCTCCAAACGCGACATGTCATCCAGCCAATTCTGCGTTGAAAAAGTTAAATGGCGCACCTTCCCTTCCATGCTGAGCCATGCGCCAAAACAGTGTTTCTCCCCCACATATGGGGTATCAGCGTACTCCGGACAAATTGCACAATAACGTTTGGTGTCCAATTTCTCCTGTTACCCTTGAGAAAATAAAAAAACTGGACCTGAAGTAATTTTTTTGTGAAAAAAAGGTAAGTTTTTTTTCTTCTTTTTAAACATTCAAAAAATTCCTGTGAAGCACCTGAAGGGTTAATAAACTTCTTGAATGTGGTTTTGAGCACCTTGAGGGCTGCAGTTTTTAGAATAGTGTCACTTTTGGGTATTTTCTATCAAATAGACCCCTCAAAGTGACTTCAAATGTGATGTGGTCCCTAAAAAAAAAAAAAAGGTGTTGTAAAAATGAGAAATCGCTGGTCAACTTTTAACCCTTATAACTTCCTAACAAAAAAAAAATTTGGTCCCAAAATTGTGCTGATATGAAGTAAACATGTGGGAAATATTACTAATTACTTACTTACTTATTACTTAGTAATTATTACTTAGTAATTACTTATTACTTACTTACGTATTTTGTGTTACATATCTGTGTGATTTAAGGGCATTAAAATTCAAAGTTGGAAAATTGCGAAATTTTCACCAAATTTCCTTTTCCTTTTTTTTCACAAATAAACAAATCAATTTTACCACTATCATGAAGTACAATGTCACGAGAAAACTTTGTCAGAATCACTAGGATCCATGGAAGTGTACCAGAGTTACTACCTCATAAAGGGACAATGCTCAGAATTGTAAAAATTGGCCTGGTCATTAACGTGCAAACCACCCTTGGGGTAAAGGTGTTAATAATGGAAACAACGAAGCATAGCTGGCTGATGGATCTCAGAATAGTGAGGACCCACTGCTGTCCCTATAAATATAGGCTTTGTGACTATCAGAGTCCCTCCTTCACAAATGAAACAGGATGTGTCTGATGATATCACACACCACATGGCCAGATAAGGTTGTAAAATGTTAAAATGATATTTCCCAGTGAATGCATTTGTCTTGTTTGAAAGCAATTCTAAAGATGAAAAACGCATCAAAAACGCTATGTGTGAACAAAGCTCAAGTGATGGAGGAACATTTTTTTTTTTAGCTTATTTATTTTGCCTTACATATAAATCATTACCCTGGAAAGGATGTTCCTGAATATATTTCCAAGGAAAACCCATTTTGGTTTTGTATGTTTTATTGTGCGCCAGTAAATGTGGCGTAAGACTCTGACCACATTGTTCACAGCTGTGACCTGGGAATCAGAAATGGGTCCAGGGGTCTTCCCCATGATGTTCTCATGTCATTGGAGCACTGTTCCCATAGATTTCCGACGTCTTTAGACCATAAGAACCCGGCACTCAACTTAGTGTAAAGATTGTAAGTGATTTTATTCAATCCCAAACAGTAGCATTACAAAACGTTTCGGTCCATACAAAAGACCTTCGTCAGTTGCTGTGGAGATATACATGGTATATTACATATCGTATATCAGGAAAAAAGGAAAAACAATAAAAAAACAAAAGTATATACAAGAAAACATACATATCTTCATATATTTCCATTTTGGCAAATGGATAAACGAGATAGTTGTTATTAGGAAGACAAAACATCAAGGCACAGTAAAAGTGGGTAGAGATAGAGATGACATACCATACTGAGGGTTGTGGTACATATACAATGGCCAAGTCACAGGATAGCAATACGGTGAATGCCTATAATATAGAGTAGGTGCGTCAAGTAAATAAGTGGCAGAAAGGGTGGACTGGGTATAAAAAATGGAGACCTACCAAGAGGCTATATTGTAGTCAGGTCTACTAGGTAATGGGAGGGTGCTATGTGATGAAAAATGGCGCACTGAACTGATAATGGGCAGTTCTTTAACAGGCTGCATCTAGCATATAGCATACCACAGGGACATTTAAATTAAATATACAACAAAAGAGGATTCACAGGTGAAAAAATATTTGATGTGGAAGCTCTTGCCTGATCTAGGATGTTGGAAAGTACTGCCCTTTTGGATATTGCTGCATTGGGCACAATGTAAGCATGGAAATGTGCCGGTTTTAGGTCTGGATAAAAACAGTTGTTTACGTAGGTATGTGGAGCCAATGTCAGCTCTAACAAGATTATCCCTCAAATTTGGGGGTCTTTTAAAAACACGGTAGAAGGGTTCCTTGAACTCTGGTACGTTAGGGTGTGCGGTAGATAATAAATGCCAGTGTTTTCTTATTTATGTAGAATAAAGGAGCAGGGGTGATATGCATGGACAAAGGGAATACATTTGCTGGAATCCCTTTTCTGAGTACTAGATGGAGGGTTCTTAGATTTTTCTAGGATAGTAGCAGGATAACCTCTCTTGGAGAATTTTAAAGACATGTCTTTGAGACGCTGGATTTGAAGGGTATTGTCCAAAACAATACGTTTGACGCGTTGAAATTGGGATGTGGGTATTGAACGTTTGACCGAGGGAGGGTGAAAACTATGAAAATGTAGTATGCTGTTCCTGTCGGTAGGCTTTGTCTAAAGGTCGGTGGTCAAAAAAATCTTCTGAATCTTTCAGGACCATGGTGTCCAAAAAATTAACGGAGCGTAGATCATAATTCATAGTAAACTGCCTTTATTGAGCACCGGACACAGTCGGTCACGAGCACTTATATATCCTCTTGCATAGTGCACCATCACCTGCCCTGGATACCTATTTGTGTCTGTCTACATCAGCTGGATTTCTATATGTGTCGGTTTATGAGCTATTAGTCTTTATACTCACTTCTACTACTATGTTCTCTTATAGACAATGTGTCTCCATACATTTGCCCATTATCAGTTCAGTGTGCCATTTTTCATCACAAAACATGTAGCGTACTCACTATAATGACCTTTAACTACTCCTAACGCTGCTTCTCTGTGTGGAATACAAAAGAATACATTGGTGGAGTGCATGACCATATTGCCAACATCACTTCTGCTTCCCATTCTTACTGTAGCTGTGGAATACAAGCCTGAAAGATGACAAGCAGCTTACATCCAGCTCACCAGCTGACTTCTGCATGCTGCCTAATTAGCACCCGCCCCCTCCCCTTTATTAACCTGCACTTTGCCTCACTTGCTCCAGACCAATGGTGGACACCGTGTCAGCAGCTACAACGAAGGTAATCAGCTCACCTTGGGGGTTTTTTTTTTCCCTCCCATGGCAGTTGCTTCCTCCACTATATCAGGCATACAACGGTATATTTTGTCTTTAACAGGCTGCATCCACCCTCCCATTACCTAGTAGACCTAACTACAATATAGCCTCTTGGTAGGTCTCCATTTTTCATACCCAGTCCACCCTTTCAGCCACTTATTTACTTGACGCACCTACTCTATATTATAGGCATTCACCGTATTGCTATCCTGTGACTTGGCCATTGTATATGTACCACAACCCTCAGTATGGTATGTCATCTCTATCTCTACCCACTTTTACTTTGCCTTGATGTTTTGTCTTCCTAATAACAACTCTCGGTTTATCTATTTGCCAAAATGGAAATATATGAAGATGTATATTTTCTTGTATATACTTTGTTGTTTTTTTTTTATGGTTTTCCTCTTTTTATTGTTTTTACTTTTTTTCTGATATACGATATGTACAGTCATGGACAAAAGTTTTGAGAATGACACAAATATTATATTTTCACATGATCTGCTGCCCTCTGGTTTTTATATGTGTGTTTGACAGATGTTTTTATCACAGACAGAAATATAATAATTGCAAACATATGAGTAACAAAAGCTTATATTGACAGTTAGAATGAGTTAATGCAGCAAGTCAATATTTGCAGTGTTGACCCTTCTTCAGGACCTCTGCAATTCTCCCTGGCATGCTCTCAATCAACTTCTGGACCAAATCCTGACTGATAGCAGTCCATTCTTGCACAATTAATGCTTTCATGTTGTCAGAATTGTTAGGTTTTTGTTTGTCCACCCGTCTCTTGATGATTGACCACAAGTTCTCAATGGGATTAAGATCTGGGAGTTTCCAGGCCATGGACCCAAAATCTCTATGTTTTGTTCCCTGAGCCATTTAGTTATCACCTTTGCTTTATGGCAAGGTGCTCCATCATGCTGGAAAAGGCATTGTTGATCGCCAAACTGCTCTTGAGGGTTGGGAGAAGTTGCTCTTGGAGGACATTCTGGTACCATTCTTTATTCATGGCTGTGTTTTTAGGCAAGACTGTGAGAGCCGATTCCCTTGGCTGAGAAGCAACCCCACACATGAATGGTTTCAGGATGCTTAACAGTTGGCATGAGACAAGACTGGTGGTAGCGCTCACCTTGTCTTCTCCGAATGAGGCGTTTTCCTGATGTCCCAAACAATCGAAAAGGGGATTAATCAGAGAAAATAACTTTACCCCAGTGCTCAGCAGTCCACTGCCTGTACCTTTTGCAGAATATCAGTCTGTCCATGATGTTTTTTTTCTGGAGAGAAGTGGCTTCTTTGCTGCCCTCCTTGAGACCAGGCCTTGCTCCAAGAGTCTCCGCCTCACAGTGCGTGCAGATGCACTCACACCTGCCTGCTGCCATTCCTGAGCAAGCTCTGCACTGCTGGTAGCCCGATCCCGCAGCTGAAACATTTTTAAGAGACGGTCCTGGCGCTTGCTGGTCTTTCTTGGGTGCCCTGGAGCCTTTTTGGCAACAATGGAACCTCTCCCTTGAAGTTCTTGATGATGCGATAGATTGTTGACTGAGGTGCAATCTTTCTAGCTGCGATACTCTTCCCTGTTAGGCCATTTTTGTGCATTGCAATGATGACTGTACGTGTTTCTTTAGAGATAACCATGGTTAACAGAAGAGAAACAATGATGCCAAGCACCAGCCTCCTTTTAAAGTGTCCAGTGGTGTCATTCTTATTTAATCATGACAGATTGATCTCCAGCCATGTCCTCATCAACACCCACACCTGTGTTAATGGAGCAATCACTGAAAAGAGGTTAGCTGGTCCTTTTAAGGCAGAGCTGCAATGATGTTGAAATGTGTTTTGGGGATAAAATTCATTTTCTAGCCATATATTGACTTTGCAAGTAATTGCTGTTAAGCTGATCACTCTTTATAACATTCTGGAGTATATGCAAATTGCCATTAGAAAAAGTGAAGCAGTAGACTTTGTAAAAATTAATATGTGTCATTCTCAAAACTTTTGTCCATGACTGTAATATACCCATGTATATCTCCACAGCAACTGACGAAGGTCTTTTGTATGGACCGAAACGTTTTGTAATGCTACTGTTTGGGATTGAATAAAATCACCTACAATCTTTACACTAAGTTGAGTGCCGGGTTCTATTTTATATTAATTACGGTTTGGGAACCTACCTGAGCACCATCTCCAAATATTTTGAGTGTGCTCGTGGATTAAGTTTTAGTCCCTGCAGCTGCATGATTTGCAGCTGCTAGACAGCCTGAATACAGTCATGGCCAAAAGTTTTGAGAATGACACAAATATTAATTTTTACAAAGTCTACTGCTTCACTTTTTCTAATGGCAATTTGCATATACTCCAGAATGTTATAAAGAGTGATCAGCTTAACAGCAATTACTTGCAAATTCAATATTTGGCTAGAAAATGAACTTTATCCCCAAAAACACATTTCAACATCATTGCAGCCCTGCCTTAAAAGGACCAGCTAACCTCTTTTCAGTGATTGCTCCATTATCACAGGTGTGGGTGTTGATGAGGACATGGCTGGAGATCAATCTGTCATGATTAAGTAAGAATGACACCACTGGACACTTTAAAAGGAGGCTGGTGCTTTGCATCATTGTTTCTCTTCTGTTAACCATGGTTATCTCTAAAGAAACACGTGCAGTCATCATTGCAATGCACAAAAATGGCCTAACAGGGAAGAGCATCGCAGCTAGAAAGATTGCACCTCAGTCAACAATCTATCGCATCATCAAGAACTTCAAGGAGAGAGGTTCCATTGTTGCCAAAAAGGCTTCAGGGCGCCCAAGAAAGACCAGCAAGTGCCAGGACCGTCTCTTAAAAGTGTTTCAGCTGCGGATCGGTCTACCGCAGTGCAGAGCTTGCTCAGGAATGGCAGCAAGAAGGTGTGAGTGCATCTGCACGCACTGTGAGGCGGAGACTCTTGAGCAAGGCCTGGTCTCAAGAAGGGCAGCAAAGAAGCCACTTCTCTCCAGAAAAAACATCATGGACAGACTGATATTCTGCAAAAGGTACAGGCAGTGGACTGCTGAGGACTGGGGTAAAGTTATTTTCTCTGATGAATCCCCTTTTCGATTGTTTGGACATCAGAAAACGCCTCATTCGGAGAAGACAAGGTGAGCGCTACAACCAGTCTTGTCTCATGCCAACTGTTAAGCATCCTGAAACCATTCATGTGTGGGGTTGCTTCTCAGCCAAGGGAATCAGCTCTCTCACAGTCTTGCCTAAAAACACAGCCATGAATAAAGAATGGTACCAGAATGTCCTCCAAGAGCAACTTCTCCCAACCCTCCAAGAGCAGTTTGGCAATCAACAATGCCTTTTCCAGCATGATGGAGCACCTTGCCATAAAGCAAAGGTGATAACTAAATGGCTCAGGAACAAAACATAGAGATTTTGGGTCCATGGCTTGGAAACTCCCCAGATCTTAATCCCATTGAGAACTTGTGGTCAATCATCAAGAGACGGGTGGACAAACAAAAACCTAAAAATTCTGACAAAATGAAAGCATTGATTGTGCAAGAATGGACTGCTATCAGTCAGGATTTGGTCCAGAAGTTGATTGAGAGCATGCCAGGGAGAATTGCAGAGGTCCTGAAGAAGAAGGGTCAACACTGCAATATTGACTTGCTGCATTAATCATTCTAACTGTCAATATAAGCTTTTGTTACTCATATGTTTGCAATTATTAATTTCTGTCTGTGATAAAAACATCTGTCAAACACACATAAAAACCAGAGGCAGCAGATCATGTGAAAATATAATATTTGTGTCATTCTCAAAACTTTTGGCCATGACTGTACATGTGGAGATTTCCTAACAAAACAGGCAATCCCCACATGTATTCAGTCTGTCTAGAAGCTGCAAATCATGCAGCTGCTGGGACTAAAACTTAATTCACGAGCACGCTCAAAATACTCGGAGAACACCCGAGCATGCTCGGGAAACTCGAGTAACGAGCACACTAGCTCATCACTAATTACTAACAATAAAAATCAAGTTTTATATACAATCTCTAAATAGGGCCTTCTTCTACCTAGGGGGAATTACATTTTTCTCTTCACACCAAATTGGGGAACGTCCAACATCTTATTGTTTTTTTTTTTTTCTTCATGGCATTTACAGTACAGGCTAGATAATGTTTTGATTTTGATCAGATTTATGTATGCGGCAGTAAGAAATAAGTAAAAAAACAAAACTTATTTTTTTAATAGGGAAGAAGGGGTGTAATTCAATATTTTACATTTAAATTTTTCTTTTTATACTTTTACTTTTTCAGAAGGGAACCAGTGAGTAAGAGCACCAGAGAGGATTCCATTTAAAACTGTGAAAGATTGACAGCAGCATCAAAATGGCTAACAGCACTGATTGGGTTCAGCTGGCTATTAGTGGCTGAATCCAAAAATGAGTTTCTTGAAGACATTAGAAAATTTAAAATTTACTTTTTAACATCAAATCCGAACATGTCTTATAAAAGTCTCCATTGCCTCTGCCGAATGTCTGACATCTAAATTTAAGACTACCATTGAATTACAGACTCCTAGAGAAGGCAGTGAAACATCATACAATCAAACATATCAACAAAAGAAACAAAATAGTCATAAAAGCAAAGTTTGGCCAGGTAGACGAACCTGGTCTTGTAGAGACCCAATGGGCAGGTTAGTCAACACAGAATGGTGAGAAGGTAGATTAATTCCGTAAAATACCAGGATTCTAGGAAAGCAACAGCATCATTACCCTCCACTTTCTTATTAGGGGAAACACCATGTGGATATATTTTTCTTTTCTTCATAAGATTTTCTAAATTGTCAGCACATTCTACACATGCTGTCATTGACTTTACAGTTTTGAGATCTTGACATCTTCTAATTCAGGAGGTTAGGGTGGATTCCCAGGCCTATAAGCTCTGACTGACATGGATTTCAGCCCAAAAAGGGTGTCATGACGTATCCCAGGCCAAGGGCTCCTTCCTTGTCCCTAACAATAGGGGGCGCCCTAACTTGCCCTGCTCCCCGAATTACTTCTGATGGTGAAGAAACCGGAGCCACATACCTTTGCCTTAGCTCCTGAACTGCCTTAGTCTGTATCCATCTCTCCCACCAAGGGCAGAAGGGAGTAGTAGTGTACCTAATACACCAACCAGACTAACTATCACGACCCTTTTTGCAGACTTACAGCAGAGGTTTCGCACAGATACAAAGAGATCAGGGGAGTGAGAGGAGAGCTGCGGTGAGCTTACCACCTGAGTGCAGGACCTGAAGCCGTGACCACTGGGGAAGTGGCCTGAGGTGGAGCCAGGTGCCGGGTAGCATTGGTGACCGCGATGCCAGAGAGTAGTCAGAACGTGCCAAAGTCAAGCCAGGGGGTCGATGAGGTGCTGAAGGGTAAGACAAAAAGGCAGTCAGACGTAGCCAAAGATCAGAAAGCAGGAGATAGCGGTACAGTACTAACAGGACAGGCGGGTGCAGAGTAAGAGTAATCAAGCCAGAAGGTCAGAGCGGGAAGAGACAGTAATAAAAGAATCACAGGCAAAGCACAGAATGAGAAAATGGACCAGGTCATACACAAGAGGCAATCTGACAAAACAGTATCAAGCCCAACACCAGGGGATCAGACACACAGCCAGAACGAATGTATAACTGACAAGGAACCCAGACGGGGGGCGGGTATATATCGCCCTCCCAAATCCAAAAGGAGGCAATGCAAAATTAACACTGAGAGGACAGGGATAGGAACCTTGTCCACAACCATGACACTAACAAGGAAATACGAACACTGGTATCGAAAAATACCAAACATACAAATATACACACACACACACACACACACACACACACACACAACTGAGGAATGCACCAGGAAGTGGAGGAAGGGGGTTATACCACAGTAGGAGAAGAAAGGGAATATCACACACTCAAAACCTAGCAACAAACACAGATAAACCCACTAAACACCTTCTCCAATAATAACGAACAACATCCTCCAGTTATGCAACATAACTTATCTCTGACAATGAGTTCTAGCTAGGACGAAGTTTATATAGGAGATGGGAGTGGCTAACAATGAACAGCTGAGAGATTTAAACCTCCAGGAGCTCTTAACTGACAGATTAACCCCTACACTGCTAAAAGAAATCTAAGCTGTTTAATATGAATGTGAAAGTGCTTCTAGTCAGGCATGAGTAGGAGAAATCAGATGCTGCGGTCTTCTGGCTCCTCTCTGGCACAGTAAACCCGTGACAAAATGGCCATCAATGTGCAAAGCATCAGGGACAGTTTTCAGTGGAGCAGCATATAGTGGTTTAGTGGAAGTATGGTGACTACACCACAAATAAAGCAGCCTCAGCCAGTAACTGACAAGAGTGTGACTTTTCTACATTTAGTGGTTACTACTCACCTGGGTGGCTAGCTGTAGGAATCCCCTCGTTCAACCACTCATTGAACCACTCATCACCCCTCACATATGTCTCTGTAGTATTATGAGCCAGATCTTTACCCTGAAATAAATATTGTAAAAGTCACAGACAGATGGAGAAGTCACATCTACGATCAGCTCTAATCCTGCCATCTCCACCGTTCTCATTACACAAGTATAAAAACATATAATACTGGTGGATAAAACAAGACTGAGCCAAGACCTCACAGCCGTCTACACATCATAAGGAGATCTCATGACACCTTCTCTCCATCTACCTGATGATTCTGTGGAACACTGGGATCTTCTTGTTTACAGTCCTGAGAAGAAGAGGACGGGGACATCTCTCTGGTGTTGTCCTCTTACTGGATAGAACTGGAGGAAACACAAACAGGACTGAATTCATTCTTTACATACAGATAATTATAGGCCGTGTGTATTTAGTCCTGTCTATTACCTGGTGTTGAGAGGGGCTTGGAACCTCCATCATGACGTCCATGTATAGGTCTTTGAGTCCTTCCAAATACTCCCCCTCCTCCATGGAGAAATTCATGGTAAAATCCTGATGCATACAGTAATATTGTTATCACCCCGATTCTACCACTGAGCCACTGATTAGCTGTAGGATTATAGGTTCGTCAGTCACCAGGAAATACGAGACTTGCAAGGGACCTAACCAAATAAAACATATTTTAGACCACACTACAAGCAGTTTCTTCCTCGGACTCAACAGCTGAATACGTTTCTCATAGACTCATCTTCCATAACGCTAATTCTCCTCTCATTTACCGACACTGGAATCGGCATTAGTAATACTGCAGGAGATATTCATTACACGTGACCTGAGAAATAACTATTCATGATGAGGACGACATCTTCATCTTCTACTGCAGCGCTATGAACATAACTGGCCAGAGTCCAACAGTGACTCCATCACCACTGGCCGCTTGTATGAATGTTTTCAGTGTTTCACGGGCTATAATAATCTTTTTTATCGATCAGATCAGGCAGATGCCATCTGTGATACTTAGACAACATCTGTCCGTAACTGCAGCAACTGGAGCTAGCTCCGATCACTGTAGTTTAATGATTTAAATATTGCCATTGACTGTGTGCTGCGGAATATCATCTAATGTCAGGTTAGTCATCCTGTGAAGCTCAGTCACAGGCTTAGCTTCATGGGAATTTTGCTTAACATGTACGCTGCAATACTATGGTAGTATATGAAAATAAAAGCAAAAATGTTCATGGTAGCAGGGTATCCTACTAGTAAGTGAGAAAATTAATTAAATGTAATAATCCTGCAACCAAAAAACTGGACGTAAGTGAAAATAGATGGACAGTCTCAGTAGCGTAGCTACCGGGGGGGTGCATAGCACCCCGATACAGTTACATTCTGCAGCAGTGCAGGGAGAATCAGTCTCCCTGCACTGCCGCCCAGCCGCTATGGGCCCTTGAGCAGGCGGGGGGGCCCGATGCCAGCAGTGGTACCCCCCGCCCATCATCGATCGCAGGTTCAGCTGTATTGGCATCCAAGCGATACAGCTGGCTGCAGTTAAGAGAGAAGGAGCGAGCGCTCTTTCTCCCATCATCTCCCTCTCCATTACAGCAGGCGCGATGATGTCACTGCCCGGTGCCCGCTGTCAGGAGATGAGCGGGAGAGCAGTGAGCAGCGAAGGAGCCGGGAGCAAGAGAGGAGAGTACAGGATTTTTTTTATTGGGGTGCATTATACTACAGTCTACCTATAGGGGATGGAGGGCTGCCTTATACTACAGTCTGCCTATAGGGGATGGGGGGCTGCCATATATTACTGTCTGCCTATAGGGTGGGGGTGCTGCCTTATACTACAGTCTGCCTATTGGGGATGGGGAGGCTGCCTTACACTACAGTCTGCCTATAGGGTGGGGGTGCTGCCTTATACTACAGTCTGCCTATAGGGGATGGGGGGTGCTGCCTTACACTACAGTCTGCCTATAGGGTGGGGTGCTGCCTTATACTACAGTCTGCCTATAGGGGATGGGGGTGCTGCCATACACTACAGTCTGCCTATAGGGGATGGGGGTGCTGCCTTACACTACAGTCTGCCTATAGGGTGGGGGTGCTGCCTTATACTACAGTCTGCCTATAGGGATGGGGGTGCTGCCATACACTACAGTCTTCCTATAGGGGATGGGGGTGCTGCCCTATACTACTGTCTGTCTATGGTGGATGGGGGGCTGCCTTACACTACAGTCTGCCTATAGGGGATGGGGGTGCTGCCTTACACTACAGTCTGCCTATAGGGTGGGGGTGCTGCCTTATACTACAGTCTGCCTATAGGGGATGGGGTGCTGCTGTGTCGACCCGCCACCACAATTGTGGGTTACCAGGGCAATGGGGTACTCAGAGCCGAGCCCGTAGAAGTCTATGGGATTGTCACAGGTAGCGGTGGCTCGGTCTGTGGCCCTGGCGGTCTGGCGTATGTTGGGGGAATATTTACAGGGGATAGATTTATATACAGTTCGTGACGCCACCTGTAGTATTCTGGTAATTTGTACCAGCGCTGCTGTAGATCTCTGAGGGGATGGTGAGGCAGCTAGATGTCGGGTCCCCTACAGGTGGGACTGGTCCCTCAAAGTCTATGAAGTCAGTGAAGTCGGGTGCAGATAAATAACACAGTCTCACACGGTCAGCGTCTTTCCATACCTTTACTTGCAAGATGGTAAGGCAGGTCCCAGGGAGGCTGATGGGGTTGATGGAGGATGAGCTTTGAGGCAACGGTTAAGCAAATTAGGGGCCTCCTTTACTGTCCAATAATGATGAGTACAACCAGCTTGCAGCGTAGTTCCCTCAATAACTCCAGCTAATCCAAAGCTGTTCTGCCCGGTCAGTTTTGTGGTGAAGCCTTCCAATTGATGAAACTAGGTTCTTGCTTTTGTCTGCGCTTGACTCAAAGTCCCTATTCCACCTGACTCCGGTTACGTACTGACTATATGGGGCTGTTTGCCGCGACCTAGGGTCCGGTAAATCCCTGGTTTTCTTACCACTATGCTTGAAGCTAATAGTGATCCTTCGGTCCCCAGTGACCGGTTGCAATGTGCAGGACTTTTCCAAGCCAAAAGCACTTTCCAATAATCTTCCTTCCACTTTGCCCTTCGATTTGCTCGACTCTTAATAGATAGCTCAGTCTGTCTTCCAGTGGGGCACAGCTCTGACTAGGCTGAGGTGAACTAGACCACCTGTACTAGCCTCCACTTTCTGAACTGCTGACAGGCTCAGACTGGACACGTCTACTCTGTCCAAGGACAGGAAACTGACTGACTAAAATCACTCCCTTCCACACCCCTGCTGGGTGTGTCAGAAGTGTACATGATGTATGAAGAGCCCTTAACTGTTACCTCTCCACTCATCCTCCTGGTATTGTGTACCAGGGCTACACATTCCCCCATGGTAAACGACAGCACTCCCGGGCTGTAAAATATAAAGAGACATTTTTGTTTATGCATGAAAACATCAACAATAACATTAATTCGTCCCATCCGGGAGGTGAGGATATCTTGAACGTTGCAAACATTATAGAAAAATACAAATATTAAATAGCATTCAATAAATATACAGTATTCTTGTGAAGGACCCGCACCAAACCTTCAACGTGGGTCCTGGGTGGGCTGCAGGACATCCAAATGCAGACCTCACTCAGTGCCACACCACACGGGTTTTTGGTTCAGAGGTAAGTCAAGGTTTCATGTGAAACCATTAAAAAGGCACCTTAGTGCAACTATTTACAGGATACAGTTTTTGGGCTGGCTCAGTCCTCAGCCTCTGAGTCCATTATAAGACATAATAGGGAAAAACACATATATATATATATAGACTTTTTACAATATTCACATCAATTCGTTATAATCACTGCTGATATCTAATGGGTAACTTCCCTTTGGTGGTTCGCTCTGATCTACGTGGTGTAGCCTCAGGTATATCAAGTTGCGATCTGTCTGCACTGCGTAACGGCAAACTATAGAACTGCCTCAATCTTTCTATGGATCTGGCAAGCGTACTGATGGCTGGGCGGTGTGAGTCAGCTTCACCAGGGGATCCCATAGTATGGGGCGCTGCTTCAGATGATCCTTCTTGAGATTCCACAGGTTGAGGTGTTGCTGGGATGGGTAACTGGCACCACAGGCACAACTGGAGGTAGAACTTCCTCTTGTGGCTGATAAAACTGCAACATTGGAATTATCACAGCATCTCCCAGTCTAGGCCAATCCGCAGGAAAATCTCCCAGATCGGTGTGTATGACCTCTTCCTTTCTTTCTCCTTGATTGAGGACAGGGTTCTTTTCACAACGCTTTAAGTGTTCTGGACACAATTTCAAATGATCTCTGGACACAGTGATTGTTGTTCTTCCTCCGTCCTTACTGACGACACAAACTTTTCTGTTGTCATATTTAGAATCTTGTATGACGTAGGGTTCTTGCTCCCACTGATTATCCAATTTGTGCATCTTCCTTTTTCTTTTTAATACTACCTCTCCAGGCATCAAAGGCTTGGCAGGAGCATTTCGGTTGTAAACATCTTCCTGTTTCTCCCGTGCCTTATTAAGACTTTCCTCTACACAGATTTGTACTCTTCTGTATTGCTCTTGCCGATTGACGTCCCAGTTTTCAACAGCGTCGTCTGCCTCCGGTTCTACCACTCCAAGTTCTAGATCCATTGGTAGTCTTCCGGGCCTTGCTCTCATAAGATAGGCTGGAGTGCAGTTAGTTGAGCTTACAGGTATATGGTTATACAAATCAACCAAATCAGGTAGTAAATCCGGCCATCGATTCCTGTCTTCCAACGGTATGGATCTCAACAAATCAAGGACAATATGGTTCATTTTTTCGCAAAGACCGTTGGTTTGAGGGTGATATGGTGTTGTTCTTATTTTCTTGCACCCGTACATGTGACAGAATTCCTTGAATAAATCAGCTTCGAAAGCAGGTCCCTGATCGGTTAATACTTGCTCCGGATACCCATGCGGTCTGCAGAAGCTTGCTTGAAAGGTTTTCGCGGCCGTCACTGCGGTCTGGTCCTTAACTGGAACAACCACCAGAAATCTGGAGTAATGGTCCACCATGGTCAAGGCGTATGAGTATCCAGATCTACTTGGCGACAGTTTGACGTGGTCCAGGGCCACAATCTCCAGGGGACGAGTCGTCCGGATAGGTTGCAGGGGTACCTTTTGACTACCGTAGTCCTTTCTTCTGAGACCACAGGGTCCACAGTTCCGACACCACCTCTCGACGGAGCTGCGCATCCCTACCCAGTAGAACCGGCATCTCAACAGGGTCTCCAGCTTTCTCCAGCCAAAGTGTCCTGCTTGATCGTGGTACGCTTCCAACACCATTGGGACGTCTGCCTTGGGGACCACTATTTGCCAGACCATTTCATGGGTTCTGGGGTTGACGTATCTCCTGCACAACTTCTCACGGTATAGGAACAACCTGCTTTTCTCGTTCCACAGGAGCTTTGCTGACATAGGTGCTTCCTTTTCCAAATAGGAACCTTCCTGTCTTAACAACTCCTTGATACGGCTGACCACTGGATCACTGTCCTGAGTCTCTTTCCAACTGTGATGGGGTAAAGGATTTAATGTTGCACCATACTGCTTTCTGTGGACTCGATGCTCGTGGACTACCCCATTTCGATGGAACGCAGGTAGCTCAATTTCTTCCAGGTCGTCCGATTCTTCTTCCGTATCAGAGTCATGCGGCATTCGGGACAACGCATCAGCATTAGCATTCTTTCGACCTGCCCGGTACTTGATAGTAAACTGGTAATTGGACAATCGAGCCATCCATCGCTGCTCCATGGCACCCAGCTTGGCAGTTTCCAGGTGCGTTAACGGGTTGTTGTCTGTGTACGCCGTGAACTTGTTGGAGGCCAGATAGTGCTTAAATCTTTCAGTAATGGCCCAGACCAGCGCCAGAAACTCCAGCTTGAAGCTGCTATAATTTTCCGGATTTCTCTCCGTTGGCCTGAGTTTTCTGCTAGCATAAGCGATGACTTTTTCTTGGCCATTCTGCTTCTGACTGAGAACTGCTCCCAAACCTTCATTACTGGCGTCGGTGTACAACAGGAACGGTTGGCTGTAATCAGGATAGGTTAAGATCTCATCACCTGTCAGGATCTCTTTCATCTTTTGGAATGCTTCAGCCTGTTCTTTACCCCAATTAAAGGGAGGGTTTCTGCTCTTTAAGGATTGTCCTACCAGGAGGTCCTGTAAAGGAGCCGCCTTCTTCGTGTAATCTTTCACGAACCTTCTGTAGTAACCCGTTAGTCCCAGGAACTGTCGCACTTCCTTAAGGTTCTTCGGCTCCGGCCACTTCTGGATGGCAGTGACTTTCTCTGGGTCCGGCGCTACTCCTTCCGAACTGACGATGTGCCCCAAGTATTGTACCTTCTGTTTGAGTAGATGGCATTTTGAGGGTTTTAATTTCATCCCGTACCTGGACAGGGACTCGAATACTTCTGCCAGGTGCTTCAGATGGTCCTCATATGTCTTGGAATACACGATGACGTCGTCTAGGTATAGCAGCACGGTTTCAAAATTGAGATGTCCCAGACAGTTTTCCATCACTCTCTGAAATGTTCCTGGGGCACTACTGAGCCCAAACGGCATTCTGTCGAACTCACAGAGCCCCATTGGGGTGGTGAAAGCCGTTTTCTCACGATCCTCCTCAGCCACAGCCACTTGCCAGTAACCACTAGTCAGATCAAGGGTAGAAAAGTAGTTAGCCGTTTTCAGAGCAGCTAATGATTCCTCTATACGTGGTAACGGGTATGCATCCTTGTGTGTTATGCGGTTCACCTGCCTGTAATCCACACACATTCTCATACTACCATCTTTCTTTTTAACCAGAACTAGAGGTGCTGCCCAGGGGCTACAACTATCCCTTATCACCCCAGCTTTCTTCATATCATTCAACATTTCTTTAGCCTTCTGATAATGAGCTGGAGGTATGGGCCTATACCGCTCTTTGATGGGAGGATGACTGCCTGTAGGGATATGATGTTGTACTCCCTTAATTATCCCAAAATCAAGTGGATTTTTGCTAAACACTTGGGCGTACTCTTGCACCACCCGTAATACCCCTTGCTTCTGGTGAGCGGGAGTGGTGTCCGTCCCAACATGGAGTTGCTGACACCATTCCGCCACCTGAGTTGCTGGGTCATTGTCCTCCGCCATTTGACAGGAGTCTAAGGACTCAGCCGGGAGAATAGAATTATTATCAACAGCATGTAGTTTAGCAATGGTTGCATAACGGGTAAATTTACCTCATCATCTCCCCAATTGAGAAGCCGTACCGGTACTCTTCCATTCACCACTTCTACTACTCCTCTAGCAGTCATAAGTGTAGGTCTATGTTCTGAATGGTGGGGTTCTACTACAGCTTGGTAATTCTGTCCTCTCAGACCTATGGCCGCCCTGCACCAAATGATCATTTCACTCATTGGGGGTATCACAATAGGATCCGAGTCAGTGACCCTTACATTACCAATTTCGCCGTCGGTAAGCTTCGCTTGCTGCTGACACACCAGGGCCCGGATCTCTCTTTGGATTACTCCTCTCTGCCTTGGTCGGGCAATCTCAGCGAGCTGTTGGAGTAAGAACACAACTTCTCCCAAACAATTACCGATAATGTTAGTACCCAAAATTATATTTAAACCGTTCTCCTCATTTACAGTCTTTACTACCAGAAGCCCTTGGTCTTTCAATTCCTCTCTGCCCACTTTTACATCTACACATTTTGTTCCGAGTACTTCTACAGGAAGACCATTAGAAGCATACACGGTAAAGTCAAGGCTCGGAGGTTTAAGACTGTCCATTGACCAGTACTTGGTATATAGGGCATCAGGTATTAGGGTCACCTGGGACCCAGTGTCTAACAATGCTGGAACAGCAATACCATCTAGAATAATAGACAGGTAGGGTCGACCGCCCACATACCTGCGGTTCCAGTCTAGGGGCCTGACGGGTATTCTCCTGGGTGTTGGCCCTTGGACCCAGGTTCTGCCCGTTTAAAGGACACTGTGGAGACAGATGACCTTTCCGGTTGCAGCGATAACAGATGATCTCTCGACGAGGAGGGTGTTGATCAGAGGTTGCTCCTGGGGGTGGCGTTGTCCTCCTCCGGGGGGGCGACGTCTTCTTTCTTCTCCGGTGCATCCACGGAACGTCCTCTGGGCAGTCAGCTAACAAGATCTTCCCTTCCTCCTCTTTCCGCAGCTGTAGGGCACTCATCACAGCGGCCAGATTTTTAGTCAGCTGGCGCACCTCTGAGCGCAGACAGTCCAATTCACTAGAAGGTGTCATCTGCGCTTTGGCTTCGGCCACTAACGGGGAACAGGGGGTTACTGCCGGTTCCAGAGTGACTTCACCCTGATGATGTTGGGTGGCCACCTCAGGTTTGCCCAGGGGCCGCAGCCCTTTTATTGCCATGTCCTTTAGGGCATCAAAGGTAGCATCCGGATGATCTAAGGACCACCAATTTACAGTTCTGCGTTCCTCTTGGGATCTCAATCCCTGTATAAATTGTTCTTTCAGCATTCTATTCTCGTCGATAGCATTTAAATTGTTAATTTGCTTGAGGGCTCTCAGGGCTCCCTGTAGTCGGCAAGCATAGTCCCGGATGCTGTCACCTGGCTGTTGTGAACAGTGATAGAAGGCCATCCGGAGATCCGTTTCTGTGTGGTCTTCAAATATGGCATGTAGCTTAAGAAAGATCGCAGGTACCGACTCCTGATCAACGGTATCCCAAGTCTCCACTTCCCTCTCAGCAGCGCCAGTTAGCTGCCCTATTAGCACAGCAGCTTTTTGTCTCTCAGGCATGGAGTACATTTCTAGGATGCTGCATAACTTCCGCTTGAAGCCTGCTAATGTGCCTGGCCCACCGCTGTATTGGGGAAGCCATTTCGCCCCAGGCATATATGGGAGCGTTAGTGGCATGATCGGGACTACCGGACTGGGTGCAGGGCCTGCGCCCCCATCTTGCGCTACAATACCAGACGGTGCGGGATTGGGGCCTCCGGCCGGGGCCGCACTGTCAGCCGGTTGTTGTGACATCTTAGCGCCCCCTTGGTTAAACGGAGCCTACCGGTTTCAGACGCTGCTATTTCACAGGCACCGCAGGGGGAACAGGACCTTCGTCGCAGGCGCTCTGATGTCAGAGCGTTCACTTCCTGTTGCAGGACCTGCCGATGAGTCAGAGCCAGGGGCGTGTTCAAGACTCTGCGCGCTCTTTCAGGTACGCCCACCTTCTTCTCCAGCGCCTTAGGGCGCGAATCTGGCGGCAAATATGGCGGTATTTGGCGCCAAACAACAGCAACAGTCTTTTTCGCCAAAACACTCCACAGGCACACAGGGCTCGCAATGCTGCAAGTTTCGTATCCTGTTCGTGACGCCAAATTTTTGTGTCGACCCGCCACCACAATTGTGGGTTACCAGGGCAATGGGGTACTCAGAGCCGAGCCCGTAGAAGTCTATGGGATTGTCACAGGTAGCGGTGGCTCGGTCTGTGGCCCTGGCGGTCTGGCGTATGTTGGGGGAATATTTACAGGGGATAGATTTATATACAGTTCGTGACGCCACCTGTAGTATTCTGGTAATTTGTACCAGCGCTGCTGTAGATCTCTGAGGGGATGGTGAGGCAGCTAGATGTCGGGTCCCCTACAGGTGGGACTGGTCCCTCAAAGTCTATGAAGTCAGTGAAGTCGGGTGCAGATAAATAACACAGTCTCACACGGTCAGCGTCTTTCCATACCTTTACTTGCAAGATGGTAAGGCAGGTCCCAGGGAGGCTGATGGGGTTGATGGAGGATGAGCTTTGAGGCAACGGTTAAGCAAATTAGGGGCCTCCTTTACTGTCCAATAATGATGAGTACAACCAGCTTGCAGCGTAGTTCCCTCAATAACTCCAGCTAATCCAAAGCTGTTCTGCCCGGTCAGTTTTGTGGTGAAGCCTTCCAATTGATGAAACTAGGTTCTTGCTTTTGTCTGCGCTTGACTCAAAGTCCCTATTCCACCTGACTCCGGTTACGTACTGACTATATGGGGCTGTTTGCCGCGACCTAGGGTCCGGTAAATCCCTGGTTTTCTTACCACTATGCTTGAAGCTAATAGTGATCCTTCGGTCCCCAGTGACCGGTTGCAATGTGCAGGACTTTTCCAAGCCAAAAGCACTTTTCCAATAATCTTCCTTCCACTTTGCCCTTCGATTTGCTCGACTCTTAATAGATAGCTCAGTCTGTCTTCCAGTGGGGCACAGCTCTGACTAGGCTGAGGTGAACTAGACCACCTGTACTAGCCTCCACTTTCTGAACTGCTGACAGGCTCAGACTGGACACGTCTACTCTGTCCAAGGACAGGAAACTGACTGACTAAAATCACTCCCTTCCACACCCCTGCTGGGTGTGTCAGAAGTGTACATGATGTATGAAGAGCCCTTAACTGTTACCTCTCCACTCATCCTCCTGGTATTGTGTACCAGGGCTACACACTGCCCTATACTACTGTCTGTCTATGGTGGATGGGGTGCTGCCATACACTACAGTCTGCCTATAGGGGATGGGGGTGCTGCCTTACACTACAGTCTTCCTATAGGGGATGGGGGTGCTGCCCTATACTACTGTCTGTCTATGGTGGATGGGGGGCTGCCTTACACTACAGTCTGCCTATAGGGGATGGGGGGTGCTGCCTTATACTACTGTGTCTATGGTGGATGGGGGGCTGCCTTACACTACAGTCTGCCTATAGGGGATGGGGGTGCTGCCTTACACTACAGTCTGCCTATAGGGGATGGGGGTGCTGCCATACACTACAGTCTTCCTATAGGGGATGAGGGTGCTGCCCTATACTACTGTCTGTCCATGGTGGATGGGGTGCTGCCATACACTACAGTCTGCCTATAGGGGATGGGGGGTGCTGCCTTATACTACAGTCTGCCTATAGGGGATGGGGGGTGCTGCCTTATACTACAGTCTGCCTATAGGGGATGGGGGGCTGCCATATATTACTGTCTGTCTGTAGTGGATGGGGGGCTGCCTTACACTACAGTCTGCCTACAGGGGATGGGGGGTGCTGCCTTATACTACTGTCTGTCTATGGTGGATGGGGGGCTGCCTTACACTACAGTCTGCCTATAGGGGGGCTGCCTTACAGTTTGCCTATAGTGGATGGGGGCTGCCTTATACTACTGTCTGTCTATAGTGGATGGGGGGCTGCCTTATGTTATTCTGCCTATGGGGGGTGCTGCCTTACATTACAGACTGCTTATGGGGGGCTGCAATATACTATTGAGTCTGCCTATGGGGGCTGCATTATACTGTAACGTCTGCCTATGGGGTGCATTATACTATATTGAGAACTATCTGGTGTATTATACTATATGGAGACTATCTAGGGGGCCATCATACAATGTGGAGTTTACAGTAAGGGGGCCATCATACAATGTGGAGTTTACAGTAAGGGGGCCATCATACAATGTGGAGATTACAGTGAGGGGGCCATCATACAGTGTAAGAGCCATCATTGGGGAATACTAAGGGGTCAGTATGTGTACAGTGAGGGGGCATTATATTGTATATAGGAGAAATGTATGGGGGAGACTTGGGACATTATTAAATGTAAAGTGGGCACTTATTATTATAGGGGGACTCCGGTAACTGACTCATACGAGGCACACACAGGGCATTATTACATTCTAGGGGACAAAATGTGGGCACTGTGTTCTAGGGCACTTGCACCCGGCATTACTATGTTATAGAGGGCTGCTTTAGAATTTAGAGGTCACACAGAACCACCCAGCAGGGGCAGTAATAGGGACACATACGGCAGCAGCGGCTCAGCATTGGGGTATCAGAAGGATGAGTGGTTTGTGCAGGTTGGGGGATACATGGTGATGGGCTGGAATACAAGAAGTGAAATGTGTCTATGTTGTATTCTCTGTAGCAGAGTCCTGGCTGGAGAAGTTGTCATGTCGGTCTGGGTCAGATAGAAAAGACATGAAAAGTGAACGATCAGAAAGAATGTCAGCGGTAAGTCACCATCTGTAACTGTGCAGGAATCACTTATTTATTTTGTAGGACTGGTATTTACCACTGACCATATGGTGGTAATATCCATGTTGGTCTTTATATAGAGATTTTCAGTAACAGCACGGTCATCTCCTACATCCACTATTAGGGTGCGTCACCGAGTTGTAATCAGGGTTACCTGGTTGGGGGCCCACTCAGAAGTTTTGCCCCCCCTAAACCAAAACCCTAGCTACGCCTCTGGACAGTCTGGAACACACTGAGGAGAACGAAGAGAAAAAGCCAACCATACAGTCCAAACGCAATCTGGTGAAAAAAATCAGTAATGGTTTATTAAATTAAAAACAGGGCGGCACACCCAGACATGAAAATGACCGTAGTTAAGAGGGAGAGAAGGAGCTAAATGTTGAGTGCCAAATACAATAAATGGATAAAATAAGAAAATATACATACATACCCATAGAGAAACAAAAGATTATATAAAGTGCATACACGGAGTTGTACTACTGTAGTAGAGTCGGGGGGTAACCGTCCTATACCCCTACTCACGTCTCTCAAAGTGTACGTAATGTAAAATATAAGTACAGGGCCATGTATATGGATACACCTATATAAAATGGGAATGGTTGGTGATATCAACTTCCTGTTTGTGGCACATTAGTATATGGGAGGGGGAAAACTTTTCAAGATGGGTGGTGACAATGGCGGCCATTTTAAAGTTGGGCATTTTGGATCCATCTTTATTTTTTCCAATTAGTAGAGGGTCATCTGACACACCAAACTTATTGGGAATTTCACAAGAAAAACAATGGTGTGCTTGGTTTTAATGTAACTTTATTCTTTCATGAGTTAATTTGCAAGTTTCTCTTTGTTTACAGACATTGACATGTCTCAGAGGTTAACACGTGAGGAGCGGACAGAAATTGAGTTGATGTCTGGTGAACACAGTATCCGGGTCATTGCAGTAGATTTCAATGCAAGACACCCTATGCAAGAAAACTGTCACCGTTCCCATTTTCTTTAGGTGTATCCATATAAATGGCCCACCCAAAAAAGTTTGCCTCGTCACTGAACATAATGTTCTGTGTAAACAGGGTCCTGTTCCAATTTTTGTTTTGCCCATTCTGCAAATCAGCACGCTGATCTGGCATCAGGCGTGTTGTCATATGCAACAGATCAGGACTTATTATAAGTAAAAGGAGGACTTTATGCTAACCTGACAGTAGATGGCGATGTTGTGTAACGTTTCCTTCTGTTTAATGTATTGTATAAGAATTAGTCTCACTTGTTAGTTTCACTTTCGTTTTGTTCCCGTTTCCTGATGCAATGCTGTAATGACTGTGCATTAATCTTTTACCTCATGTTCAGAGAAGTAAAAGCTTGTTATCCCATGCAACTTGCTCTGTGAAGTTTTCTACTGCAAAGGTGTGGATTCAGAAGCTGTGCAACAGGTTATGGGCCCAGATACAGGCACCCAGACCCCTACACCCAGATACAGCGTAACCAGAGATCCCAAGCACCAAGAATACCAGATACCCAGGACACTGGAACTCTCAGCAAGACCCTGGTGAATGCAGAAGAATTCTTCAGTGCAAGTCTCTCCAAACAAGTAAGATAAGTTAATAATGACAAGTAACACAGAACTGAAATTCACAGTAGCTAAACTGAATGATGAGAACTATCAGCTATGGAAGTTCAAAGTAGAGATGTTATTGTCTAAAGATGATTTATGGGAAGTAATCACTACAGATATCCCATGTCTGATTATCCTGATCAGGTCTAAGAAAAATAGACAAGCGAGAGCTACCATTAGCTTATTAGTGGATGATGCTCAATTAATACATATAAGAAATGAAGAAACAGCGAAAGGAATGTGGGAAGAATTAAGAAAGCTATATGAGAGACCCAGCTTAAATCATAAATTATTTTTCTTAAGAAAGCTTTACAATATGAGACTAAGTGCAGACAGTGACATGCAGAAGCATATATTCTCAATGATGGAAGTGATATCACAGATAAGATCTATTGGTGAAGATATTAAGGAAAGCCATATAGCAGCAATTTTATTGTGCAGTTTACCAGATTCATATACAGCTTTAATAAATGCACTAGAGACAAGACCTGAAACAGACATTACATTAGAGTTTGTGAAGACCAGACTCATAGATGAATATCAGAGAAGAAAAGAACAAAGCAATGATTCTTCTACTGATAAGGACAGTAAAAACGCTCTTAAAGCTACAGAATTTAAAAAAACCTATAATAAGGAGACAAGAGAATGTTTCAGATGTAAGAAAAAAGGTCATTTAAAGAAAGACTGTACCATATGGAAAGCAGAACAACAGAAATTACACTATAAAGATAATATACAGAAGGTGAAAAACACAATTTCTGATTCATGTGAAAATAATTGGAATGGCACATTTAAAGTAACTGATAAGAAATCATCACTTGGTTGGTTTATTGATTCAGGAGCAACGAGTCATATGACAAGTGACAAGAATTTCTTTACAGATCTTGATTTAAATAAGAAAGCCATTTATTTTGCAGATGGAAGCAAAATAACCGCAGAAGGTATCGGACAAGGTATGCTAAATTGTTCAAACAAGTTCGGACAAGATTCAAAGATACTTGTACAGGGTGTGTTGTATGTTCCAAAATTGGAAGGCGGATTATTATCTGTGAAATGTTTAACAGCAAAAGGACTTACAGTAAAATTCAAAGATAATGAGTGTGCAATTATTGCAGGAAACAAGATGATAACTAAAGTCAAGGCAGATGAACAATTATATCATTTTGACAAACCAAAGGAACAGATGAAGGTATGTACACATGATCACAAAAACTGTATTCACATGTGGCATAGACGTCTAGGACAAAGACACCCGGACAGTATAAGGGAACTACAGAGAAAAGAATTGACAAAAGATTTAAAGATATCAGATTGCTCAATTATCATAAGATGTGAATGTTGTAAAAATCCAAAGCCACAAGGATATCTATTCCAAAAGAAAGTGAGATGAAAAGCGAAAGACCACTTGATTTGGTGCATACTGACGTATGTGGATCCATGAAAGTGACTACATCAGGAGGCAATAGATACATGTTGACTTTTATAGACGACTACTCAAGATACACAGTCACATACTTAATTAAGAACAAAAGTGAAGTTTTTGATAAACTTGTAGACTACGTAACAAGATCAAGTAACAAATTTCAAAGGAAGCCAATTGTCATCAGAAGTGATAATGGAGGTGAATTTACAGGTCACAGAATAGAAGACTACTTAAGACAAAATGGAATAGAACATCAGAAAACTGTTCCATACACACCTGAACAAAATGGAGCAGCAGAATGGAAAAACAGAACTCTAACAGAAATGATGAGATGTATGCTGACAGATTCTAAACTACCAGAGAAATATTGGGGTGAGGCAGCAATGACAGCTACATATCTACAGAACCGACTTTTTTCCAGAAAACTCCATATGAACTGTGGCAAGGTATGAAACCAAGTGTCAATCATTTAAAAGTTTTTGGATGTAAAGTTTTTATATTCATTTCAACAGAAAAACGTTCCAAACTTCAAAACAGATCCATGGAAGGAATATTCGTTGGATATAGTGAAAATTGCAAAGGATATAGAATCCTAGATCCCAAAACAGACAGTTACGGTGAGTAACAGTGTGACATTCATTGAAGATTTAAATGAAGACATTATGATTTCAGTTAAAACAAAAAATGAGAAAAACAATAGTGACATAACTGAAGAAATATCTGATGAGAAAGAAGTAGAAATGAATGAAGAACAAAATACTGAAAGTGAAGAATCACAACTACAAAGAAACAGATCCAAGACTTTCAATAAGGCTGGCGTCACACTAGCGAGTTTGATGCGAGTTAGTCGCACGACTAACTCGCATCAACACCCGGCACTGCCGCCCGCTCTCGGACCAGAGTGCGTGGCTGCATGTATTTCTATGCCGCCGCACACTCTGGTCCGAGAGCGGGCGGCTGTGCCGGGTGTTGATGCGAGTTAGTCGTGCGACTAACTCGCATCAAACTCGCTAGTGTGACGCCGGCCTAAGAGAGAACAAAGGAAAACCACCAAAACGCCTCTCATACAAGGCAAGTACAAGTAAAATGCATGAATCTATCTCTTGGGAAGACATAGCTCGACTTCGAGAAGAAGAAGACTATGATGAAACATTTTCTCCAGTTGTCAAACATACTACAATAAGAACTTTACTTACAGTTGCAGCAATGGAAAAGATGGAACTAAGACATCTGGATGTAAAGACAGCTTTTTTGAATGGAGATTTAACAGAAGACATTTACATGGAACAACCTCCAGGATTCAAAGATGAAAGAAATCCAAACAAAGCATATATTGTTTCAAACAAACAGCTAAAGCGTGGAATGACAAAATCACATAAGTACTAACAAATGAAAAATTTCAAAGAAGCAAAGCTGATCCATTCTTGTACACAAAAAGGCTGAGCAATAGATGGATTTATGTACTCATATATGTAGACGACATTTTGATTTGTTTTAAACAAGAAAGGGATAAAGAAAACATTCTAAAAATCCTGAAGCAACATTTTGAAATCAAAGACTTAGGAAATGTGAAACAGTACCTAGGAATACAGATAGAAAGACAAGAAGTACTGTGGTTAAGACAATTGTTGACAGAATTAGGACAATCACACTTGGAACCAACAAAACTCAAAGAGGACCAAGGAGTCTTAAAGTCGGAGTATTGCCATACTGAAGAAATGACAGCAGACATTTTCACGAAGGCGTTGAATGCTGAAAAACAGAGACTAATGAAGAAATGAGGTTTGATTGAATAAGTCCTTACTGTTGAGAAAGGGTGTTGTCATATGCAACAGATCAGGACTTATTATAAGTAAAAGGAGGACTTTATGCTGACCTGACAGTAGATGGCGATGTTGTGTAATGTTTCCTTCTGTTTAATGTATTGTATAAGAAAGTCTCTGTTGTTAGTTTCACTTTCGTTTTGTTCCTTCTACCTGATGCAATGCTGTAATGACTGTGCATTATTCTTTTACCTAATGTTCAGAGAAGTAAACGCTTGTTATCCCATGCAACTTGCTCTGTGAAGTTTTCTACTGCAAAGGTGTGGATTCAGAAGCTGTGCAACAAAGCAGAGGGGACTGATGGGAGAGAGAGCGTCAGATGACGATCATTCTCCATTACAATTGAGGGCGGCGCCGGCCCTGACTTACTGCCGCATGGCGGCTGCCTGGGCTGGGAGCCCCTGTGGGAGCGGAGCCCCTGGGGGAGCGCGGGGCCCTGGTTCCCCGGCCCTGATAGTAGGCAATCTTAGCCGCTAAAGTGAAATGATATTCACTGCTTCCCACGCTCATGTGGGCGTGGGAAGCAGTGAATATTCATTTCTCTTTAGCAGCGAGGACAGGGGCTCCTGTCACCCGCTGCTGCTCCGCTGGCATGGGGCTCCCATGGCAGCTGCGTGGTGTGCCGCTATTAGGGACACGTCACCGGCTGGGGGGCCCTAGGCAACTGGCCCCTGTATGCCAGAAGATGCCAGGGCCCACCAGAGAATCCTCCGGTTCTCCGGTGGGCCAGTCCGACCCTGGCGATGATGATATATGTAAAGCGCTGCAGAATATGATAGCGCTATATAAGCAAAAGCATAATAATATACTGAGATGTACAGATACAATGTGCACAGCAGTGGATTTTTATGTAGTTTTGTTCTAGAGGGAAAATAAGATTTTTTTCATCCTATAAAATAACAAAAAAAAAAAATATATATAATAATGAAAAACACTTGATAATGAAAAAAAAACATAACACCTTTTTTTTTTAAATAAATATCACAAATCAGCAAACATTGACATATTTGGTGTTCCTGTAATCGTAACGACCCGCACATCACAGCGATAAGATTTATGGTAGTCAGTAAATTCTGTAAAAAAAAAAAAAATAATAATAATGATGTGATTGATACTTCTCTATTAAACCCATAAAAAAAAATTTAAGAAAACTAATGGCGTCATGGTCACACATAGAATAAATGCATTCTTTCTGCTTTTTTTTTTCCTCCAGGTGTCCCCACCGCACAGAGCAATAACAATATTCTGATTATTGCGTTTTGCTGTATTTCTTTTATGACTTTTTCCTCTTATTTGCTGATTTGGGGGCAGATATGAAGCAGAGTTAATGCTTTTTTGATAGTACAGAAAAGCTTTGATTCTGCGCTTAAAAATGCAGTAGCTTTTTTATGTGTTTTTTCAGAAGCACACAGAGAAAAAGTGCATCAAAACTGCAGAGTTATATATAACTGCAGAGTTATTATCTTTAGACGCATCGAGGGTGGAGATTTCATGAAATCACATTTGCTTAATAATTTAGACCTTGTTCACATGTAGCGTAAATGTTGCATATTTTCTGTTGCTTTTTTTTTGCTGTTTACCTGTCCAAGCAAAGTGAATGTGATTTTATTAGTAGTGATGGGCGAACCCCTGGATGTTCTGATCCGTCAGAGGTTTACCCAAACAGTTATTAACGCCTTCACCCCCAAGGGTGGTTTGCACGTTAATGACCGGGCCAATTTTTACAATTCTGACCACTGTCTCTTTATGAGGTTATAACTCTGGAACGCTTCAATGGATCTTCGCGATTCTGAGACTGTTTTCTCGTGACATATTGTACTTCACGTTAGTGGTAAAATTTCTTCTATATAACTTGCGTTTATTTTTGAAAAAACACAAATATGGCAAAAATGTTGAAAATTTTGCAATTTTCAAACTTTGAATTTTTTTTCCCTTAAAACAGAGAAATATGTCACACAAAATAGTTAAGAAATAACATTTCCCACATGTCTACTTTACATCAGCACAATTTTGGAACCAACATTTTTTTTGTTAGGAAATTATAAGGGTTAAAAGTTGACCAGCGATTTCTCATTTTTACAACAAAATTTACAAAGCCATTTTTTTTTAGGGACCACCTCATATTTGAAGTCACTTTGAGGGGTCTATATAGCAGAAAATACCCAAAAGTGACACCATTCTAAAAACTGCACCCCTCAAGATACTTAAAACCACATTCAAAGTTTATTAACCCTTCAGGTGCTTCACAGGAGCTGAAGCAATGTGGAAGGAAAAAATGAATATTTAACTTTTTAGCCACAAAAATGATCTTTTACAAACTTTTTTTTTTATTTTCACAAGGGTAAAATAAGAAAATGGACAGATAAAGTTGTTGTGCAATTTCTCCTGAGTACGCCAATAGCCAATATGTGGGGGAAAACCAGAGTTTGGGTACAAGGCAGAGCTCGTAAGGGAAGGAGCGCCGTTTGACTTTTTCAAACCAAAAGTGGCTGGAATTGAGATTGGACGCCATGTCGCGTTTGGAGAGCCCCTGATGTGCCTAAACAGTGAAAACCCCCCACAAGTGACACCATTTTGGAAACTAGACCCCCTAGGGAACTTATCTAGGTCTGTTGTGAGCACTTCAAACCCAAAAGTGTTTCACAAAAGTTTATAATGCCTGGGTGTGAAAAAAAAAACAAAAAAAACAATTTTCCAAAAAAATGATTTTTTAGTCCCAAATTTTTTATTTTCCCCAAGGAAATTGGACCCCAAAAGTTGTCAAATTTGTCCTGAGTACGCTGATACCCCATATGTGGGGGGGAAACTGTTTGGGCGCACGGCAGGGCTTGGAAAGGAAGTAGTAACGTTTTGGAATGCAGACGTTGATGAGGGTCATGTTCCGTTTGCAGTGCCCCAGATGAGCCTAAACAGTGGAAACCTCCACAAGTGACCCCATTTTGGAAACTAGACCCCCTAAGGAACTTATCTAGATGTGTGTTGAGCACTTTGAACCCCCAAGTGCTTCACACAAGTTTATAATGCCCGGGCATGAAAATAAAAAATCCTATTTTTTTCCCACAAGAATTATCTTTTAGTCACTAATTTTTAATTTTCCCAAGGGTAACAGGAGAAATTGGACCACAAAAGTTGTTGTCCAATTTGTCCTGAGTACGCTGATACCCCATATGTGGGGGGGGGGGAACCACTGCTTGGGTGCATGGCAGAGTTTAGAAGGGAAGGAGCGCCGTTTGACTTTTTCAGCGCAGAATTGGCTGGATGCCATGTCGTGTTTGGAGAGCTCCTGATCTGCCTAAACAGTGGAAACCCCCCACAAGTGACCCCATTTTGGAAACTATACCCCCTAAGGAACTTATCTAGATGTGTGGTGAGCACTTTGAACCCCGAAGTGCTTCACAGAAGTTTATAACTTACAGCCGTAAAAATAAAAAAATCATTTTTTTTTTTTTTTTTTTTTTTTTTTACAAAAATGATTTTTTCGCCCTCAATATTTTATTTTCACAAGGGTAACAGGAGAAATTGGACCCCAAAAGTTGTTGTCCAATTTGTCCTGAGTACGCTGATACCCAATATGTGGGAGAAAACTACTGTATGGGTACACGTTGGGGCTCGGAAGGGAAGTAGTGACTTTTGGATTGCAGACTTTGATGGAATGGTCTGGGGGCGTCACGTCGCATTTGGAGAGCCCCTGATGCGCCTAAACAGTGGAATCCCCCAACAAGTGACCACATTTTGGAAAATAGACCCCGAAGTTCTTCACAGAAGTTTACAACGTACAGCCGTAAAAATAAAAAATCATTTTTTTTTTTTTTTTTTTACAAAAATGATATTTACGCCCCCAGTTTTTTATTTTCCCAAGGGTAACAGAAGAAATAGGACAAATTGCACAATAACTCTTGGGGTCCAGACTACGCTGATACCCCATATGTGGGGGTAAACTACTGTTTGGGCGCATGGCAGAGCTCAGAAGTGAAGGAGCACCGTTTGACTTTTTCAACGCAGAATTGGCTGGAATTGAGATCAGACGCCATGTCACATTTGGAGAGCCCCTGATGTGCCTAAACAGCGGAAACCCCCCAATTCTAACTCCAACCCTAACCCCAACACACCCCTAACCCTAGTCCCAACACTAACCACAAACCTACCCCTAACACACCCCTAACCCTAATCCCAACCCTAATCCTAACTTTAGCGCCAACCCTAACCCTAACGGGAAAATGGAAATACATTTTTTTAATTTTATTATTTTCCCTAACTAAGAGGGTGATAAAGGGGGGGTTTGATTTACTATTTATAGCGGGTTTTTATGATTGGCAGCTGTCACGCTAAAAGACGCTTTTTATTGCAAAAAATAGTTTTTTGCATCACCACATTTTGAGAGCTATAATTTTTGCATATTTTGGCCCACAGAGTCATGTCTTATTTTTTGCGGTACGAGTTGACGTTTTTAATGGTACCATTTTTGAGCACGTGACTTTTTTTGATCTCTTTTTAGTTCGATTTTTGGGAGGTTAGAATGAACAAAAAATCAGCAATTCATGAATTTCTTTGGGGGAGGCGTTTATACCGTTCCGCGTGTGGTAAAATTGATAAATCAGTTTTATTCTTCGGGTCAGTACGATTACGGTGATACCTCATTTATATAATTTTTTTTATGTTTTGGCGCTTTTATAGAATAAAAACAATTTTTATATAAAAAATTATTTTTGCATCGCTTGATTCTGCGAGCTATAACTTTTTTATTTTTTCGCTGATGATGCTGTTTGGTGGCTCGTTTTTTGCGGGACAAGATGACGTTTTCAGTGGTACCATGTTTATTTATATCGGTCTTCTTGATTGCGTGTTATCCACTTTTTTTCGCGTATGATGATAAAGCATTGATTTTTTTTTTTTTTTTTTTTTTTAGGGGTTCACTAAGGGTTAATTGGGGACAGTTTTTAGGGAGGGTCGTTACGACGCGCGATACCAAATGTGTACTTTATTGTTGTGTTTTTTTTTTTTACGGGAAGAATGAATTTATTGGGAATATTTTTTTTTTTTTACTTTGAATTTTTTTTTTTTAAAACATGTTTATTTTTTATTTTGTTCACTTTTTTACTTTGTCCCAGGTGGGACATCACTGTGAAATGTCTAGATCGCTGGTGTGACAGTGTGCACAGCACTCTGTCACACCACGATCGCTCTGGAATCGCTGCAGGCTTCTCATGCCTACTCTCAGCAGGCACTGAGGAAGCGCCTCCCTGCAGGACCCGGCGGCCATTTTGGATCCGGGGTCCTGCAGTGAGGAGAGTCCCTCGGAACAGCACGATCACATCGAGCGGTTTTGAGGGTCTCAGGGGAGCGCGCAGGGAGCCCCCTCCCTGCACGATGCTCCCCTGTGCCCCTGGTACACCGCGATCATGTTTGATCGCGGTGTGCCAGGGGTTAATGTGCCGGGAGCGGTCCGTGACTGCTCCTGGCACACAGTCCTGGGTGTCAGCTGTGATAATCAGCTGACACCCGGCGGCGATCAGCTGCGCTCCCCCTGGGAGCGCAGCTGATCGCCTATGACGTACTATCCCGTCCATGGGCAGATTGGCACGGGTATCATGGACGGGATAGTACGTCTGATGTCAGAGAGGGGTTAAAAAAGTTTGGTTCGAGAACCAGATCAGTACACTTACCCCATTCACATGTATGGTGGGCCCGAACATCTATCGGTTTGCCACGCTGTGATCTGCATGATAATGCGGCAAACACTGCCTCTGACCAGCGGTAATATCATTACCGCTGGTCAGAGAGCTGCGGTTCCCACATCATCAATAGGTGTTCGGTATGGACACTTACAATTTGCATATTTAAAGTCACGTGCCAACTAGCTTCTCTTTTTAATTTTCAGTGAAAGCCTTCATCCCTTGCTTCATTGAAAAAAAGCAGGAAGTACCCCAAGAATCAAAATCGCATGAGTGGTCAGCATTTCTACATTGCTTTCACCATCTTAAGTATGGAGAAGATCTCATATTTAATTAAATAGACATGCTCTAGAGTTCAAAAATCAACATATTTGTGAAGGAAAGTATATTGTCCAGAGATTTAACTAAAAACATGCCAGACAGATATTTTGCATACCATATATGAGGTATCTGGAGAAGGTCACAACAAAGTATCAAAGTCCCTCACCATAAGTTACTTTGATCATCTCCATCCCTGGAGAGAGTCCCAGGTACCACAGATACATATGGTTGGAAGCAAAGTCCTCCCAGGACAGGTCTTTCAAACAAACCCTATAGTTGATAATGTTTACAGAAAGTGATATTTAATCTGTGAAGATTAAAAAAATAGAATTAGACTTACCGTAATTCGGTTTCTAATAACCTATCACGACAGCACACAGCAGGATGTCATCTCATCCTAATAGGGACAGGAAACACAAAAGAGGTCAAATAGCCCCCTCCTACCTCCATTCCTCAGTGTTATTACAAAGGACCAAAGTATGAATGCTTAACTATATTTATTATTAACAGTTCAAAAAAATGATTACGTAAAGGGGTGGGAATTACTCGTGCTGTCGTGGTAGGTTATTAGAAACCGAATTACCGTTAAACCTAATTCTATTTTCTCTAATAACCCCCACCACAGCACACAGTAGGAATGCCAAAGACTAATGCTTTAGGGTGGGACAACCGTCTGGAGAACTTTTCTCCCAAATGATAATATGCATCCTGAAGCTCTATTGTCGCCATGGGGAAGCCCTTCCCAATCGGGGGAACCACCGATCTGACTGATTCCATCTTGAATCTTCTGTAATGGATAAACTGGTTTAGAGGTTTCAGGTTTATTATAACTCAGACCCGCTTGGATTCTTTATTAAAAAGAGCCTGGAGTAGTGACCCCTGTTCTCTCTCTGGGACTAGAAAGATTGCTCCTGAAGGTAGTAGTTTTCTGAGGTCTGACTCCAGGGTGGACTTGAGTGACTGTAGAGAGCCGTGGGGCTCTTACTCTTCGAGGAGGGTAAGAGGTAAATTCTATTCTCACCCCCACCTGGATGGACCTTATGACCCATGGGCTGGTTGATATATCCTGCCATTTTGGAAGGAAGTAAGAAATACACCCCCCCCTACTCTTCTGTAAGTGTCATGGTTTACTCTGATGCTGGTCATGGGAGAGAAAAAGAATTCTGCCCCAGCCTCCTTTGGGATAGCTCCATCTTCCTGTCTTTCCTTTGCCTCTGTATTGTGAAGGCTGTTCCTCTGAGGGCCAAATGGATCTCTTTCTGGGACTCTTTTTGGCATTCTTTGGTTCTGGTAGAGACTTGTTTATGTCTGAGACTTTTTCCAACAGCTCATCTACAGTAATGCTGGCCCCAAAATATACTTCCCTCTAAAGGGAATGGAACATAGTTTGATTTTTGATGCTATGTTTCCGCTCCAAGATCTCAGCCACAAGTCTCGTCTCACCGAGTTAGATCGGTTCTGCCAATCTAGCCGCTACTCTGAGTCATTCTGCTGAGGCATCAGCTAGGAAGGCTGTAGCATTCTGGAGAAGGGGAAGTGAGGATGACTTCTCTGGGGGTCCCCGCTGCCAGGTGTTCCTCCAACTGCCCCAGCCAGCGAGACATCGATCTAGCAACTGTTGTAGAAACTGCATTTGTGTTTAACGAGGCTGCCAACGTCTCCCATGCTTTCCTGAGACCTTCCATTTTGCGCTCCAGGGGGGTCTTTCAACTGGGAGGAGTCTTGAAATGGCAAAGTAGTCTTCTTGGCTACTTGGGCAACCTGAACATCCACCCTGGGTACCTCTGACCAGCATTCTACAGTCTCATCATTGACAGGGAATCTCTCTTAACGCTGAAGGAATGCTTAGCCTCTTCTCTGGAGTTTCCCATTCTTCCAGCACCAGCTCCCGGATATTCTTGTGTATTGGGAAGAATAGTCTCTTTTTGGAATGGAGGCCCCCTGAACATCTCTTCCTGCATGGTATGTGCTGGTTTCTCCTCCTCAACCTGCATGGTTTTTCTCACTGCCGTGATAAGCTCCTCCAAGTTCCCTGCAGAAAAGTAATATCTCCTTCCTTGTGACTCCGGTTCAGAGTTTAGTTCTCCTTCCTCATAGCAATATTCCGGCATGGACTCCTGGGAGTCCGAGTCCTCAACCTGCTGCATCTTCCGCTTTTTTGCTGCCGAATTGCACTAGGGCCTGATATTAGCTGGGAGAAGGAAGCCATGGAAACCTGAATTTCCTGACATACAATGTCCTTAATATCCTCTCTCAAGGAGGGCTGTTCCTCCTTCAAAACTTTTTCAATGCAATCCTGACAGAGGTTTGTTATGTGAGGAGGAGAGTCTTTCACACATAACGCACAATTGCAACTAGTGGCTTTCGATTTGCACCTGGGTGCAGGATCTTTGTCCCCCTGAAAGAGATGAGAAGGTAGAACATGATCTTAGTACCTACACCCTGGATAAGACCTAATGCCTGTATACTTACAGAGATTGGAATAGCGCTGGTCTCTACGGACACAGAGTGGGAAGGATCAGACTTCATCCTACCACAGTTTGTCCTACCTTGCTTGACCTTCTGTCCATGGCTCCATAAATAGGGTGACCAGACCAGCGCCTCCCTCCAATCTGAGGGGCTCCTCCCCACTCTCCCTGGTAGGTGGAATTCTCCGGTGGAGTCAGAATCCATCTAATTTTCAAATTTCCCGATACGTTCCAGGCTGGAACGTAAGGACCAGAAGTGGCGATTACCACATGCCGGCCTGCGTCTGACATCACTTCCGGCCGCCGGGACAGAACTGCTTACTGCGAGGGAAGCTGGATGAATGCTCCCTCGGCATCGCCGCAGCTCCCTTTCGAGAACCCCCTGACCTTATCTGAAGGTGTGGACTGGGGGAACATGTCCTGAGTCCAGAGGAGACAGGAGCAGCGTCATGGAGAGGAGGGGAGACCCAACTGAACTCCTGCTCCCCGGCTAAGGTAAAAAAAATGTCCTGTGGAAGAAAAAAAAAAAAAAAAAAAAAAAAAAAGATTTATTTGCTCACATATAAAACCAGTCTTGAAAAGGCAAGTTTGCGTGACCATCAGCATGCAACTACATGTGCTCCGTGCTTCCCCACACCACAAGCCGCCTCAGGTGAGCTGGTTCTTTCCGGTTCTCAAAAAAGAAAAAAAAAGAAAAAAAAAAAAGTCCTGTGTCTGCCACCGGCACAGAGCACTAGAAATGACCTCTTGATCCCTATAGCGACAGGAAAAACACTGGGGAATGAAGGTAGGAGGGACTATTTGACCTCTTGTGTTTCCTGTCCCTATTAGGGCAGAGACACACTGCCGTATTTCACGTGCGAGAATCGCATCGTAAAACTCATACTGGCTGTTTGCTCTCCTGACCGGAGCTTGATCTCTGCATAGTAATCCATCACGCTGTCTTGCTCAGGTCAGGAGAGGTGTCAGGCCAGTCCGTGCAGTGCGATGCGATTATCGCACGAGTTTTACGGCCGTCTGACTCCAGCCTTAGGCCTCATACTCACTGGGTGGAAAAAAAATCGGTCCGTTTTCTGCAGGAAAAAAACGGTACATTTGTTGTAAAAAGGCATGCGATTTTGATGCGATTTTAAATCGCACCATGCGCTTTGTCAGTTTTCCATCTGTATGCAATGCGATTTTAACATGAAGTTTTACATAGAGCAGTTATCTCTATGTAAAAATCACATTGTAACAAAAAAATGTACACAAAAAGCAAATATATATATATATATATATATATATATATATATATATATATATATATATATGTCATACACTTCTACATAGTATAATAGCCGCTAATTCATCCCCGGCTATACTGTAAAATCACACTGGCAGCTTTAATAAAGAATATAAACAATACATATACACACACATATACATATATATATATATTCTATATGTAATTGTGACATATATATATATATATATATATATATATATATATATAATATATATATATATATATATATATATATATATATATATATATACACACACACACATATATTTATAGTTCTTACACTTCTACATACTGTAATAGCCGCTAATTCAATTGCCGGCTTTTGTGAAATCACAGAAGCCGACATGAAATGATACATTGTTTCCACACAGTTAACCATGTCATCAACTAGAACAATGTGGGAAGGGAAGCAAAACGCCAGCAAAAGCCATACACTTGACAAATACTATTGAGATTTCTGCTATTAGAAGAGAAGGGGAAAAACAAAGACAAAAAAATTTACATAATAAAAATATTGAAGGAAGAGAAACCAATCACAAACTAAAGTGTTTCTATACGAATGCACAAAGCATGGGCAACAAACAAGGAGAACTGGAGCTACTAACGCAGGAGAAGAAATATGATGTCATTGGAATCACTGAGACTTGGTGGGACGATACACATGATTGGAATACAAGGCTAGAAGGATACAACTTATTTGCAAGAAACAGACTTGATAAACGAGGAGGAGGTGTTGCATTGTATGTTAGAAAAGCGTATATCTGCACAGAGATTGACGCTTCAGAGACTGGGAGTTCTGTGGAAACTGTTTGGGTAAGAATACAAGGACAGAACAATGGAAAGGACACCATTGTAGGCATTTACTACAGGCCGCCTGTGCAAGCTGAAGATATGGATGAACTCTTTATGCATCAAATGGCCAAGTTCTCCAAAAAATATGACATAGTGGTCATGGGAGATTTCAACTATCCAGACATTTGTTGGGAATCTCTCTCAGGCAAAACTAACAGGTCCAGGAAATTCTTATCCTCTCTTGCTGACAACTTTATCTTCCAAAAGGTAATGGAGAAAACAAGGGGATCTGCTACCTTGGATCTAATCCTCATAAACAGGGAGGAAATGGTGGAGGAGGTAAGAGTGGCTGGGACTCTAGGAGGTAGTGACCATGCTATTTTAGAATTTTGGATAACAAGAGGAGGAAGACCTGTGAAGACTCAGACGTCAAGGTTAGATTTCAGAAAGGCAGATTTTAAGGAACTCAGAAAGAGAATTGGAGGGATCCAATGGCTGGATATCCTTAAGGACAAAAATGTCCAGGAAGGATGGAAAATCTTGAAAAATGAGATTCTCAAAGCACAATCGTTAACAATTCCGAAAAGAGGGAAGAATGGGAAGCATTTAAGGAAACCAGGATGGATGAACATAGAACTTAAACACATGCTAAAAAGGAAGAAAGAAATGTTTATCAAATGGAAAGAGGGAGGCATATCGAAAGAAGAATATAATGCCGTCTGCAGAACCTGCAGGGCACAAATCAGATTATCTAAAGCTGACAATGAATTAAGGCTTGCAAGTGACGTCAAAAGCAACAAAAAAGGATTTTGGGGATACGTCAAAAGTAAAAGAAAAGTCAAAGATGCTATAGGATTTTTACAGGATGAAAATGATGAAATGGTAAGTCAGGATGTTGAGAAGGCTGAACTTTTAAATTCCTATTTTGCATCTGTTTTCTCTCAGAAAGGAAATGTAACATCAACTGATCTTCACTGTCCTATTAAAGGAATAGAAGAATCCAGGATATCTATAAACAGAAAGACAGTGAGGAAACACTTAGCTAACATAAATGAATTCAAGTCTCCAGGTCCAGATGAATTACACCCCAGGGTACTGAAGGAGATAGCAGAAGAAATTCTTGAACCACTGTCCATAATCTTTGAATATTCTTGGAGAACAGGAGAAGTCCCAGAAGACTGGAGAAGAGCAAATGTTGTTCCTATCTTCAAAAAGGGGAAGAAGGTGGACCCAGGGAACTACAGGCCGGTGAGTCTGACTTCTATACCAGGAAAGATCTTTGAACAAATTATTAAAGAACATGTATGCAAGTACCTGGATAAGAATGAAGTGATTAAACAGAGTCAGCATGGGTTTGTAACTAATAAGTCATGTCAGACTAACTTAATTTCCTTCTATGACAGAATCACTGACTGGGTGGATCAGGGAAATGCTGTAGATATAGTATATCTTGACTTCAGCAAAGCATTTGACAAAGTATCTCACACAATCCTTATTGAAAAAATGACTAAGTATGGAATGGACAAGGCAACTGTTAGGTGGATTCATAACTGGCTTAGTGATCGGACCCAAAGAGTGGTTGTAAATGGCTGCACATCCAGTTGGAAGAATGTCTCAAGTGGGGTACCACAAGGCTCTGTTTTGGGCCCTGTATTGTTCAACATCTTTATCAATGATTTAGATGAAGGAATTGAGGGTAAACTGATCAAATTTGCTGATGACACAAAGCTAGGAGGGGTAGCTAATACTAGAGAAGGGAGGGGTAGCTAATACTAGAGAAGAGAGAGAGAGGATTCAAAAAGATATAAATAAACTGGAGCAGTGGGCAGCAACTAACAGAATGGATTTTAACAGGGAAAAATGCAAAGTACTACATGTGGGCAATAAAAATGAAAAAAGCATATACAAAATGGGAGGAATAGGGCTAAGTAACAGCACATGTGAAAAAGACTTGGGTATACTAATTGATCACAGACTTAACATGAGTCAACAGTGTGATGCAGCAGCAAAAAAGGCAAATGCAATTCTAGGATGTATCAACAGAAGCATACAGTCTAGATCACGTGAGGTCATTATTGCCCTCTACTCCTCTTTGGTCAGACCTCATCTGGAATACTGTGTCCAGTTTTGGGCACCACATTTTAAAAAAGACATCAACAAACTGGAGCAAGTTCAAAGAAGAGCCACCAGAATGGTGACCGGTCTGCAAACCATGTCCTATGAGGAACGGTTGCAGGATTTGGGAATGTTTAGCTTGCAAAAAAGAAGACTGAGAGGAGACTTAATAGCTGTCTACAAATATCTCAAGGGCTGTCACATTGTAGAAGGATCATCTTTATTCTCATTTGCACAAGGAAAGACTAGAAGCAATGGGATTAAACTGAATGGGAGGAGACACAGATTAGATATTAGAAAAAACTTTTTGACAGTTAGGGTGATCAATGAGTGGAACAGGCTGCCACAAGAGGTGGTGAGTTCTCCTTCAATGGAAGTCTTCAAACAGAGGCTGGATAGACATCTGTCTGGGATGATTTAGAGAATCCTGCTTTGAGCAGGGGGTTGGACCAGAAGGCCCAGGAGGTCCCTTCCAACTCTACCATTCTATGATTCTATGATTTCCTGTATTTTGATATATGGTTTGAACTTACAATTACATGAGTGTATTTGTGCAAAATTTCAGACATGTAGGGGTTAATTAAAGGTGTAAATTCGTTGAAAAAAAATGCGTGGGCTCCCGCTGTATTTTCTCCACCAGACAGACAAAGCAAGCGAGTGGGGGCAGATAATAATAGCCTAAGGAGGGTACATTTTTTTTGTGCCCCCCCTGGCTAATAACATCTGCCCCCTGACACCCCAGAAAGGGCAAATCTCTAATTAGATTCGCCCTTTCTGGCACTTTGCCCGTCTATTCCCATTGCCCTGTAGCGGTGGCGAATGGGTTAATAAGGGGTTAATGTCACCTTGCAATTGAAAGGTGACCTTAAGCCAGGTTAATAATTGAGAGCTGTCAATTAGACAACTATCAATTATTAATCCTATTGAAGTAAATAAAAAAACACAAACAAACTTTAAGAATAAATAATTTTAATGAAATCAAAACACATTTTTTTGACCATCTTTTATTTAACTCTTAATCCGTTCAAAGCCCTTGTTCTTCTAAAATAAATATAAAATAATAAAACAACATTATTCTTACCTATCTGGCGATCTGTCACGTCCCACGATGTAATCTTTCACAAAGGGTTAACTAGCAATCAGATAAGCAGCGCAAGTAATCCTGCGTGCTCATCTGATAGCTCCTGAATGAATGAGCTTATCTCCTGCCGACAGGAGAGGATGTGATTAATGAATGAAGCTTAATTGATTGTATCTCACTTTCACCTTAGGTCAGGTCACTGAAGTGAAAGTGCCAATAAATCAATTAAGCTCCATTCATGAATCTATTCCTCTCCTTTCGCTGGGAGAGTAACTTATTCATTCATGGGAATACAGCTCGGAGACAGCATTATTATCTCTCTGCAAGCTGTAACCTGTTAACCCTTTCTGATGGATTACACCGTGGGACCTGACTGTACATCGGATTGGTAAGAATAATTTTGCTTTTTTATTTTATTTTTATTACAGGAAATGGTTTTAGCAGGAAAATAAAATCTGGTCAAAAACTGTGTGATTATTTCATTAAACTTCTTTTTTATTAAACTGTGTGTGTTTGATTTTTCTATCATACAATAGGATTAATAATTGATAGTTGTCTAATTGACAGCTCTCAATTATTAACCTGGCTTAAGGTCACCTTTCAATAGCAAGGTGACATTAACCCCTTATTAACCCATTCGCCACCGCTACAGGGCAATGGGAATAGACGGGCAAAGTGCCAGAAAGGGCAAATCTAATTAGAGATTTGCCCTTTCTGGGGTGTCTGGGGCAGATGTTAGTAGCCAGGGGGGCACAAAAAAATGTACTCTCCCTAGGCTATTATTATCTGCCCCCACTCGCTTGCTTTGTCTGTCTGGTGGAGAAAATACAGCGGGAGCCCACGCATTTTTTTTCAACGAATTTACACCTTTAATTAACCCCTACATGTCTGAAATTTTGTACAAATACACTCATGTAATTGTAAGTTCAAACCATATATCAAAATACAGGAAATTACATGGTTAACTGTGTGGAAACAATGTATCATTTCATGTCGGCTTCTGTGATTTCACAAAAGCCGGCAATTGAATTAGCGGCTATTACAGTATGTAGAAGTGTAAGAACTATAAATATATATATATATGTATGTGTTACAATGACATAGAATATATATATATATATATATATATATATATATATATATATATATTCTATGTGTATGTATCTACTGTTTTGTGAGCTGTCAGTGTGATTTTACAGTAGCCGGGGATGAATTACCGGCTTTTCAAAGGAGACTGGTGCATATAAATCGGACAGCACGTGCATGGTGCGAGTGCTGTTCGTTTTTTTAATCGCACCCATTGACTTGCATTGGCGATTTTCATCCCAAAATCGCATCAAATCGCAGCATGCTGCGATTTTTTCTCACAACAATATCTGATGAGAAAAAAAAAAAAAAAAAAAAAAAAAAAAAAAAAAAAAATCGCAAATGAGAATTCACCCATTGACTAACATTGGTCAGATTTGTATCCGATTTTTTATCGTCTGATTTTCATCCGTTTTCGGCACCAGCGAGTATGAGGCCTTAGGATGAGATGACATCCTCCTGTGTGCTGTCGTGGTGGGTTATTAGAGAAATTAAAAAATAAAAGGTTAAAACTAGTGATGAGCGAACGTGATGGGATAAGGTGTTATCTGAGCACGCGTGGGTGCTAACTGAGTGTCTTTGGCGTGCTCGAAAAATATATTAGAGTCCCTGCGGCTGCATGTCTCACGGCTGTTCGACAGCTGCAACACATGCAGGGATTGTCAAACAAACTGGTAATCCCCACGTGTTGCAGCTGTCAAACAGCGGTGAGACATGCAGCCACGGGAACTTGAATACATTTTTCAAGCATGTGGAATACACTCGATTAGCACCCAAGCATGCTTAGATACGATCTTATCAGATCACATTCGCTCATCACTAGTAAGTACCCTTTTGAATCTCCTATGAATCCCAGTCGCTTACCTTCTCCACTGTCCTTGAACCTTTATGGTAGATCAGTGAAACTATGCGGGATTTCAAAACTAGAATCAAAATAAAGCAGCTTTATCCTTCGGGTCCATGCAATTATGACATCAGATTTACTTGTTTTTTTATGCTTTGCTACTTTCACACACTAAAAACTATTTTTTTTCCTACATCTAGTGAGAGCCAACAAGCTTGTTGTTTTGTGGGACGAGACATTTTCAGTGTTACATTTTTTATTTTGCATACAAAGTTTTGATATATTTATTCCATTTTTGTATGTCAGTATGATGAAAAAGCTAACTTTTTTATTTAGATTTTTTTTTTAAGTTGTTGGCTATACGGGATAAATAATCTGACAGTTTTATAGTTCGGGTCATTCCAGACATGGTGATACCCATTCTGTGTACATTTCTTTGTTTATTTTTGCTTTTATGTAAAACCTGCGTTCTTCATGGCGCAAGTTATTTTTTTAGTAGATTTTTTAGTAATTTTTTCTTTTTACATTTTTTCTTAAACCAAATACAGGTACAAAATAATTATATACTAAAGCTAGGTTCATATTAGCGTTCCTCAGAGCTGCGAACTTTTTCCATGAAGCTCCGCCCACTGCCGCACCTCCCCCGGTCAGCTCCGCCTATGTCTGCATGCGGCCTGCATACCTATCTTTAACATTAGGTAGGCAGTCTGTTTGGATGTATGCAGATGCGTCGTTTTGACGATGCGGTGAACAAAACAAATTCCAACACGGTGCGTTCGACTCTTGTCGCCGCATCGTCAAAACGATGCATGTGGAGGCATCCGCACGGCCTGCGTACCTAATGTTAAAGATAAAAAAGGGGAGAAGCCCAGCGCTGCCTATGGTCAGCATGCAATACATAAAGTGCATATGCACATATTGGTTTCTAACTGTACTTTTAAAATGAGACATTTGGCAAATAATTGATCAATTCTTTGAGCCCCCCCGCCACGACAAGGCATTCTCATATGGGGCAGTCCTACTCTACGTTTTTTATTCGCTGTGCCATTACGACCTGAAGCATTGTCGAATCACTCCCATGGCACCAGTAAGGCAAGCGCAGGTAAAGGCCGACCAGGTCCGGAGATAGACATTTCGGATCTGACCTCTACACTGCCAAACCAGCAACCACAGATGAAGGGTGAAACAGGCCCAGACACAGGTGCACAATCAAATAGAGCCTAGGGCAGGGCAGGGCTGCTGTATGTGTGTACAGCAGACTAGGTCAATCACAAAAAAAAACAAAAAAACAGAATGGCGTGCATAACCCAGCGCACACGGCAACAAGTGGTGGTCAGCCACATACCAACATCAAGTAAAAAAGGGGAGAAGCCGCGCTGCCTATGGTCAGAACGCATTACATAAAGTGCATATGCACATATTGGTTTCTAACTGTACTTTTAAAATGAGACATTTGGCAAACAATTGATCAATTCTTTGAGCCACCCTGCCACGACAAGGCATTCTCATATGGGGCAGTCCTACTCTACGTTTTTTTATTCGCTGTGCCATTAAAGAATTGTTCAATTATTTGCTTAATGTCTCATTTTAAGAGTACAGTTAGAAACCAATATGTACATATGCACTTTATGTATTGCATGCTGACCATAGGCAGCGCTGGCTTCTCCCCTTTTTTACTTAATCTTAAAGATAGGTATGCAGGCCGCATGCAGACATAGGCGGAGCTGACCGGAGGAGGTGTGGCAGTGGGCGGAACTTCACCAAAGAAGTCCGCAGCCCTGCCATCTGCAAATGTGAAGCCGGCCTAAGAGGAAAAGAGACCGAAATCATCCAATAAAATGCAACTCACTTTATTCAAGTCATTTTTTTTTTTAAATATATGTCAGTTTTTGTAATATATGTATTCATTTATTGATAAAGAAGAATATGTAAACAAGATGAGAAAGACAGCACCAAACCCACACATACAAGAAAATACGTGGATGGGTGACCTCGCAAAACAATCAGATTTGCATATCAAGTGCTAGTGCCAATATTGATCCTGACAACAGATTCTGTGCTCATATAAAATATTCAATTCAAAGACAAACTTCACTTGGTCCATAATGAGTCCACAGAATAATGATGAGCAATAGGCAGAGAAAAATAGTGCACGTGCAGAGAGCACAAAGAGTCACTCGCATACAACAAAGTCTGATTATATCAAACAGGTCTTACCCATAGTATCCACATGTAATGATTAAGTGCTGGCAGCCCCGACTGTACATTTGTATTATTATTATTATTTATTTCTATAGCACCATTGATTCCATGGTGCTGTACATGAGAAGGGGTTACATGCAAATTACAGATATCACTTACAGTAAACTAACAATCACAGACTGATAAAGAGGGGAGAGGACCCTGACCTTGCATTATACATATAGCACAAGTTTCAGTTGTTCACAGGCACCGGTGGTCCTTTTTGTCTTTCATCCTTTTTGCACTTTATGTCAAACTTTTTTGTATTTGTATTATTTATATATTTGATGTACGGTAACTAAAAAAATCATATTTTTTAGACCATGATACTCCTTTCTTAGGGTATGTTTCCACGGGCCGGATTACATCCAGATAAGCTGCAGATTGAACGCTGCGTACAGCCGCAGCTTCCAGCATAGTGGATGCGGCTTCCAGCATAGTGGATGCGTGCGAACACGCATCCGGCGGCCCTGTGTTTCCGGACATGCAGCGCGTCTTTTTAGACTGCAGCATGTCTCTTTACTTTGCGGCGACGCTCCGTCGCCACAAGGTAAATAACACAGTCCTATGTTTAGGATGCGGCGATTCTGGATGTGTTCAATGAGCACATCCAGAATCACCGCACGTACAGAAGGGGGCGGCGCGGGGTTTTCGCTCCATCCAAAAGCGCCGACAATACGGAATGAGGAGACGTACTCTTACTGATTTCGGCACAGGTATACAGAGAGTGGAAGCCTCTGTGGCCCCATCAACACTCCAATATAAAGAAATAAATACATGGGATCTAGAACACTAAAAATATATTAGTGCACGTGTCTGTGTAGTGATGTGGAGGGTGAATAGCAGTACAGTGAACATTATTCTTTGTGTTGGGGGGAGATGGTGGTACTGTGGGAACATACTGTGTGGGGGATGACTGTACATTATACAGTGTGCCAGGGGGATGGTGGCATTGTCAGACCATTATTCTGTGTGCCTTGAGGGGATGGCGGTACTGTGGGAACATTATACTGTGTGTGGGGGATGGTGGCATTGTCAGACCATTATTCTGTGTGCCTTGAGGGGATGGCGGTACTGTGGGAACATTATACTGTGTGTGGGGGATGGCGGTACTGTGGGAACATTATACTGTGTGTGGGGGATGGTGGTACTGTGGGAACATTATACGGTGTGTGGGGTGATGGCGGTACTGTGGGAACATTATACTGTGTGTGGGGGATGGCGGTACTGTGGGAACATTATACTGTGTGTGGGGGATGGCGGTACTGTGGGAACATTATACGGTGTGTGGGGTGATGGCGGTACTGTGGGAACATTATACTGTGTGTGGGGGATGGCGGTACTGTGGGAACATCATACTGTGTTGGGGGATGGCAGTACTGTGGGAACATTATACTGTGTGTGGGGGATGGCGGTACATTATACTGTGTGTGGGGGATGGCGGTACATCATACTGTGTGAGGGGGATGGCGGTACTGTGGGAACATTATACTGTGTGTGGTGGATGGCAGTACTGTGGGAACATTATACTGTGTGTGGGGGATGGCGGTACTGTGGGAACATTATACTGTGTGTGTGGGGGGATGGCGGTACTGTGGGAACATCATACTGTGTTGGGGGGATGGCGGTACTGTGGGAGCATTATACTGTGTGTGGGGGATGGCGGTACTGTGGGAACATTATACTGTGTGTGGTGGATGGCAGTACTGTGGGAACATTATACTGTGTGTGGGGGGATGGCGGTACTGTGGGAACATTATACTGTGTGTGTGGGGGGATGGCGGTACTGTGGGAACATCATACTGTGTTGGGGGGATGGCAGTACTGTGGGAACATTATACTGTGTGTGGGGATGGCGGTACTGTGGGAACATTATACGGTGTGTGGTGTGATGGCGGTACTGTGGGAACATTATACGTGTGTGGGGTGATGGCGGTACTGTGGGAACATTATACTGTGTGTGGGTGATGGCGGTACTGTGGGAACATTATACTGTGTGTGGGGGGATGGCGGTACTGTGGGAGCATTATACTGTGTGTGGGGGATGGCGGTACTGTGGGAGCATTATACTGTGTGTGGTGGATGGCAGTACTGTGGGAACATTATACTGTGTGTGGGGGGATGGCGGTACTGTGGGAACATTATACTGTGTGTGTGGGGGATGGCGGTACTGTGGGAACATCATACTGTGTTGGGGGGATGGCAGTACTGTGGGAACATTATACTGTGTGTGGGGGATGGCGGTACTGTGGGAACATCATACTGTGTTGGGGGGATGGCAGTACTGTGGGAACATTATACTGTGTGGGGGATGGCGGTACTGTGGGAACATTATACGGTGTGTGGTGTGATGGCGGTACTGTGGGAACATTATACTGTGTGTGGGGGGATGGCGGTACTGTGGGAGCATTATACTGTGTGTGGGGGATGGCGGTACTGTGGGAACATTATACTGTGTGTGGTGGATGCAGTACTGTGGGAACATTATACTGTGTGTGGGGGGATGGCGGTACTGTGGGAACATTATACTGGTGTGTGGGGGATGGCGGTACTGTGGGAACATCATACTGTGTTGGGGGGATGGCAGTACTGTGGGAACATTATACTGTGTGTGGGGGATGGCGGTACTGTGGGTAACATCATACTGTGTGGGGGGATGGCAGTACTGGGGAACATTATACTGTGTGTGGGGGATGGCGGAAATGTGGGAACATTATACGGTGTGTGGTGTGAGGCGTACGTGGGAACATTATACTGTATGGGGATAGCGTACTGTGGAACATTATACTGTGTTGGGGATGTGTACTGTGGGAACATTACACTGTGTGTGGGATAGCGGTACTGTGGAACTTATACTGTGTTGGGGATGGCGTACTGTGGAACATTAACACATGTGTTGGGGATGGGGGTACTGTGGAACATCATACTGTGTTGGGGATGGCAATATGTGGGTAACATATATATTGTGGGGATGCGTACTGTGGTACATTATACTATGTGTAGGATGTCAGTACTGGGGAGCATTGTATTGTGTGGGGGGGTCAAGAAAGTGAATATAGGGAGAAAGAAAGAAGGCACAAAAACGGTGCGACCACTTATGATAAATGATAAAGTGAAAAAGACTTTATTGCAACACAGAAAGTGCACATGCATAAAAACATTTACAATTGTGCTGTAAAAACAATATAGCTGTAACAGATGATTGCAAAGACTAATGGCATAGGAAAAAAAAAATCAACAATTGGTCTGTAAAGTGCTTAAAAGGTACATAGACAAAATACTGTATAAATAGTAGGCTCACATAACATGCCATAAATAAGGCCGCCCAAATAATAAGATATATAATATATTTAAATACAAAATGCACTTATGCCAAAATTGTTGTATACATGAGATTCATGCAAAAACAATGGTCCCAGCTAATCATGCAGCCCCATGTGAAAGCACCCTATAATGACCCACATGAAATGAAAGCAGCATGCTGTGGAACATAAATGGTTAATTTGCTTACCAGGCACTATACATAGGGCTGCAAAGACTGTCCCAACGCGTATCGCCACCTAGTTGGCTTCGTCAGGGGAAGATACCATGCTATGTCTCCAGATCCAGCTTAAATAAGGGTAAGTGCACTTACTAATGTTGCCCTGATCGTCAACACCTGTGCTGGCGGTCTGGGAACAGTTTTAGCAATTATATATCTAACATGTGTTACCATCAACTCATGGCAGCGTGTGGATCACCATGTGCTACATGCACCGGAAACATTCTAGTATGCACCTGCAGAAAGAGCATATATGCAAAATTAACTGTATAGTTACATGTATTGCCGTTGTCTAAAGAGGGCGTGCGGGTCATCATGCATTCCAAGCACCAGAAACTGCCCAGTGCGCGTCTGCTGGATTAGTGTATATACAAGAAGGGCTGCAAAAGAGAGCGTTACCAGAGTAACCGGCAGCTTGCTGGTCACAATGCGTGCCAAACAATTTGCGCAGGCGCAGCGGTCATAGTACGTACCAAATAATATGCGCAGGCGCAGCGGTCCAATACATTACTTGTCCAAATTACCACAATTACCACTGGAGTAGCGTATATACATGAAGGGCTGCAAAAGAGAGCGTTACTAGAGTAACTGGTAGCTTGCTAGTCACAATGCGTGCCAGACAATTTGCGCAGGCACAGCAGTCATAGTACGGTCACAATGTGTGCCAAGCAATTTGCGCAGGAGCAGCGGTCATGGTACATGTCAAACCATATGTGCAGGTGCAGCGGTCAACTACAGTACTTGTCCAAATTACCACAAGGGCTACACTTTAGTAGCTACACCCAAATAGGGATTCAGGCTGTCATTGGATCAAATAAATATGTGTGTTGTAATGCTTTAATATTTGTGTATAATATAACCAACGAATACTGACATATAATAAACTAAATCAAACCTAAACTCCACAAGGGGATATGAGTTCTAGCTTGCAGATGAACAAATTCTATTGATCCTCCTAACCCCTATTGTAATACTCTGAAAAAAGGGTATATGAACCCACCTATCCTGCAGTAGCATCCTAAATGTTGAGTGAGAATGAAGAAAAAAAAAAAAAAGGCCTTAAAGACCTATAAATGAATCTATCATATCACACTAAAGTGCCTAAGATATAAAAATCCCCTGGGGAATATGAACGGACCCAACCCGCAGTGTATTACTACAAGAGATCCGAACAAGTACCTGCGCTCCTATAGAAGTAAAGTAATATGTAGGAGCACATACACACATACACAACAAAAGCACCAACAAAAAAAAAGTTGTGCGTGTGTAATGGACATGGAGGAGTCATGCATGGAATGAGTAAAGTCTTGTGTGAATGAGATTTTTGAGGAGTTGTGTGTGTATAAGGTGGATATGGCAGAGATATGTGTGGACAGGGTAGAGCATTATTAGTGCAAGGTGGATGGGGCGAAGTCATGTGTGTAAGAACTATAGGGGATGGTGTGAGCACGAGGCAGGATCTTGTGAGTATTGGGCAGGGACATGTTGGTACTCCATGGGGCGTACAGGGCATCCCGTGTGTGTGTGCTGTTGTACCTTATAGGGCAGGTCTAAATGGTTATGCCATGTAGAGGATAGTGTGACTGCACTATGTATGGGGTGGGGCTGTGGGGATATGCTGTTTATGGAGTGGAGCTGTGTATTAGAGATAAGCTAAGGCCACGTGCACACGTTGAATATTTGGTGAGTTTTTAACCTCAGTATCTGTAAGAAAAAAACAGGAGTGAGGCAATCAGAGGAAAAGTATAATAGAAACACGTCACCACTTCTGTATTTATCACCCACTCCTGGTTTTGGCTTACAAATACTGATGTAAAACACTGACCAAATACTCAATGTGTGCACATGGCCTAACTAGTTCGAGTGCAACTGAATTGTCCTTGAATTTTTCAAAAATCCGTTTTCTCCAAAATACACATTTCTTGCAATTTGCTCTGCAAATTTTGCAAATTCACGGTAATAACTTCAATGCAGATCCAACTTTCCTGATAAATTTGGCAAATCTCGCTAGTTTGAATTTATGTACATGATCAATATTTGGTCAGCATTTTACATCGGTATTTGAAAGCCAAAACCAGGAGTGGGTGAAAAATACAGAAGTGGTGACATGTTTCTGTTATACTTTTCTTCTGATTGTTCCACTCCTGGTTTTGGCTTACAGATACTGAGGTAAAATACTGACCAAATACTGATTTTGTGAATGTGGCCTTAGGCCAGGATCACACATGCGAGGAAATCGTCCGACACTCGCATGTGAAATCCCAGCTCTGGCGCCGGCACTCGGGAGTGGAGTGCGCGGCTGCATGTAGTTCTATGCAGCCGCTCACTCCACTCCCAAGTGCCGGCGCCAGAGCTGGGATTTCACATGCGAGTGTCAGACGATTTCCTCGCATGTGTGATCCCGGCCTTACACAGACTATTGGTCACATTTCCGGCATTATTTGCTCCTCACTATGGGCACAGTTATCCTTCACCCCCTTTCTAGACAGTTTAAAGGGAATCTGTCACCCCACTTTTCGTATATAAGCTACAGCCACCCCATCAGGGGCTTCTCTACAGCATTCTGTAATGCTGTAGATAAGCCCCTATGTAACCTGAAAGATAAGAAAAACAAGTTATATTATACTTACCCGGGGGGCGGTCAAATGCGGTCCGGTCCGATGGGCATCGCAGGTCCGGGTCCGGCGCTTCCCATCTTCTAGCGATGACATCCTCCTCCTTGCTTCTGGCGCGCTCCTGCGCAGGTGTACTTTATCTGCCCTATTAAGGGCAGAACAGAGTACTGCAGTGCGCAGGCGCCGGGAAAGGTCAGAGAGGCCCAGCGCACTGCAGTACTTTGCAGATAAAGTACGCCTGCGCAGGAGCGGGGCAGAAGCAAGGAGGAGGATGTCATTGCTAGAAGATGGGAGGCGCTGGACCTGGACCACAACGCCTATCGGACCCCCCCCCGGGTGAGTATAATATAACTTGCTTTTCTTATCTTTCAGGTTACATCGGGGGCATTACAGAATGCTGTAGATAAGCCCCTGATGGTAGTGGCTGCAGCTGATAAACGAAAAATGGGATGACAGCTTCCCTTTAATGTGTGGAATGTAATGTGTGATTTTCTCTGCTTGTAGACAAATAGACCCCCACATGAGTCCCCAAATAATCTGTAATAACTCTCGCTCGAATGAAACAATCTGAAAAAAACAATGTGCTCTCAGTTTATGGCACCTTGAACAAGCCAGGATGTCCCCGGATCAGAGCGATGAAGTAGGCGCCAAACAGCCATCGCAACTTTTTACCTCATCAAAGTGCTGCAAAAAGAGTAAAATTTCATGTGTATCGTGTCACCGTCGTTCAGGAGCACAAAACGAGAACTTCCAGCCCGCATGTAATGCAACTAATTACACTTATGTTAAATTTTGATATGTATTCTTATTTTTTTTGGTGACTAATTGGATTCCAAAGTGAATTTGAGGGGCCCACATATCAGCCTATTTTAAATGCTTCAACTGTGAAAGTACCATATTTTTCGGACTATAAGACGCACCGGACCATAAGACGCACCCCAAATTTTCAGAAAGAAAATGGGGAAAAAAATAATGTGTCAAATGGGGGCCCGTCTTAAGGCCCCATTACACGCTATGATATCGTGAACGTTATCGTTGCAACATCACCGGTTTGGTGACGTTTGCAGCAATGTCGAAACGACATTGTTGCGTGTGACACGTAGTAAGGATCAACGATCGTTAATCGTTGCAGAATGTACTGGACCATAAATCTATAGTTGGTCTCCCACTGGGCAGTAGGGCTGTACACATCACTGCGTGTGACAGCGGGAGACCAACGATCAGCGAGCTCCCAGCGCTGTGCAGAAGACGCTGGGAGCTGTTATGCAGGGTAAACAGCGGGTAACTAAGCGCTTCGCGGCGCTTAGTTACCCGCTGTTTATCCTGGATACCAGCGTGCTCGCTGGTCCTGATCGCTGGTGAATCTGCCTATGTGACAGCTCAACAGCGATCAGCTAATGATGTCCCAGTAATCCCATCCACATTGGATCGTTAGTGGGATTGTTGGGATATTGAAGCGTGTAACAGGGCCCTTACAGTCCTGAATTCATCTTAACCACTGGGGATCGGCAGCGCTGGTGGCAGCAGGAGTTGGGCGATTCTTCTGGTGGTCCGACACTGCAGGGCGATGATCTCGCTCCTATCCCATCCTGGTGAGGCAGTTTCAGAGGTGGGGAGCTCTGGCAAACTCGTGCGGCAGTTTCGGCATTGCTGCCGTGGGCTCTGGCGACGTGGTGCGGCAGTTTCAGAGGTGCATAGTGCTGTGGGGAGCTCCGGCGACATTATGTGAAAGCCCGAAGCCCCTGCATTTCTATTGCTTTGCCTTGATGCTGAGGCCTCCGGGAAAATGGCCGAAGGAGGCGGCGCATGCGTAGATTGAGATATCAGCAACGAGATCTCGTCTAGAGATCTCGGGAGACGAGATCTCAGAGCCGAAATCTCAATCTACACATGCGCTGCCTCCGGCGGCCATTTTCCCGGAGGCCAGATTGATTCCCCAGGCGCAGATTGAGATCTCGGCAACGAGATATCAATTTGCACATGACCGCCGCCTTCGGTGGCCATTTTTCCAGAGGACACAGCATCAAGGCAATAGAACTGGGGGGGCTTCTGGCTTTCACATAATGTGACATAATTAACAGGTATTATCTAACATTTAACTTCAGTCTTTCTGTCAGCAGAACGTCAGTATTACCTTAACCGTTCACCACTACCTCGTATAGGATTTAATAATTTAATATACAAATAGATGATTCCACAATATCAGCATACAGGGCCTATCGGGACTAAAGCACGGTCAACTAAAGCTCAACTAAAGCACAAGTCCATTTCAAGTTACCAACTTTTCCCAAGTAGTACCATACGTCTGCACAGGAAGCAATGGCCCAGTTCACTTGGAACGCCTTTTAGGGACAACAGGTGTTCCTCTCTGTCTGGTGATCAACGTCTGACTTCTGGGGTTTGACCTGCAAAGTTGAGTCTTCAGTACTTGACCTACGAAGTCAGGTCTTCTCCAGAATCAGTTCACTCTCAGGTGCTTCTATTGCAGTGTTGAGCCCGTTCTGTTATTCATGCGTGTACTCTTCCTTTTACATTCTGGAGCCAACTGCGTCCCTGCATCACCTTCTCGACCCTTTAGATTTAGTAACTGCTCCACAGCTGTCACCTGACCCGGTGCCCTCTTTACACTCTTCCCTTGGGGAACACACTCTATGCCCTTCAGTTCCTGCCTGCCCTGTCCAAATAGCAGATGGCAACGTTTCCTTGCAAATGCTGTGGGATGTTAACTGGATACATATTCTGCTCACCACCCCTTCCAGGACAGCACACAAAGCCACTTAGTGTGTCCTATTGTTATCCTCAACATCAGAATCATCATTGTCCTGATGAAGATAATGATAAGGTGTTGAAGAACCAATTCCAATACACTGTGTGCAGAATTATTAGGCAAATGAGTATTTTGATCACATCATCCTTTTTATACATGTTGTCCTACTCCAAGCTGTATAGGCTTGAAAGTCAACTGCCAATTATGTAAATCAGGTGATTTGCATCTCTGTAATGAGGGGTGTGGTCTAATGACATCAACACCCTATATAAGGTGTGCTTAATTATTAGGCAACTTCCTTTCCTTTGGCAAAATTGGTCATAAGTCATAAGAGAGATTTGACGGACTCTGAAGAGTCAAAAATTGTGAGATGTCTTGCAGAGGGATGCAGCAGTCTTAAAACTGCCAAACTTTTGAAGCGTGATCACTGAACAATCAAGCGTTTCATGGCAAATAGCCAACAGGGTCACAAGAAGCGTGCTGATAAAAAAGGCTCAAAATAACTGCCATGAATTGAGGAAAATCAAGCGTGAAGCTGCCAAGATGCCATTTGCCACCAGTTTTGCCATATTTACTGGAGTATCAAAAAGCACAAGGTGTGCCATACTCAGGGACATGGCCAAGGTAAGGAAGGCTGAAAAACGACCACCTTTGAACAAGAAACATAAGATAAAACGTCAAGACTGGGCCAAGAAATATGTTAAGACTGATTTTTCTAAGGTTTTATGGACTGATGAAATGAGTGACTTTTGATGGGCAAGATGGATGGTCCCGAGGCTAGATCAGTAAAGGGCAGAGAGCTCCACTCCGACTCAGATGCCAGCAAGGTGGAGGTGGGGTACTGGTATTGGCTGGTATCATCAAAGATGAACTTGTGGGACCTTTTTGGGTTGAGGATGGAGTGTAGCTCAACTCTCAGACCTACTGCCAGTTTCTGGAAGACACCTTCTATAAGGAGTGGTACAGGAAGAAGTCGGTATCATTCAAGAAAAGCATGATTTTCATGCAGGACAATTCTCTATAACATGCATCCAAATACTCCACAGCGTGGCTGCCCAGTAAAGGTCTAATAGAAGAAAAAATAATGACATGGCCCCCTTGTTCATCTGATCTGAACCTCATAGAGAACCTGTGGTCCCTCATATAATGTGAGATCTACAGAGAGGGAAAACAGTACACCTCTCGGAACAGTGTCTGGAGGCTGTGGTGGCAGCTGCACGCAATGTTGATCGTAAACAGATCAAGCAACTGACACAATCTATGGATGGAAGGCTTTTGAGTGTCATCGTAAAGAAAGTTGGCTATGTTGGTCACTGATTTTTTTTGTTTTTGAATGTCAGAAATGTTTATTTCTAAATTTTGTGTTGTTATATTGGTTTACCTGGTGAAAAATAAACAAGTGAGATGGGTATATATTTGGTTTTTATTAAGTTGCCTAATAATTCTGCACAGTAATAGTTACCTGCACAAACAAATATCCTCCTAAGATAGTCAAATATAAAAAAAAAAACACTCCAACTTCCAAAAATATTAAGCTTTGATATTTATGAGTCTTTTGGGTTGATTGAGAACATAGTTGTTGTTCAATAATAAAAAGAATCCTCTCAAATACAACTTGCCTAATAGTTATGCAAACAGTGTAAATTGATAAAAACTATATACAATCTCTGTTTGAAATGCAAATGATTGTGAAAAAAGTTTTCAAAACCTAATAAAAAAAAAATAGTGAATAGATCTGTGACACACTGTGGGACAAAGTACTGTCTGATACACCACATTTCGCTAAGCTGATCTGTGTACACCATGACTGCTGTTTTCTGTCTTGCTCTCTGTTTTGCTTGCCCATAACAGTTGTTCATTTCAAGTCTACGGTCACCAGCTTTGTTCTGTCCTCTGTGGCTTTCTGGCAGTGGCGTAGCGTGGTGGGGGCGGTCCGCCCAAGGCGGCACGTGTGTGGGGGCGGCGGGGCAGCAGCAGCAATTCCTTTCCTCTGTGGGAGAAGCGCGGAGGCAGAGTGCAGCAGCAGATTTTGGCGGCGAGGCTCCCAGCCTCCTGCTGCTCAGTGCTCGCTGTGGGACTCTCCTCCACCGCCGCACAGGACCCTAATCTACAAGCTGCTGAAGAGGAGGGTGAGCGGAGCAGGTGAGATCATGGCCCGCGGCCAGGGCCGGCGTCAGCACCTTGCTCAGGGCCCCGGCAGCAGCCGGCATAATACTTACCTCTCCCCGTGCCTCCGCAGCTCCGGGCTCCAGGGTGCGCCTGCAAAGCGCCCGCGCTTCCTCTCACAGCAGCGCCGCTGGATGACATCATCATTCAGCGGCTGGCTGTGGCAGAGAGCGTGGGCGTCGGTGATCCTGCGGTCTGGACTGCCTGCGGTGCGGACGCCGGACAGGTGAGATGTGGTGTGTGTCAGTGTGTGTATATGTGTGTGTGTCTGCCTGTGTGTGTATGTAGTGAGATGTGCGATGCTGTGTGTATGTGAGAGAGTGTTGCGGTGCTGTCTGTGTGTGGTGCTGTATGTGTGATGGTGGTGGGGGGAGGCAGTGATGGTGTGTCACGGGTGTATCGCCACGAAGATCGTCGCGATTTCACATTCTGACTTCTCGCAGCTGAGTTGCTGGTGCTTTGTGTTTGGCAGTGAGGGAGTTAATTCTACCTAGCTCAGTGCTAAGACTAGGTCCAGCCTCGCCCGGCTGCAGTTGATTATGCACTAATTAGTTTCCTTCTTATACCTGCCAGTCTGCTTAGAAGCTGTCGGTGAAAGCATTAATTTTGACCATCAGAGCGGATCGTTTCTGAGAAGACTTAAGCTAAGAGCGCCTGTTGTGGTTTTTCCTCTCCTCGCTTATTTGTTTATCTCCTTAACCTTTTGTGTTCCCTCTGTAGTGAAGTTTTGTATGCAAGGCAGTATTTACTTTACCCCTTGTCTGTCTCGTCTGTCTTTACTGTTGGAAGGTTGTGACCTGCCCATTCCCTGTGGTGGTAATCAGGGTCCTTCTCAGGACTAGATTACAGTGGTCAGGGATCTACAGGAGACAGGGTTACGCTGGCGGCCTGGACCTCTGTACCATTAACAGTACCTCCAGGTAGAGGGACTAGTCAGGAAACCAGTTTAGGGTCAGCATAGACCCGGTCCACCTTCAGCCTGAGACAGCGTTATACGTATTCTTTATTTACTCACAATACATAGGATATGTATTCATGTAATACTATGCAGGTAGATACTATGTATACATGTTGATATCTTCTTTATTATTGAAATGTTGTCACACTTGATATATGTTACTGTCATAATATATATATCTGTTATACAGCGTGACATTTTCACCGACCCCACTAAAAGTTTCTCCCCAGCTACCATGGATCCAATAGTCCAGCTAGCTCAGCAGTTGCAGAGTTTGTCCATGGAGCTCACGGACGTTAAGTCCAAGGTTTTGTACCCCTGGAGCAAACCAGATCTGAACCTAAAGTAGCTCTCCCGGACAGGTTCACTGGTGGGCGGGACAAATTTTTTACCTTCCGGGAGGCATGTAAATTTATTTTCGGCTACGGCCTCGGTCATCGGGGAGTGAAGATCAGAGGGTGGGAATTTTCATCTCGCTCTTACAAGGGGACCCTCAATCCTGGGCGTTCTCTCTTCCTCCGGGCTCCCGGCTCTCCAGTCAGTAGATCAATTTTTTACCGCCCTGGGTCTGGTATATGATGACCCGGATCGGGTCTCCTTGCTGAAACGAAGTTACGTAAGATACAGCAGGGAGATCGTCCGGCGGAGGAATTTTCTTCTGAATTCCATAGATGGGCCACGGATACTCAGTGGAATGACCCAGCTCTTAGGAGCCTGTTTTGTCAAGGGTTATCTGATAAATTAAAAGATGTGTTGGCTCAGTATGACTCTCCCCCGTCACTGGAGGCCGCTATGGCTCTTGCTATTCGCATTGATAGACGGCTTCGGGAGAGGTGCGAGGTTACTCCGCCCCCTGTGATGACTCCACCTTCTACTAAAGTCCCTTATATTGAGGTTCCCCTGGTTTGTTCTGAGGAACCTATGCGGTTAGGTGGGACATCATTTCGAGGGAGGGGATCAGCGGTGCACCGCAAGACAAGAAAGTGTTTCTTCTGCGGGAGAAAGGGACATTTTATTGAGGGGTGCCCATCCCACACTGTACTGAGCAAGAAGTCGCCGGAAAAAACTGTTAATCCCAGGTTGTGTGGTGGACGACAATTTGGGAGTATGTATTTCGTCCCAGGTCCGTCTCAGTTTCTCGTACCAGCGGAGGTGGTGGTAGGTACGAGAACTGAGAGGATTTCTGTTCTTCTGGATAGTGGGGCCGGGGCTAATCTGGTGGACGCTCGGTTTGCCCAGGTGCAAGGTATGCAACTAAGTGTATTGGCCAAACCTATCCCTATATTTTCTATTGATGCTAGGCCTCTCGGTCAAGGTAACTTTGTGCAAGCCGTGCATAACATAGACCTTCGAGTGGGGGCAATATATAAAGAACTATTGTCTTGTTATGTGTTGGAGGGTCTTCCCACTCCTATTGTGTTGGGACTTCCTTGGTTAACTAAACATAATCCAGTTATTAATTGGCAATCCAGAGAGATTAGCCAGTGGGGTGAATTTTGCAATAGTAACTGCATGAACACAGTCATCGGTGCGGTCGTGCCTAGAACCTTACCTCCTTTTCTGGAGGACTTTAAGGATGTGTTTTCAGAGGAGGGGTGTCAAGAATTACCTCCTCATCGCGCGTATGACTGTTCTATAAAATTGCTTCCTGATGCTAAATTACCTAAATCTAGGTTATATAACCTTTCTGGTCCTGAGAGGCAAGCTATGAAGGATTATATTTCGGAAAGTCTGGCCAAGGGGCATATTAGACCTTCATCTTCCCCAGTGGCCGCGGGGTTCTTCTTTGTGAAGAAAAAAGATGGAGGCCTACGCCCTTGCCTGGATTTCCGTGAGCTTAATCGGATTACGGTCAGAGATCCGTATCCGCTCCCACTTATTCCTGATCTCTTCAATCAGAGTGTGGGCGCCAAATGGTTCTCTAAGTTGGATCTCAGGGGGGCGTATAATCTGATTAGGATAAAGGAGGGGGATGAGTGGAAGACGGCGTTTAACACTCCGGAGGGACATTATGAGAACCTTGTCATGCCTTTCGGTCTGACTACTGCCCCGGCGGTGTTTCAACATTTTGTTAATGACATCTTTCGCCACCTAGTGGGACAGTTTGTTGTCATTTATCTAGATGACATCTTAATTTACTCGCCAGATCTTGTGTCTCATCAGGAGCATGTGAGACAGGTGTTGCAGATCTTGCGAGACAATAAACTGTACGCCAAATGGGAGAAATGTGTATTCGCCGTACAGGAACTTCAGTTTTTAGGATTCCTGGTTTCAGCTTCCGGTTTCCGTATGGACCCTGGAAAGTGAAGGCAGTGCTGGAATAGGATCGGCCAGAGGATCTTAAGGCACTGCAGCGTTTCCTGGGGTTTGCTAACTACTACCGGAAATTTATTCGTAATTTCTCATCTGTTGTCAAACCTCTCACTGACATGACAAAGAAAGGGACGGATTTTTCTAGGTGGTCTGACAAAGCTTGTCAAGCATTTTCCTCCTTGAAAAAATGTTTTGCTTCTGCACCCATACTCATTCAACCAGATGCATCACAACCGTTCATTGTGGAGGTTGACGCGTCTGACGTAGGGGTGGGTGCGGTATTATCTCAAGGTCCGTCTCCTGGTAAATGGCATCCGTGCGCTTTCTTCTCTAAAAAATTGTCGTCCGCCGAGAGGAATTATGATGTCGGCAATAGGGAACTCTTGGCCATTTAGTTGGCTTTTGAAGAGTGGCGTCACTTTTTGGAGGGGGCAGTCCACCCGGTCACCGTCATTACTGATCACAAGAACCTGCTGTATTTAGAGTCTGCAAAACGTCTGAATTCCAGACAAGCTAGATGGTCGTTGTTTTTTACCAGGTTTAATTTTGTCGTCACATATCGTCCTGTGTCAAAAAATGTAAAGGCTGATGCCTTATCTCGTAGTTTCCCGGGGGCCGGGAGGACGGATGACCCGGTTCCTATCCTTCAGGAGGGAGTTGTGGTGTCGGCTGTATGCTCTGAGCTTGAGGAGGAGGTATTGGAGGCTCAGGGGGACGCCCTGTAGGACCTCCAGGGAAACTGTTTGTTCCAGATCAGTTAAGACAAAAGGTTATCGAGGCACATCATAATTCAGCTTTGGCAGGACACCCAGGGAGTAAAGCAACTGTGGATCTCCTTTCACGCCGGTTTTGGTGGCCTAACTTAAATAAGGAGGTGGTAACTTTTGTCGCGTCCTGTGGGGTTTGTGCGCGCTCTAAGACCCCACATACCCGTCCGTCTGGGGCCCTCTTGCCTTTGAAAATCCCGGAGCGTCCATGGACCCATCTGTCTATGGACTTCATTACGGACCTCCCTCCGTCTTCAGGTAAAACTGTCATACTAGTTGTAGTTGACAGGTTCAGTAAGATGGCACATTTTATTGCTCTTCCTGCTCTTCCTAATGCTAAAACTCTGGCGCAGGTGTTCATTGGGGAGATTGTGAGACTTCACGGGTTGCCTTCCGATGTGGTGTCGGATCGGGGGTCTCAGTTTGTGTCCAAATTCTGGAAGGCATTTTGTTCACGTCGGGGGATGCAATTGTCATTTTCTTCGGCTTTTCATCCGCAGACCAATGGTCAGACAGAGCGTCTGAATCAGAGCTTAGAGACATATCTCCGGTGTTTTGTCTCAGAGAACCAGGAGGACTGGGCTTCTTTCTTGCCTCTGGCAGAGTTCGCTCTCAACAATAGGCGGAGCGAGTCCACTGGTAAGTCCCCATTTTTTGGGGCATATGGTTTTCACCCCAGTTTTGTACTTTCAATGGGGGGGCTCTTCTGGGGTTCCTGAGGAGGAACGATTTTCGTCGTCACTTGCTTCAGTGTGGAGAGGAGTGCTGAATAATCTGAGTGCCATGGGGAACCGATACAAACGTATGGCTGATAGGAGGAGAGTGTCTGGTCCAGACCTAAGTGTGAACGATCTGGTTTGGTTGTCTACCAAGAATATAAAACTTAAGGTTCCCTCCTGGAAACTGGGTCCCAGGTTCATTGGGCCATACAGGATTAGTTCGATAATTAATCCGGTGGCATTTCGTCTTGAACTCCCTCCTACGTTTAAAATCCACAATGTGTTCCACAAATCGTTGCTTAAGAGGTACGTGGCGCCAGTTATACCGTCACCTCTACCTCCTCCTCCAGTGGTGGTCAATGGTAACTTGGAATTTCAGGTGTCGAAGATCATTGACTCACGTCTGAATCACCGGTCCCTTCAGTACTTGGTTCATTGGAAGGGGTATGGTCCTGAGGAGAGGACGTGGGTTCCTGCGTCTGATATTAACGCAGACCGTTTAATTCGAGCCTTCCACACAACTCACCCGGATAGACCTGGCCCTGAGGGTCCGGAGGCCCCTCGTAGAAGGGGGGGTACTGTCACGGGTGTATCGCCACGAAGATCGTCGCGATTTCACATTCTGACTTCTCGCAGCTGAGTTGCTGGTGCTTTGTGTTTGGCAGTGAGGGAGTTAATTCTACCTAGCTCAGTGCTAAGACTAGGTCCAGCCTCGCCTGGCTGCAGTTGATTATGCACTAATTAGTTTCCTTCTTATACCTGCCAGTCTGCTTAGAAGCTGTCGGTGAAAGCATTAATTTTGACCATCAGAGCGGATCGTTTCTGAGAAGACTTAAGCTAAGAGCGCCTGTTGTGGTTTTTCCTCTCCTCGCTTATTTGTTTATCTCCTTAACCTTTTGTGTTCCCTCTGTAGTGAAGTTTTGTATGCAAGGCAGTATTTACTTTACCCCTTGTCTGTCTCGTCTGTCTTTACTGTTGGAAGGTTGTGACCTGCCCATTCCCTGTGGTGGTAATCAGGGTCCTTCTCAGGACTAGATTACAGTGGTCAGGGATCTACAGGAGACAGGGTTACGCTGGCGGCCTGGACCTCTGTACCATTAACAGTACCTCCAAGTAGAGGGACTAGTCAGGACCCCAGTTTAGGGTCAGCATAGACCCCGGTCCACCTTTAGCCTGAGACAGCGTTATACGTATTCTTTATTTACTCACAATACATAGGATATGTATTCATGTAATACTATGCAGGTAGATACTATGTATACATGTTGATATCTTCTTTATTATTGAAATGTTGTCACACTTGATATATGTTACTGTCATAATATATATATCTGTTATACAGCGTGACATTGTGGTGAGGAGGCAATGATGATGATGGGGAGGCAATGATGATAATGGGGAGGCAATGATGATAATGGGGAGGCGATGATGATGATGGGGAGACAATGATGATATGGGGAGGCAATGATGATAATGGGGAGGCAATGATGATAATGGGGAGGCAATGATGATGATGATGATGGGGAGGTGATGATGGGGAGGCGATGATGATGATGGGGAGGTAATGATGATAATGGGGAGGCGATGATGATGATGATGGGGAGGCAATGATGATGGGGAGGCAATGATGATGATGATGATGAGGAGGTGATGATAATGGGGAGGCAATGATGATGATGATGGGAGGCGATGATGATAATGGGGAGGCAATGATGATAATGGGGAGGCAGTGATGATGGGGAGGCAATGATTATAATGGGGAGGCAATGATGATAATGGGGAGCGATGATGATAATGGGGAGGCAATGATGATAATGGGGAGGCAATGATGATGATCGGGAGACAATGATGATGATGGGGAGGCAATGATGATAATGGGGTGGCAATGATGATGGGGAGGCAATGATGATGATAATGGGGAGGCGATGATGATGGGGAGGCAATGATGATAATGGGGAGGCGATGATGATGATGGGGAGGTGATGATGATAATGGGGAGGCAATGATGATAATGGGGAGGTGATAATGATAATGGGGAGGCAATGATGATGGGGAGGCAATGATAATGAAGTCTAGAAATTTAGAAATAATAACAGCAGAGTTAGTAGCAGACTAAAAATTAGATCTTTGAGTGTAGTGCGCTCTTCGGATGCTTCCGGATTATCAGCGACCAAAGGGGCGGCAAATTTTTCGACTGCCCAGGCGCCATGAACAGTTGCTACGCCACTGCTTTCTGGATACCAATTATGATGTTATTGAGGCCTGATATTTATGATTTCCATTCACCTGTGCTGAAAGAAACAGCTATGAATTGGACTGGAAGTTAGGAGGAAAAATTATATTTTTTGGGAGATGGGGGCAAAAGGTTCATTACCCTTATCCATATAGTTAATACAAAGAATCATAGAATGGTAGAGTTGGAAGGGACCTCCTGGGCCATCTGGTCCAACCCCCTGCTCAAAGCAGGATTCTCTAAATCATCCCAGACAGATGTCTGTCCAGCCTGTTTGAAGACTTCCATTGAAGGAGAACTTACCACCTCTCGTGGCAGCCTGTTCCACTCCTTGATCACCCTGTCAAAAAGTTTTTTCTAATATCTAATCTGTGTCTCCTCCCATTCAGTTTCATCCCATTGCTTCTAGTCTTTCCTTGTGCAAATGAGAATAAAGATGATCCTTCTACAATGTGACAGCCCTTGAGATATTTGTAGACAGCTATTAAGTCTCCTCTCAGTCTTCTTTTTTGCAAGCTAAACATTCCCAAATCCTGCAACCGTTCCTCATAGGACATGGTTTGCAGACGGGTCACCATTCTGGTGGCTCTTCTTTGAACTTGCTCCAGTTTGTTGATGTCTTTTTTAAAATGTGGTGCCCAAAACTGGACACAGTATTCCAGATGAGACTGACCAAAGAGGAGTAGAGGGCAATAATGACCTCACGTGATCTAGACTGTATGCTTCTGTTGATACATCCTAGAATTGTATTTGCCTTTTTTGCTGCATCACACTGTTGACTCATGTTCAGTCTGTGATCAATTAGTATATCCAAGTCTTTTTCACATGTGCTGTTACTTAGCCCTATTCCTCCCATTTTGTATATGATTTTTTCATTTTTATTGCCCAGATGTAGTACTTTGCATTTTTCCCTGTTAAAAACCATTCTGTTAGTTGCTGCCCACTGCTCCAGTTTATATCTTTTTGAATACAGACACATGTAACAATGTGAAATATTCAGTGCACATGGAATATTGCTTTTCATATTTTTCTAAGATGACAGATGTCTATTACTATCGGAATGTACAGTAATTTAATTTTAATGTTAGTATTAAATTGCATAATAAATTGCGTTCCCTCTTGTGGTTCACTTATTTGTCTTTACTATTGCTATCTTTTATCCCCACATCAATTGTTTTCAGGGTCAACAAAATAGTCATACCTCGGTGACGAATTATGTCTTCTCCCCATGTGAGATTATTCATGCTCAAGATAATGCCATTTGCGGGTAAAACATTTTCTGTATTCTGATGAAAATGGCTTCTTCCCTGTGTGAATCCTATGGTAACTAATGAGATGTGATCTCGGTTAAAACATTTCCCAGATTCTGAACATAAAAATGGCTTCTTCCCTGTGTGAGTTCTCTGATGAGTAATAAAACTTGATTTATCTGCATATTTCCCACATTCTGAAATGAATAGGGCTTCTCCCCTGTGTGGGTTCTTTGGTGTTTAACAAAAATTTGAATTATCCCAAAACATTTTCCACATACTGAACATCAGGGGGGGGCCTACCACCATTGCAGCAGCACCAGGGCCCAGAGGTGGAGGGGAGCCATTGCATGCAGAGGCTTTCTCTTCCTGTTGCTTCAGTAGACAGGCACTGGCACTATACTGCACTTTCACCCCTTCACCCCCAAGGGTGGTTTGCACGTTAATGACCGGGCCAATTTTTACAATTCTGACCACTGTCTCTTTATGAGGTTATAACTCTGGAACGCTTCAACGCATCTTCACGATTCTGAGATTGTTTTCTCGTGACATATTGTACTTCACGTTAGTGGTAAAATTTCTTCAATATAACTTGTGTTTATTTTTGAAAAAAACAAAAATATGGCAAAAATTTTGAAAATTTTCCAATTTTCAAACTTTGAATTATTATTCCCTTAAAACAGAGAAATATGTCACACAAAATAGTTAAGAAATAACATTTCCCACATGTCTACTTTACATCAGCACAATTTTGGAACCAAAATTTTTTTTTCTTAGGAAATTATAAGGGTTAAAAGTTGACCAGCGATTTCTCATTTTTAGAACAAAAATTTACAAAGCCATTTTTTTAGGGACCACCTCATATTTGAAGTCACTTTGAGGGTTCTATATAGCAGAAAATACCCAAAAGTGACACCATTCTAAAAACTGCACCCCTCAAGGTACTCAAAACCACATTCAAGAAGTTTATTAACCCTTCAGGTGCTTCACAGGAGCTGAAGCAACGTGGAAGGAAAAAATGAATATTTAACTTTTTAGCCACAAAAATGATCTTTTACAAACTTTTTTTTTATTTTCACAAGGGTAAAAGAAGAAAATGGACAGATAAAGTTGTTGTGCAATTTCTCCTGAGTACACCAATACCCATATGTGGGGGAAAACCATTGTTTGGGCACACGGCAGAGCTCGTAAGGGAAGGAGCGCCGTTTTCAAACTAAAATTGGCTGGAATTGAGAACGGACGCCATGTCGCGTTTGGAGAGCCCCTGATGCGCCTAAACAGTGGAAACCCCCCACAAGTGACACCATTTTGGAAACTAGACCCCCTAAGGAACTTATCTAGATCTTTGGTGAGCACTTTGAACCCCCAAGTGCTTCACACAAGTTTATAATGCCCGGGCATGAAAATAAAAAATCCTATTTTTTCCCACAAAAGTGATCTTTTAGTCACTAATTTTTTATTTTCCCAAGGGTAACAGGAGAAATTGGACCACAAAAGTTGTTGTCCAATTTGTCCTGAGTATGCTGATACCCCATACGTGGGGGGGAACCACTGTTTGGGCGCACAGCAGAGCTCGGAATGGAAGGAGCACCATTTGACTTTTTCCAACCAAAATTGGCTGGAATTGAGATTGGACGCCATGTTGCATTTGGAGAGCCCCTGATGCGCCTAAACAGTGGAAACCCCCCACAAGTGACCCCATTTTGGAAAATAGACCCCACAAGGAACTTATCTAGATGTGTGGTGAGCGCTATGAAGCCCCAAGTGCTTCACAGAAGTTTATAACGTACATCCGTAAAAACAAAAAAAATCATTTTTTTTTTTTTTTTTTTTTTTTACAAAAATGATATTTTCGTCCCGTTTTTTATTTTCCCAAGGGTAACAGAAGAAATAGGACAAATTGCACAATAACTCTTGGGGTACAGAGTACGCTGATACCCCATATGTGGGGGTAAACTACTGTTTGGGCGCATGGCAGAGCTCAGAAGTGAAGGAGCACCGTTTGACTTTTTCAACGCAGAATTGGCTGGAATTGAGATCAGACGCCATGTCACATTTGGAGAGCCCCTGGTGTGCCTAAACAGCGGAACCCCCCAATTCTAACTCCAACCCTAACCCCAACACACCCCTAACCCTAGTCCCAACCCTAACCACAAACCTAACCCTAACACACCCCTAACCCTAATCACAACCCTAACCCTAACTTTAGCGCCAACCCTAACCCTAACTTTAGCCGCAACCCTAACCCTAATGGGAAAATGGAAATAAATACATTTTTTTAATTTTATTATTTTTCCCTAAGGAGGTGATAAAGGGGGGTTTGATTTACTATTTATAGCGGGTTTTTATGATTGGCAGCTGTCACGCTAAAAGACGCTTTTTATTGCAAAAAAGTTTTTTGCATCACCACATTTTGAGAGCTATAATTTTTGCATATTTTGGCCCACAGAGTTATGTGAGGTCTTATTTTTTGCGGGACGAGTTGACGTTTTTATTGGTACCATTTTTGAGCACGTGACATTTTTTGATCCCTTTTTATTTTGATTTTTGGGAGGTTAGAATGAACAAAAATCAGCAATTCATGAATTTCTTTTGGGGAGGCGTTTATACCGTTCCGTGTGTGGTAAAATTGATAAAGCAGTTTTATTCTTCGGGTCAGTACGATTAAGGCGATACCTCATTTATATCATTTTTTTATGTTTTGGCGCTTTTATAGAATAAAACCAATTTTATATAAAAAATTATTATTTTTGCATCGCTTTATTCTGCGAGCTATAACTTTTTTATTTTTTCGCTGATGATGCTGTATGGCAGCTCGTTTTTTGCGGGACAAGATGACGTTTTCAGCGGTAACATGTTTATTTATATCCGTCTTTTTGATCGCGTGTTATTCCACTTTTTGTTCGGCGGTATGATGATAAAGCATTGATTTTTATTCGAACGTCCATGACAGCACTACGGAAAGAGGGGATCCGCCCTTTAGGAACAGGAAACCTACAGATACAAAAGGACGGCACCTCTCCCACGCATCAGTTGGTTTCCTGTTCCTGAAGGACGGGTTTCCTACAGAACACAGGAAATTGTTCTTCCTTCTTTCATCCCTAATCCATCTAATCAAAAAGAGATAAAACTCCATACTCTAGATGTTAGAAGATGTCTCCTGCAATATTTAGCAGTCACTGATCCCTGGAAAAGGGACAATGCATTGTTTGTCTCTTTTCAGGGAATTAACAAAGGCTGTAGAATAACAAAAAGCTCATTGGCCAGATGGATTAGGGAAGCAATTTCTCTGGCATACACCTCAAGGGGCAAGTCGGCACCTGAGAGGCTAAGGGTGCATTCCACCCGAGCTGTGGCGACTTCATGGGCAGAGAGGGCAGAAGTCTCCATTGACCAGATATGTAAGGCAGCTACGTGATCCTCTCCACACACATTTTACACTCATTATAGGTTAGATTTGGGTGCTTCCTCAGACCTTTCTTTTGGACTAAGGGTGCTGCAGGCTGTAGTCCCTCCCTAAGTAGTTATTACTCTCTGTAATTCTCTCTGTAGTGCTGTCTTGGACGTTCAAATAAAGTCTTAGTTACTTACCGTTACCGGTATTTTTCAAAGTCCATGACAGCACCCTTAGATTCCCGCCCGTGTTCTATGTGCACTTCTTCCTCTTATATAGTCCACATGTAATAAACAATTGACCAATATTACTGTGTGATGCATAATTTTTTGCTGTATACCATTTAACCTTGGTAGTCCTCTTATGCTCTGTAATCCAACTGATGCGTGGGAGAGGTGCCGCCCTTTTGTATCTGTAGGTTTCCTGTTCCTAAAGGGCAGATCCCCTCTCCGTAGTGCTGTCATGGACTTCGAAAAATACCGTTAATGGTAACTAACTAAGACTTTTGCTGTTTTTTTTTTTTAAGGGGTTCACTAAAGGGGTTAACTAGTGGGACAGTTTTATAGGGGGGGTCGTTACGGACGCGGCGATACCAAATATGTGTACTTTTATTGTTTTGTTTTTTTTATTTACAGGAAGAAATGAATTTATTGGGGAATATTTTTTTTTATTTTGGATTTTTTTTTAAAACATGTTTATTTTTTTCACTTTTTACTTTGTCCCAGGGTGGGACATTACTGTAAAATGTCAGATCGCTGGTGTGACAGTCTGCACAGCACTGTCACACCAGCGATCGCTTTGGCACTGCTGTAGGCTTCTCAGTGCCTGCTCTCAGCAGGCACTGAGGAAGCCGCCTCCCTGCAGGACCCGGCGGCCTTCGTGGATCCGGGTCCTTGGAGGGAGGAAGGCCTCAGAACAGCGCGATCACATCGCGCTGTTCTGAGGGTCTCAGGGGAGCGCGCAGGGAGCCCCCTCCCTGCGCAATGCTCCCCTGTGCCCCTGGTACACCGCGATCATGTTTGATCGCGGTGTGCCAGGGGTTAATGTGCCGGGAGTAGGGTTGAGAATTCCGATACTTCCGATACCTGAAATCCAATGTAAGTCTATGGGAACAAAATATCGGAAGTAAGTATCGGAAGTACTTCCGATATTTTGTTCCCATAGACTTACATTGGATTTCAGGTATCGGAAGTATCGGAATGCTCAACCCTAGCCGGGAGCGGTCCAGTGCTACTACTGTGAATAAATATCTCCATTATCAATATACTTAAGTTGAGTGCCGGGTTCATTTTCTTATATATACGGTGTGGGAACTTACTCTGGCACCTTCTCTCTGGCTGTGCACAGGGCTATTTACTCACGCTCCTGACACACAGTCCGGGTGTCAGCAGTGATAATCAGCTGACACCCGGCGGCGATTAGCTGCGCTCCCCCTGGGAGCGCAGCTGATCGCCTATGACGTACTATCCCGTCCATGGTCAGATTGTCACGGGTTTCATGGACGGGATAGTACGTCGGATGTCAGAGAGGGGTTATATGTATGCAAGTGCCGGCCTGGTCAACCCAGTATTGCAGACACTGCAGGTTGTGAGTCGGCGCGTCTGCTGATATTACGTCACCTGCATGCTTGTGTTGATCTGCTGAAGAGGAGAGATGAGGTCAGCAGAAAGCCAGGGGCAGCAGTTATGATTCCTGCCTCTTGTCTAGTCTCTACGGAGGCTGTGTCTGAGGCATCTTAAACTTACATACTCATCTGGTCACTCTGTCATTGGGAGGCATTGGTTCCAGCGTCACCAGATCAAGTTCAATCAGCAGCAATAACTCACAGTGATCCTCAGATGACTGCAAACACCAGAATAGAGACACCCTGCAGTGTCTCATACTTTAGCCTGGCTCCAGGACGCCCTGCATTACATATCAGATATACATTATAATGTCAGGTCCTGCAGCCTGGTCCAGGAGTGCTCAGTCAGTGCATATAACATTGTATATACAGTATATCGGAGTAAAATTTGATACGTCCTTTTTTGGGGCATTTTGAACTCATTTGTTCTTTGCAGATGGAATATTGCATTTCATTTGCTGTTTAAACAACACATGTATAGTAATAACTGAATATGTTTTAATTCAAAGGTAAGTTTCACTTGCTTTCTCATTTACTTGTACAGTTAGGTCCATATATATTTGGACAGAGACAACATTTTTCTAATTTTGGTTCTAGACATTACCACAATGAATTTTAAACAAAACAATTCAGATGCAGTTGAAGTTCAGACTTTCAGCTTTCATTTGAGGGTATCAACATTAAAATTGGATGAAGGCTTTAGGAGTTTCAGCTCCTTAACATGTGCCACCCTGTTTTTAAAGGGACCAAAAGTAATTGGACAGATTAAATAATTGTAAATAAAATGTTCATTTCTAGTACTTGGTTGAAAACCCTTTGTTGGCAATGACTGCCTGAAATCTTGATCTCATGGACATCACCAGACGCTTTGTTTCCTCCTTTTTGATGCTCTGCCAGGCCTTCACCGCGGTGGTTTTCAGTTGTTATTTGTTTGTGGGCCTTTCTGTCTGAAGTTTAGTCTTTAACAAGTGAAATGCATGTTCAATTGGGTTGAGATCAGGTGACTGACTTGGCCATTCAAGAATATTCCACTTCTTTGCTTTAATAAACTCCTGGGTTGCTTTGGCTTTATGTTTTGGGTCATTGCCCATCTGTAGTATGAAACGACGACCAATCAGTTTGGCTGCATTTGGCTGGATCTGAGCACACAGTATGGCTCTGAATACCTCAGAATTTATTCGGCTGCTTCTGTCCTGTGTCACATCATCAATAAACACTAGTGACCCAGTGCCACTGGCAGCCATGCATGCCCAAGCCATCACACTGCCTCCGCCGTGTTTTACAGATGATGTGGTATGCTTTGGATCATGAGCTGTACAACGCCTTCACCATACTTTTCTCTTTCCATCATTCTGGTAGAGGTTGATCTTGGTTTCATCTGTCCAAAGAATGATCTTCCAGAACTGTGCTGGCTTTTTAGATTTTTTTTTTTTTTTTTTTAGCAAAGTCCAGTCTAGCCTTTTTATTCTTGATGCTTATGAGTGGCTTGCACCGTGCAGTGAACCCTCTGTATTTACTTTCATGCAGTCTTCTCTTTATGGTAGATTTGGATATACGCCTACCTCCTGGAGAGTGTTGTTCACTTGGTTGGCTGTTGTGAAGGGGTTTCTCTTCACCATGGAGAGTATTCTGTGATCATCCACCACTGTTGTCTTCCGTGGGCGCCCAGGTCTTTTTGCATTGATGAGTTCACCAGTGCTTTCTTTCTTTCTCAGGATGTACCAAAATATAGATTTTGCCACTCCTAAAGTAGCAATTTCTCGGATGGGTTTTTTCTGTTTTTGCAGCTTAAGGATGGCTTGTTTCACCTGCATGGAGAGCTCCTTTGACCGCATGGTTCCTTCACAGCAAAACCTTCCAAATGCAAGCACCACACCCAATCAACTCCAGGCCTTTTAATCTGCTTAATTGAGAATGACATAACAAAGGGATTGCCCACACCTGTCCATGAAATAGCCTTGGAGTCAATTGTCCAATTACTTTTGGTCCCTTTAAAAACAGGGTGGCACATGTTAAGGAGCTGAAACTCCTAAACCCTTCATGCAATTTTAATGTGGATACCCTCAAATGAAAGCTGAAAGTCTGAACTTCAACTGCATCTGAATTGTTTTGTTTAAAATTAATTGTGGTAATGTCTAGAACATTAGAAATTAGAAAAATTATGCCTCTGTCCAAATATATATGGACCTAACTTTATATGTCGTTACTTTGACTCTCTGTTATATGTTTTCTCTGTGTGCAGTTTCTCAAAAACATATGGTTTCATTCCATGTGAGTTTTCCTTTGTCACAATATGATTTTCGAGCAATGAATTTCCCACCTTCTGGGTATGAGAATAACTTCTCCATTTGTGAGATATTTAATGTATAGTTTTCCAAATATTTTTATTAACATTTTCAAAATAAAACAAAACAAAACATATTAACATGAAAGCAAATACATCAAATATCCAAGATTTATAGAAATGAAACAACAAAACAAAAATACAGCAAATCTTCATGGAAATATTTCCAGCCAGCGACTCCATTTTTTTGAAAAAGTAGAGAAACAACTATTCAATAAAGCCAGTTTATACTCATAGGATTTATGAAGAGACATTTTTTCCACAATTTCCTGTGAGGAAGGAACCCTAGTAGACCTCCAAAATAGAGCAATGGTGATTTTGGAAACCAGGAGCAAATGCAAAATAAGTTTCCGTAAAGGCGGATCCAACCGATCTGAACTCAGAGAGAGAAGGGCCAGTTGGGGAGATAAAGAAAAGTCCACATTCTGTAAAATAATGGCAATAAGGGAAGAGATGTCCCTCCAAAAGGGTCTAATAAGAAGACAAGACCAAAACAAATGTAAAAGGCTGCCGCATTGCCCACAATCCCTCCATCAAAGAGGGAGTTAGAGGAGTTTATAAGTGCCAAATGAGAAGGTGAGTAATACCACCTAGAGATACCTTTAAAATACAACTCCTGTAGGGCCATAGATATGGTGGAGGAATAAGTTAAATAGCCTGTTCCCAGTCACCCAATGCTATAGAAATATTCAGATGAGCGTCCAACTTGGTCATGTATAAGAATTTAACAAATTTAGTATCATTGTTGAACCATAGAAACAAATACTGAATGATCCAAAATATACCATGACCCAAATTGTTTAGGACGTTAATCGTAGGCTTTGAGAGAGGAGGGTTATTGCGAACAAATAGCTCCAAAAATCCTTTCAAAATAATAAATTTCAGAAAGGCAGATGACGGAACACTATATCTATTTTTATGATGAGAAAATAAAATTATTTCCATCAAAAACATCCTGTACTTAGAAAATTCCCCAAGTAGCCCAATCCGGATCCAGATCAGTTGTGAAAACAGTACCCGCCAATGAAAGAGGAAGTCTCAATAGAAGCTCCTTCTTAGGGAAACCATTTTTTATTTTTAGGAGTCTTTGCCAAGCCACAAGAACTGCCATAAAAATTGGATGATCATGCTGAATCAAAGTTTTATTCTCGAATAAATTAAAAATAATCCTACAGGGTGAGGAGTATTTATTAAAATATGATTCTAATTCCAACCATGAGGGTGTATAATCAGCTGACCATCAATAAAGACTTTGCTTAATTAAATTAGAAAAGTAATAGGCCGATATATTAAGAAAACCCATACCACCTCGCAATTTATGCTTGTATAACTGATTAGAAGCTAGTCTAGCCCTCTTGTTGCTCCACACAAAAAGGTTGAGACGTGTCTGCAGACTAGTCAAATAGGAAGTTGAGATGAGTAATGGAAGGGACCTAAATACATAAAGAATTTTAGGGAGAATAACAGATTTAACAATGAGGACCCTACCCCACCAAGACAACTCCTTGTCCTCATAAAACCGGAGCACCTTAGAAATACAGGAGATAAGAATGTCCAAATTATCGGGGATGAGAGATTTGATGTGCCTAGAAAATTTCAAACCTAAGTATATAAGATCCCTCTCTGCCCAGCCCCAAGGAGAAACATCTTTAATACTCTGAATTTGCATGCAAGTGAGATTAAATTGGAAAATTTGAATTCATTAATTTTAAAATATGAAAATAAAGAGTATTTATGCAGAAGGGTTTGCACTCTTTTAATAGAACTTCAAGGATTGGTAAGGGTCAGGAGGATATCATCCGCATATAAACTTATTTTAAACTCTTTACGATCCGTGCTAATGCCCTCTATGAAGGGATCATCTCTAATGAGCTGGGCTAAGGGTTCTATGGCAAGGGCAAAAAGTAAAGGGGAAAGAGGGCAATCCTGCCGGGTACCATTAGAGATTGTAAATGGCGAAGAAAAATGGTTATTAATATAAATCTTTGCTTGAAGGTCGGAATATAGGGCCATAATTTTAGTTATAAAATCCAAATTCAAACCGAATTTTTAAAGGGAACAATTGAGAAAAGTCCAATTTAAGCGATCATACGCTTTTTCTGCATCTAGGGAAACTAAAGTGGAGTTGAGTTTTTGGGAATTAATTAAATTAATACTATTTATCAGCCGCCTGGTACTTTCAATGAATCGCCGGTGTTTAATAAATCCAATCTGGTCCGTGGAAATCTATTTGGGTAAAATAAGATTGAGCTGATTAGCTAAGGCTTTGAAATAAATTTTAAGATCAGTATTGAGTAGGGAAATGGGACGGTAATTAAGTATTTGATCAGGATTTGTGTTAGGCTTAGGAATAAGTATAATCGTAGCCTTCAAATTTTTCTTAGGTAAAGAACCAACGGATGCAGCGGCATTAAAAAGTTGAACCAAGTGGGGTACTAGAATGTCACTAAATGACTTATAATAATTATTGTTACTTATGCCCATCAGGACCAGGGGCCTTATGTGAATTTAATTGTTTTATTGTTCTGCTAATCTCATCTGCAGTAAAAGGAGCAGCCAAAAAGTCTGCATCCAATAGTTAATTTTTGGAAAATTGATAGAAGACAAATAATCATGAATAGATTTTACATTTGGGACGGGAAGAGAGGGATCAGAGATCAAGTTGTATAGCTGATTAAAATATTTTGCGAATTCGTTAGCAATGTCCTGCGGGTGCGTCAGAGAAATTCTCCTAGGATTATTGATCCTGTCAATTCTATTACATATTCTGGTCTTTTTAATCTTATTAAACATGAAACGAGTTGGCCTATTAAGGGACATGTAGTGATGAAATTTAGACTGTTTAACCGTAGAGTCATAAAATGAAAAAATGGTAACTCTCAACTTATTCCGAAGATGAGATAGTTCACCTAAAGTTGTGGGACAAGAGTTTTGGTATTCTTACTTTGTCTTTGACTTTTAGAAGTGCCTGAAGATTTGGCAGTGGGTAATTTTGAACTGGGATAACTCATCTTGCCAAAGATTATGATAAAGAACTGAGAAATGCAAAAATAGTAAAGGTATCCAATCAAGAAACACTCAGTAATAAGTATGAGAACTATGAGACACACAATTCGTAGTCTTATCACAATATCCAGGAAAAGACAACTATGCAAATACGTGAGACTCACACTGTTAAGCAATAAATATATATATAAAAGTAAGAAGGGTCGCTCTATAACTTGCAAAGACCTTCTCTGGACTTTACTATCAATGAAAAGTTGACCACAGCCTCACTGCCAAAAGGAGGGCCAAGAAAACAAGTACTATTAAAAGCGTCAAAAGCAGAAACAAAACACCCACCTCTGTTAATAGAGATGAAATATATTACTTATTTAATATAGGCTATAGGATCCCGCAGAATAGACCACTTTATTGATTCCTACTTATTTCCCCTCTTTTACCTCTGTTCTGAACAATTCTTATGTAAATATTCTGAAACAGGATAAAACAATAAGAGCAAAGGGAGTATATTATTTACAATTATTCCCAATGCAGTAAATGCACTCCTCCTCTCCTCTCCTCATGAAAACAGGATAAAACAATAAGAGCAAAAGGAAAATACTATTTATAATTATCCCCTATTATCAGCAAAGAAAAAATATGGAATTAATTGCAACTGTAACTTATTAGTAAAATGCACTCCCCCTCCCCTCTCTCATTGAAAGCAGTAGAAAACAATAAGAGCAGAGGGAATATTATTATTTATAATTATCCCCAATTATCAGCCAAAGAGAAAAAAAAACAGTTAAACAATTGCAACTGTAATCTATTAGTTAAAAAGTACACTCCCCCTCTCCTCGCCCAATGAAATTATATAAGATACAGAGCGGCACAAAGTAACAATATATCAGCGGTAATCCTCCTCACTGTCCACAAGATGGCCGCGCTCAGCGGTGACGTCACTGGGAGGAGAGAAGATGCCGGAGAGCTGGCGCGTGCAGAGGTCCATGACAGGAATTTCAGCGTTGGTGTGCCCGGTGTTTAAGTGGACAGAAGGTAGTCAAAAACCCCCGGTTAGCAAGTAGCAACCCCAGGGAAGGTCCACAAAGATGTTCAGCGGTATCTCTATTCACTGTTTCACAGAATGGACGCAGTCAGCGGTGACGTCACCGGGAGGAGTGAAGATGAAGCCAGAAAGCTGCGGGCCGCAACAGGAACTTCCCAGTCGGTGTGCCCGGTGTGAACGTTGTCAGAAGAGAGCGAAAACCCCCCGGTTGGCAAGGGGCAACCCCAGGGAAGGTCCACGAAGATGTTCAGCGGTATCTCTATTCACTGCTTCACAGAATGGACGCAGTCAGCGGTGACGGCACTGGGAGGAGTGAAGATGAAGCCGGAAAGCTGTGGGCCGCAACAGGAACTTCCCAGTCGGTGTGCCTGGTGTGAACGTTGTCAGAAGAGGGCGAAAACCCCCCGGTTGGCAAGGGGCAACGCCAAAGAGGGTCTGTGTCGGTGTTCCAAGGAAAAAACAAGCAATGGATGAACTCACTATTTGCAGGTAGCAGCCGCATCGCTATGGCAATCAACCTCCAGCTGAATGTCCTAGGCGGTCATGTCTTCAGAAGAAAGGAAAACTCCAGGTAGCAAGAAGAAAACAAATGGAAAAGTCTCTTATCCTAATAGGGACTTCTAAAAATAAAAAATGGCCCCAGAAAAACTGTACAGTCTATTGACACAGATGCAAGGTAAAATAGGTAATCCCAAAAAAAGACTGCCGAGAGGAAAAATGTACTTAAAAATCCTGGAAAGTCACGCAAATGTATTTAATAATAATAAAAAAGAATTTTGAAAAGAAAAATTGTAGTCGTAGAGTTTATTTTACCTCAGAGAATCAGTCTCTCACAGGGACAGGCCGTTGGATGACGCCATTTTAACAGTCTGTCATCTTTAAAACAGGATAATTAATCCTAGGAAAGTCCAATTAAGACGGGAAATGTCTCAAAATGATCACAAAAACTTCTGTAATCAAATTAAATATACATGGAAACAAAAAATTGGCAAAAAAGTCGCAGTATACGTTGAGTTAGAGAGTTACCTCAGGAGCTCGCACGTTTGCGACCTACATCACCTACGCTTAAGCTACGCCCCTATATTTAATGTTTAGTAAGATTCCTTATATTGCTAAACTATTTCCCATATTCTGAACATGAAAACGGTTTCTACCTTGTGTGAATTTTCTGATGTGAAACAAGAATTGATTTGTATGCAAAACATTTACCACATTCTGTACATAAATATGGCGTCTCCCCTGTGTGATATCTCTGGTGACTAACCATATTTGATTTCTGCTTAAACTGTTTTCCACATTCTGAACATGTAAATGGATGCTCCCCGGTGTGAGTTCTTTGATGAGTAAAAAGTGTTGATTTATCTATAAAACATTTCCCACATTCTGAACATGCATATGGCTTCTCCCCTGTGTGAGTTCTTTGATGTCTGTCAAGATGTAGTTTCCTTACAAAACATTTCCCACATTCTAAACATGAAAATGGCTTCTCCCCTGTGTGATTCCTCTGGTGTCTAATAAGATGACTTTTCTTTCCAAAACATTTCCCACATTCTGAACATGAATATGGCTTCTCCCCTGTGTGAGTTCTCTGATGTGTATCAAGATTTGATTTATAAGCAAAATATTCCCACATTCTTTACATAAATATGGCTTCTCTCCTGTGTGAGTTCTCAGATGTTTAGCAAGATTTATTTTATTAACAAAACAATTACCACATTCTGAACATGAAAATGGCTTCTCCCCTGTGTGACTTCTTTGATGTGTAACAAACTGTGATTTACGTGAAAAACCTTTCCCGCATTCTGAACATGAAAATGGCTTCACCCCTGTGTGAGTTCTTTGGTGTTTAACAAGTTCTGATTTATCTGAAAAACATTTCTCACATTCTGAACATGAAAATGGCTTCTCCCCTGTGTGACTTCTTTGATGTGTAACAAACTGTGATTTACGTGAAAAACATTTCCCACATTCTGAACATGAAAATGGCAATTCCCCTGTGTGAGTTCTTTGATGCATAACAAGATTTGATTTTCTAGTAAAGCATTTCCCACATTCTGAACATGAATATGACTTCTTCCCTTTGTGAATTTTTTTTTGTCCAACTAGCTCCAATTCCTGGTTAAAATCCCTCCCACATTCTGAAAAAGAAAAACTTTTCTCCTCAGTGAGAATTTTTTGATTTGTAAAAGATGTTCTATTTTTAACTCCTCTTTTGTGGCTTTTATTTTTCTTACTAGTCTGAGATGAATCAGAAGATTGGACCTGTTTAAAAGGATCAAATGATAGATCTTTACTGTAAAGGGATAACGGTGTATCTGGAATAGCAACATAGATGTCATTTATATCTTGTGTGACATCAAGGTCCTCAGATTTAAAAACTGAAGAGTTCAGATGTCCTTCTGAGCTTCTGGTACAGTTATCTGCCAAAAATAAAAAAAAAAAATTTTTACAACATATGCTGAATAGTGATGAGCGAGTGTGCTCGTTGCTCAGGTTTTCCTGAGAACGCTCGGGTGATCTCCGAGTATTTGGGCATGCTCGGAGATTTAGTTTATGTTGCCACAGTTGCATGATTTGCGACTGCTTGACAGTCTGAATACATGTGGGGATTGCCTGTTTCTTAGGGAATCCCCACATGTATTCAGGCTGTCAAGCAGCCGCAAATCATGCAGCTGTGGAGACAGAAACTAAATCTCCGAGCATGACAAAATACTCAGACATCACCCGAGCGTTCTCAGGAAAACCTGAGCAACGAGCATACTCGCTCATCACTAATCCTGAACTATATTTTTTTTTAACATTTCTAAAATACCTAAATTGCAAATTACAGCACGTGAAATAAATATTGAAGTATTTAATTTTTTAGGTAAATATATTTCTAAAGCTATTATTGACATGAAATTCACACTAGATGTCTATAACCACCAATCCAATCCACACAAGCAAATAAATTAATCCATAGAGGTCCATAAACTATGTGTAATAATGAGAAATGACCCAGGGAAAAAGTATTGAACTCATGAAGAAAGACAGGTGTAAAAAGCCATGGAAAGTTATGACACCAGGTGAAATCTATCAGTAAGTAGAAAGCAATCCTCCACTTAGTGAAAATAATTTAAGCTGGTTCAACTGATTGGCTTATAAAAAGGTGTCTAATTACAAAGGTGCCACACAAGAAACATTCAATGATGGGTAAAACCAGTGAACTGTCTCAAAACTGTTGCAACCTTATTGTTGCAAAATATACTGATGGCATTGCTACAGAAGACTTTCTAAATTACTGAGCGTTCCAGTGAGCACTGTTGGGGCCATAATCCATAAATGAAAAAGAACATCATTTTACCATAAACTGGACTCAACCAGGTGCTCTACGCAAGATTTCAGAGAGAGGAGTGACAAGATTTATTAGAACAGCTGTCCAAGAGCCACGGACCACCTGTGGAGAGCTACAGAAAGACTTGGAATCACAGGAATCACAACTGTTTCAAAGAAAACAATGAATAATGCACTCAACCTCCATTGCTGAACAAAAAATTTATTCAAGCGCATTTAAAGTTTGCTCACCAACATTTAGACAAACCTGTGAAATACTAGAAGAATATAATTTGGTCACATGAGACCAAAATTATACTCTTTGGATGCCATAATACACACCATGTTTGGGGGCCAAAATGAACTGCATATCACCCCAAAAACAACATACCAACATTGAAGTTTGGAGGTGGGAACATCATGGTGTGGGACTGTTTTTCAGCATACGGCACTGGCAAACATCATGTCATTGAAAGAAGGATGAATGGACAAATGTACTGAGACACTGTTGAAACATATCTTCTGCCATCTACTATGATGATGAAAATGAAACTAGGGTAGACATTTCAGCAAGACAATGATCCCAAACACACAGCCAAGGAAACTCGCAATTGAATTTAGAGAAAGAAAATAAAAGCTGCTAGAATCACCCAGCCAATCACCTGACCTGAATCCAATAGAAAACTTATGGAAGGAACTAAAACACAGGGATTAAAGAAGAAGCCCACAGGACCTTCAGGATTTGAGTGTTTGTGTGGAAGAATATGTCAAAATCACACCTGAGAAATGCCCCCTATTAGTTTCTCCACACAGGAGGCGTCTTGAAGATGTCATCACCAACAAAGGCTTTCGTCCAAAGTATTAATTCACTTTCAGAAAGTGTGTTCAATACTTTCCCCTGTGTTATTTCTCAATATTACACATAATTTAAAGACATCTATGGTTTGATTTCTTTGCCTGTGTGGATTGGATGGGTTGCCGACATCTGGTGAGAATTTCATGTCAATAACATCTTTAGAAATATATTTACTTAGAAAATTGGTGATGTATTCAAAACTTATTTCACCCGCTGTATGTAGCAAAATACAATTACTTACTAAGACAAAAACAATTAACAATCCAACATGAGACCTCAGAGCACAAACCAGTAGAACACTATGTTCGACCCTCTCTGTTCGTTCTGCCTCCTGAATACTGGTGTAATATGCCACAAAAAAATGCTATGTAAGCCAAAATGACATTGAAAATGACATATAATCCACCCCTCAAAAAACAAGATACACTTACGCCCATCAATGGAAAAATAGAGGGTTTTCACATTATTAGTAGATGGAGGACTCTTGAAAAGCAACATGGCTTCCATAAACCAATCCAGCAAAATCTGCTCTCTCAAAGCCAAATGTCCTCCTCGCTTTTGAGTCCTGCAGTTTACCCAAACACTGTTAGCGTCCACATGCAATAACGGGAAAAACACGCTTAAAAATTTACGATATGCATGTCTTCAGAAGCACAAGCTGGGTATCAATAATTGGGCACTGAAATGGCATATTTGTAATTTTCACGCTCCAATACTGACTGTGTGCTAGTCACTACTCCTACAGATGAATTTACTGAGGAAAACTGATTCAGTTTTTAGCTGGTTACTACTGTTCTGGTTTTCTGCATTTCTGGCAACTTAGGTGATTTGCAATGGAGCTCGCAAACTAGTTCAGCAAGATCTGCATTCCCAGAGCTAAAAGGCGCTCTTTAATTCTCAACCCTGCCATGTCTCCAAACAGTATGGTATTGTACAATTCATAAGAAGTTGAGGAATATATTATGAGTTCCATTTTTTTCTAATTCCCCCTTGTTCATTCTTGTATTTCAATTTTTGTTAATTATTGTGATACACCTTAAGGGTTACATTTCCTGAATGTGCTTTTTGATACTGCGAAAAGTGCAGTTTTCTAAACTATATGTCCCTCCAAGTACCGTATTTTGTGGATTATAACACAAACCCCAATTGTGGGGTGCAAAATAGGAAAACTTTTTTTTAAATAAAATGGTGGTGTGTCCTATATTCCCTTCTAAAGGTAGCTTACTTGGGGGGTGGCTACGGTGCAGCGGGGTCAAAGTAAACAGGGTTGCTGCTTCAGGAGGCCGGCAGCGGCAGGAGAGGGGCGATGCTGCGATGACTAGGATCTCAGAAGATGTCAGCACCGGTAAGCGGAGTTAATTTTCCCGATCAAATTCCTGCGGTGGGCTTCGGGAAAGTGGCCGCTGCTGGTGGCATATGCGCAGATTGAGATCTCTGGAGACGAGCTTCACCACCGCCAGCCCCGTTAAGATCACTTCAGATTATAAAACACCCCCCCCATTTTCCTCCCAAGTTTGTAGAAAAACAAGTGTGTCTTATAATCCGAAAAATACGGTACCAATAATGAAAACTACAATGTTTCACAGAAAAAAAAAACCAACAAAAATCTCAGAATCAGAAATCACTTTGATCAGGTTAAGATTTTAAAGTTATTACTACGTAAAGTACATGTCAGATGTGAAATATGGGGCCTGGGGAGGAACAAAACTGGCTGCGTCAGAAAATGATTAGATGAGAGGATCTTGTGCAGTAACTACTGTAGACAAAAACTGTGACTTATCTGAAGTGATTATATCAAGTGACATGATAGCAATTGGAAATCCAATCTGTCTAGGGGACAATATTTTCCATCAGATAAGCTTCTTTAACAAATGTTAGACATTTAGAGAGAACTTTCCAACACAAGTCATTAGCGTCATCAATCACTCACAGCGACATACAGTGGCTTCCAAAAGTATTCACACCCTCTTGGCTATTTTGGGTTTTCCTACCTCACAACCTGGAATCACATTTTTTTTCTTTGAGGGATTGCATCAGTTCATGTAAAGAACATGCCTCACCATGATCTATTCTATTAGTATAAAAATCAAACTTTATTATAACCGTTAAAACTTAGAAAATTCCTGAGCCAAATAGCACAACAAACTGCATCATACCATAAAGTAATAAAAACACCAGAGGGTGGTGCCTAACCCTGCACTGGCCTAATTGTCCCTACCTAACAGCGGAGGTTGGCACCCTATGACCTGCGCAGTGGCGCCCCGCTCCTCGCCGGCTCTCCCTGCTCACCCTATAGGGCCCTAAGGTATATGGTATGAATGACATCACTATCTGATATCATTAAGTACCAGTTATTTTCATATGTAAGGGGTGAAATATATATATACATGGTGGCATAAGACAGGTATCCAGCCTGTCCTCTATCTTAGCCCAGATTCATTCTAAGAAGACACAAGTATTATCACTCTTCATCTTTCTCACCTACCTATTTCATTACTGTCCTCACCCCCTGCCACCTTAAAGCCCTATAGGGTGAGCAGGGAGAGCCGGCGAGGAGCGGGGGCGCCACTGCGCAGGTCATAGGGTGCCAACCTCCGCTGTTAAGAAGGGACAATTAGGCCAGTGCAGGGTTAGGCACCACCCTCTGGTGTTTTTATTACTTTATGGTATGATGCAGTTTGTTGTGCTATTTGGCTCAGGAATTTTCTAAATTTTAACGGTTATAATAAAGTTTGATTTTTATACTAATAGAAGAGATAACGGTGATTTAATGTGAATTGATCTCTTTCTGATACATTGTTACTACTGTGATCTAAAGAACATGCCTACAACTGTGAAAGTTTGGTTTCCAGATATTGTGAAGCAAACAAAAAATAGGATCAAATAACTGAAAACTTCAGTGTGTATAACTATTCACCCCCCTAAAGTCAGTACTTTGTAGAGCCTCCTTTTTTGGCAATTACAGCTGAAAGTAACTTTGGATGAGTCTCCATGAGCTTTCCTCATCTTCTCACTGGGATTTTTGCCATTTCCTCAAGGCAAGTCTGACCACAGATTCTCAATTGAATTAATGTCTGGACTTTGACTAGACCAATTCAAGACATTTACACGATTCCCCTGAAACCACTTGAGTGTTTGTTTAGCAGTATGCTTTTTTTGGCCTTGTTGAAATGTAAACCTCCATCCCAGTCTTAAATTACTGACAGACTGAAACAGGTTTTGCTGAAGAATATCCCTGGATTTCGCACTGTCCATCTTCCCCTTGACTCAGACCAATTTTACTGACCCAGCAGTTGGAAAACATCCCCACAGCATGATGATACCACCACCATGTTTTACTGTGGGAAAGATGTTCTTGGGTTGATGAGCTGTGTTGGTTTGACCCCAGACAAACAGTAGCATTTACCTTGGTGGCCAAAAAGTTCAGTTTTGGTTTCATCTGACCACAACACCTTCCTCTATACATTTAGGAAGTCTTCCACATGTCTTTTTGCAAACTCAACACGAGCCATACAATTTTTGTGTGTAAATAAAAGCTTTTCTTCTGCAAACTCTTCTATAAAGGCCACCTCTGTGGAGTGTACAGCTTATTGTGATCATATGGACAGATACTCAAGTCTCTGCTTCGGAACTCTGCAACTCCTTCAGGGTTACCTTTGGTCTCTGTGCAGCCTCTCTGATTAATGCCCTCCTTGTCCGGGCTAAAAGTTTTGGTAGGTGGCCCGCTCTTGGCAGGTTTGTTGTACCATGTTCTTTCCATTTGATAATGGATTTGATTGTGCTCCATGGGATCATCAGAGACTCAGATTTTTTTTGTAACCCAACCCCGATTTGTACTTCTCAAATACTTTTGTCCTTGACTTGTTTTGGAGATCTCCTTGGTCTTCATGGTGTTGTTTGTTTACTGGTGCTTTTTGCTTAATGGTGTTGCAGCCTCTGTGGCATTTCAGTAAAGGTGTGTGTATCCGGCTGGGTGGTGGAACCACTGTGTCAAAGCCCAAGGAAGACCTGAAAGGGCGTGACTAGGAGCCTCACCCAATCCAACCACGGACACGCAGCAGCTAACGAAACAGCAGTCCATGTAGAGACAAGGGAGTTGATCCAGGTGCTACTCCAGGACTGACCTTGGGTAGATTGCGGCTGACCCCTAGGAGCGGATAGCTGTAATGGCCGGGGGGAATGTCCAACAGGTGCAGGCAGGTAGAGAATATGACAGGAACCGCACGTGCAGACAGGAGAGAGATGAGCACTGACGGGTGCAGCTGGCTATGCTGCCATTAAGGTGAGCACTGATGGGTGCAGATGGCTCTGCTGCCATTGAAGTGAGCACTGGCAAGTGCAGCTGGCCCTACTGCTGTTGAGGTGAGCACTGGCGGGTGCAGCTGGCTCTGCTGCCGTTGAAGGCAGCACTGATGGGTGCAGCAGCCTGAGATGCTAGTACAGGGATCTGAGAACTGACAAACATGTTAGGAACAAACTCACAACATTGCACAGGCACCTCCATGTTGGAGGAGGTGGTTTAAATAGTAAGACTTCCAGTTATTGGCTGGGGACACTTTAGAGGAATACGCGCGGCCCCATTAAGAAAGAGGAACTGTGTGCGCTCGTGCTCCAAGCACAGTGCCTGAAGAACTGCTAGGAGTGCGTGAACCCCAGGCAGCAGCAGACCCGAAAGGAGCAAGATGGGAGCCTTGGCGGTTGATGTCTCTGCAGGGAGAAAGTAACTGCAGGCAGAGACGCAGGCGCTACAGTGTGTATATACGACAGCCCAGTGATGCTTAGATTACATACAGATTGACTTCCTTTCACTAAGCATGTGACTTATGAAGGTAATTGCTTGCACTAGAAGTTTTTAGGAGCTTCATTAAAAAAGGGGTGAATACATATGAACATGCCAATTTTTAGGTATTTAATCCCATAAATTTAATTTATGCCTGTATTTTTCTCACTTCACCAACTTAGACTATTTAGTGCTGATTAGTGTTGAGCGATACGATACTGCAAATATTGGGTATCGGCCGATATTAGCTGTATCGGGCTTTCGATTCCGAATACCGATATTTTCGTCATATCGGATACCGGAATCGGGATTGTCACTGTCACTGTCTGTGTCCGTCGGTCGGGTCTGTCACTGTCAGTGTCCGTCGGTCGGGTCTGTCAGGAGTCAGCGGCACTTACCTGGCAGAAGATCTCCGGCGGTCACGGCCTGGACTGCTTCATGGCCGCCATCATCTTTCCCCGGCGGTCACATGCAGTTTCTTGCGATAACTGCAGTGACTGCTGGGTAATCCCGGCCGTAAAGCAGTCAGTCCGATGACGTCACCGCCGGGGAAGCAGGTAATCAGCTGTGCTGCGTCGCGATGACAGGCTCTGCCTGTCATTGCGATGTAGCAGAGCTGGATCGTCGTGGGACAGTCGTTACTATGGACTGCGTCGGACAGGTGGTATACTGTTGGTTTGTTTTTTTTCTTTTTTTTACAGGAGATCGATGGCGTCGCAGGAATGAGAGAGTAATAAAAAAAATGAAAACTGTGTTGTCTCTTATTTCATTAAAATACTTTTTTCTTGCTTTGTCTTTTTTTTATGCATTTAATAACTTTGGGATTAATAATGGATCGGTGTCTTATTGACGCCTCTCCATTATTAACCGGGCTTATTGTCACCGTGCAATCAACGGTGACATTAACCCCTTATTACCCCACTTGCCACCGCTACAGGGCAGTGGGAAGAGCCGGGTAAAGTGCCACAATTGGCACATCTTTTGATGCGCCAAATGTGGGGCTGCTGTAGCCTGGTATTATCAGGCCAAAATCCATGGGCCTTGACAGTCTTTTAATACCAGGCCGCAGCAGTCTGCATTTTACTTGGCTGGTTAACAAAAATAGGGGGGACCCTACGCCGTTTTTTTTTTCGAGGGGATCCCTATTTTTGTTAACCAGCCAAGCTAAGCAGACTGCTGTGGCCTGGTATTATCAGGCTTGCAAGGTCCATGGATATTGGATCCTTACCAGCCTGAAAAACCAGGCCTCAGCAGTCTGCTTCATCTGGCTGGTTAACAAAAATAGGGGGGACCCACGCCAATTTTTTTCGAGGGGATCCCCTATTTTTGTTAATCAGCCAAGATATGCAGACTGCTGTGGCCTGGTATTATCAGGCTGGCAAGGTCCATGGATCTTGGCTCCTTAACAGCCTGAAAATCCAGGCCTCAGCGGTCTGCTTCATCTGGCTGGTTAACAAAAATAGGGGGGACCCCACGCCATTTTTTTTTCGAAGGGAACCCCTATTTTTGTTAATCAGTTCCCTCTGACGTCACTGATGGTGTCCCTGGCTGACCTGAAGTGAAAGTGGAAAGCAATCAATTAAGCTTTCCACTTCCTCTCCTGTCAGCCAGGAGAGGAGCTCATTCATTTGGGGGTTTACTGTGAGGCTGCAGCATTAGCTGCGGTCCCTGCAGTAAACATTAACCCTTTCTGAAGGATTACACCGTGGGACCTGACTGTGCATCGGATTGGTAAGAATAATTTTGCTTTATTATTTTATTTTTATTACAGGAAATGGTTTTAGCAGGTAAATAAAATATGGTCAAAAACTGTGTGATTATTTCATTAAACTTCTTTTTTATTAAAGTGTGTGTGTTTGCTTTTTCTTTCATACAATAGGATTAATAATTGATAGTTGTCTAATTGACAGCTCTCAATTATTAACCTGGCTTAAAGTGACCTTTCAATTGCAAGGTCATTTTAACCCCTTATTAACCCATTTGCCACCGCTACAGGGCAATGGGAATAGACGGGCAAAGTGCCAGAAAGGGCAAATCTAATTAGAGATTTGCCCTTTCTGGGGTGTCTGGGGGCAGATGTTAGTAGCCGGGGGGGGGGGGGGGGGGGCAAAAATAATGGTCCCTCTCTGGGCTATTATTATCTGCCCCCACTCACTGGCTTTGTCTGTCTGGTTGCGAAAATAGGGCGGGAGCCCACGCATTTTTTTTTCAGCAATTTTACACTATATATATATATATATATATATATATATATATATATATATATATATATATATATATATATATATATATATATACACACATGTCATTGAGTTTGTGACACATATATATATATATTTATATTTATAGTTCATACACTTCTACATAGTATAATAGAAAGTTAATTCAATTGCAGGCTTTTGTGAAAATGCAGAACCCGACATGAAATGACACTTGGTGTACATAGGGTTAACCATGTCTTTTCATGTCCTTTGCTATCTGATTTGCACAAACAATTACATCAGTCTATGTGTGCAAAATTTCACACCTGTAGGGGTTAATTAAAGGTGTAAATTCGTAGCAAAAAAGTCCGTTTTTTTTTACAACGAATTTACACCTTTAATTAACCCCTACAGGTGTGAAATTTTGCACACATAGACTGATGTAATTGTTTGTGCAAATCAGATAGCAAAGGACATGAAAAGACATGGTTAACCCTATGTACACCAAGTGTCATTTCATGTTGGGTGCTTCTGTCTTTTCACAGAAGCCGGCTTTACCCGGCAATTGAATCAGAGGATATTTTACTATGTAGAAGTGTATAAACTATACATATATGTATATATATATATATATATATATATATATATATATATATGTCACAATGACATGTATATATATATGTATTCTATGTGTGTATATTTAGTGTTTACAAGGAAATAAAGGTTTTTTTTAGTTGCGATATTTTGTTCCCATAGACTTACATTGGACTTCCGGTATCGGAATCGGATATCGCCGATATTTAGTGATATAGGCGGTACCATTCCGATCCGATATTTTTAGATATCGAGCAGTATCGCTCAACACTAGTGCTGATGCATCACACACAAATCAGATTATAAAAATATTTAAACACAGGTTGTAATGAAACAAAATAAGCAAAAAGCCAAGGGAGGTGAATATTTTTGCAAGCCACTGTATAATAGCATAGATGTAACTTTTTTTCACATAGTTCATCATAAAATTCTTTGAAGTTCGTCGGTTCTTTTCTCATAGAAACTGGAAAGTCAGGCTAAAGGGAAACTGCTGCAATTGTACACAAAGTCACATTTGGATAAAATTTTAAAAAACATTAGTAGAGTACAATAAATTTCATAAAAAGGGATTTTTATTTTCTGGTTTTGGATGGAGGAGCAAACAGTGGTAAAGTGGCAAAATGGTGACCTTTGTAATATGACGACTAGACAACACCACAGGTAAAGCAGTGTCAGCCAGTGATTGAGAAGAATCTCTAACTTTTCTGCAGTTAGTGGTTACTACTCACCTGGGTCTTTATCTGTAGGAATCTCCTCTTTACACCACTCATCTCTCCTCACATATGTCTCTGTAGTATTAATATGGGTCAGATCTTTACCCTAAAACAAATATTGCAAAAGTCACAGACAGATGGAGAAGTCGCATCTATGAGCAGCTCCATCTCCTCCATTCTGATTACACAAGTATAACACATATAAGACTGAGCACAAGACCTTCACAGCCGTCTACACATCATAGGGGAGATCTCATGACACCTTCTCTCCATCTACCTGATTATCCTGAGGAACATCGGGTTCTTCTTGTTTACAGTCCTGTGGAAGAAGAGGACGGAGACATCTCTCTGGTGTTGTCCTCTTACTGGATAGATCTGGAGGAAACACATACAGGGACTGAATTCATTCTTTACATACAGATAATTATAGGCCGTGTGTATTTAGTCCTGTCTATTACCTGGTGATGTGAGGGGCTGGGGAACCTCCATCATGACGTCCTTGTACAGATCTTTGTGTCCTTCTAAATACTTCCACTCCTCCATGGAGAAATAGATGGTGACATCCTGACACCTTACAGGAATCTGACACATAAAATGATACCATCATCCCACCGATCCTTTCATAGCGTCACTGTATAATGTCCCAGCATTCCCAGCACTGTCACCTCTCCAGTCAGCAGCTCAATCATCTTGTAGGCGAGTTCTAGGATCTTCTGGTCATTGATGTCCTCATGTATCAGGGGGTGAGGTGGAGGCCCAGTGATTGGGCTCAGGACTCTTCCCCACCCCTCAGACACAGGGGCCTGACAGCGCTCCATAGAGATCTTCTTCACTACTGTGTGATCCTGGTTATAAAGACACACAATAATAAATCTCACTACAGACATTTCCAGAGTCCTCACCTCTCCAGTTCTGTCCATCTGTTATTCCCATAGATAAGAATGATGTAATGGGACGTCATCAGAATCTCTCACCTCTCCAGTAAGCTGGAAGAGGATCTCTAAGGCCTGTTTCACACATCCGGCGGGCGCCTAAACGGCGCCCCGGCATTTAGCCGCAGCGCCGCATGCGGTATTTTCTCTGAACAACGGATGTGCCGCATCCGGTTTTTCGCCGCATCCGGTTCACGAATGCGGCAAAAAACCGCATACGTCTCATCCGGTGTATCCGGTTGGCATCCGTTGACGCCGTAATGAGCCGGATCCGGCTTTTAAGCACACCCATTTTGGGGCCCTTTTTGGGGTTCCAAATATGATTGGCTACTGTAATCCTATATATACACTGCTCCTACATCCCTTCTTTGACAGGTTGTAGAGGAGAAAGTGCAGTTTGGAGAGAAGAGCAAGTAGCAAGTGATTGGCGAACATGGAACCCATTATCGGCAATATCTTCAGGAATCTTGTTGATTTTACTGCGGAGATGAATCGATTGAGGTTTATCGTTCTGGAGAAGGAGCTAAAGTTTGAGGAGCAGCGGCGTCAGCGCCTGCGAAGTCGCCGCCGTATGTGGATCCACCCCATCACGTCACAGAGATTAACTCGTGGTGTCTATTCCACACTGAACATGGAGCTGCGACAAAATCCAGAGAAGTTTTTTGCCTATCTGCGGATGAATATAGAAAACTTTGATGATTTGCTGGAGTGTGTTGGAGACAAAATTAAAAAAATCGGACACCTACTGTCGGTTCTCGATATCTCCGGCGGAGCGTCTCATGGTGACTATAAGGTAAGCTATATGTATTGGTTCTGTTTGCTTGAGCGCACTTTTATCATTAATTGAACATCACAGGCCAACTAGGAAACCATATGAGTAGCCCCAAATCTAGTTATAAAACAGTCTTTCTCCTAGATATTATTATTTTTGGTATCTCCAATAGTCGTAGCTGAGTTCTGGTATGTAATGCTGCGTTTCTGAAATAATTTGTATTTTCTAATTTGTTTTCAGATTTCTGGCAACTGGCGAAACTCTATCATCGCTCCATTTTCAGTATCGGATTGGAATCTCCACACTATCCGGCATAATAAAGTATACTTGTCGTGCTCTGTGGGATACTTTGGTTGGAGAATTTATTCCAGAGCCAACAACACAGCGGTGGCTTGAAATAGCGGACCAGTTTCTAGCCATCTGCCAGTTCCCCAATTGCCTGGGGGCCGTTGATGGAAAGCACATCCGCATTCAAAAGCCAAAAGGAACTGGATCTGAATTCTTTAACTATAAGAAATATTTCTCTATCGTCCTGATGGCTATTGCAGATGCGCACTACAAGTTTATCGCGGTGGACATTGGGTCTTATGGACGGTCTAATGACTCCCAAGTCTTTAAAATATCTGCTATGGGACGTAAATTGTATGGAAACCGTTTTCAGTTTCCCCCCCTAGGCCACTGCCTCAAACCTCAGGCCCACCAATGCCATTCGTTTGTGTAGGTGATGAGGCATTCCAGCTGTCCCAACACCTATTGAAGCCGTATGCCAGCAGAGAATTGACACATACAAAGCGGGTATTTAACTACCGCCTCACAAGAGCCAGACGGATGGTGGAGTGTGCCTTTGGCATTATGACAGCAAAATGGCGTGTCCTTTTGACTGCAATAAACTTGAAGACCGAGACTGTTGATGATGTAGTGAAAGCGTGCGTGGTCCTCCATAATTTTGTCCTAACCAAGGAACCAATTTCTCTGGAGGACCACAATCAAGAAACAACTTTGCACAACTACATCAACATTACCACTCGCAGTACAGTTGCAGTTTCTAGAATGACCAGTTTGCTCAATACTTTGTGTCACCGGAAGGTAGTGTTGACTGGCAGGATGACAGAGTGTGATAAATGTATTGTTTCTTTTAATAATTTTCTTTACCCACAATAAACCTTTAATAGTTTACTTGTCTACCTTCTTGTGTGTTTTCTACTATAACCTTTTTGCCATTGTTGTGTCCATGGCTGTCACCTTTTGTCCAAAAAAGTGTACATTGTAGGCCATGTTTCCCCAACTGCAGTCCTCAAGGCCCACCAACATGTCAAGTTTTCAGTCTTTACTTTGTATTGCTCAGGTGATAATTGCCTCACCTGTGCAATACAAAGGAAATACTGAAAACAATACCTGTTGTTAGGCCTTGATGACTGGATTTGGTGACACATGGCCTACAATGTACCCTTTTTAGGACAAAAGGTGAAATTGTATTAACAAAAGTATTTCACCATTTGTCCTACAAAAAGTGTACATTATGTTTCCCCTACTCCAGTCCTCAAGGTCCACCAACATGTCAAGTTTTCTGTCTTTATTTTGTATTGCTCAGGTGATAATTGCCTCACCTGTGCAATACAAAGGAAATACTGAAAACATGATATGTTTTTGGTGGGCCTGGAGTAGGGGAAAATCAATTAATCAATTAAAATAAATTAATGGTATATCAATTAACAAACCGGATGCGGCTACCGGATGCGGCGGACGCCGCGATGCGGCGCATTGCGGCGTCCATAGACTTTCATTGTAAAAAAGAACCGCATGCGCCGCATCCGGCGCATGCGGCTTTTTCGCCGCAGACAAAAAACGTTACATGCAACGTTTTTTCCAGACACCGGACGGTGACCAGACACCGCATCCGGCACCAACCGGACGCGCCGCAGTGACATGCGGCGCCATGCGGCGCTTAATAAAAGTCAATGGGAAAAAAACCGCATGCGGCGCTTACGGTTTTGTGATGCGGCGCTGCGAAAAAATGCCGGGGGCGCCGCAAGGGGAAAAACGGATGTGTGAAACAGGCCTAAGGTGAGGTGTAATATCCTCTCCCACATCTTTTCTCTGTCCCTATCCATCACTGACGGTTCAATCAGGAAAATTTTCTCACATAGAAGACCTCCACTGAGAGGTTCAGATATAATATGGACCTGAATGGGAAGAAGATGAACAGATGTAAAATCATAAAGAATCCATGTAATAATACAATTACTGGATAACTAAAAGGGAAACATCAGGAAATATAGCGTTTAAATGTTGTATTCTCAGATCGTATAAACTGATATATCATAAACCCACCCACTTACTGCACTAGTAACTTGGATGTGACTATAAAATGGGACTCCGCTTCCCACATGTACCTGTCCATTCAAATACCACAATAGGCTGACAATGAGCTAATCGCATCCCACAGCCAGCTCACATGTGGAACCCCAGTAGTCCGGTTGCCACAGTGGCATTGCTTCCCTCACAGGGGGGGTGATGTCATGCCTGGAAGCAAGGAGGGGTCCCTTTAACAGGTAACACCAGCATCCAACACTTTTCCTGACACCAGACAAGAAGGGGGAGCTCTAACACCTGGTTTCAGGGGAGCTTCCCTATAAGTTCTGGCCTGGAGGCGGGGTTAGCAGTCTGTGTGGAGAGTCTGAGTGAGACAGAGAAGAGAGAAGTTGAGGAGAACCTGGGGAGTGGAGCTGCAACAAAGCTCACCCCAGAGTTGAGCGTTAGAAAACGGACACCGGAGTCCGAGGTTGCACAGGTACTGAAGTCCCGGCAGCTAAATCCAGAGGGCAGGAGATTGCAGGTCTCCTGGCCCCATCTAACCCCTGGCGGCACAGCAGCATACCAGAGCCGCCACAAAGGAGCGACACCTGTAATAGGCTCAAGCTGCCTGCCATACGGGCAAGAATTTAAGGATAGGGAGAAGAACTTGAGCAGAGCTTAACCCCTTAACGACCAAGCCATTTTGTAGGTTAAAGACCAGGCCAATTTTTACAATTCTGACCACTGTCACTTTATGTGCTTATAACTCTGGAACGCTTCAACGGATCTTGGCGATTCGGATCTTGGCGATTCTGAGATTGTTTTCTCGTAACATATTGTACTTCATGATAGTGGTAAAATTTCTTCAATATAACTTGCGTTTATTTATGAAAAAAACGGAAATATGGCAAAAATTTTGAAAATTTTGCAATTTTCAAACTTTTAATTTTTATGCCATTAAATCAGAGAGATATGTCACAAAAAATAGTTAATAAAGAACATTTCCCACATGTCTACTTTACATCAGCACAATTTTGGAACCAACATTTTTTTTTTGTTAGGAAGTTATAAGTGTTAAAAGTTGACCAGCAATTTCTCATTTTTCCAACAAAATTTACAAAACCATTTTTTTTAGGGACCACCTCACATTTGAAGTGAATTTGAGGGGTCAATATGACAGAAAATACCCAAAAGTGACACCATTCTAAAAACTGCACCCCTCAAGGTGTTCAAAGCCACATTCAAGAAGTTTATTAACCCTTTAGGTACTTCACAAGAATTGAAGCAATGTGGAAGGAAAAAATGAACATTTAACTTTTTTCCCAAAATTTTTCTTTTGACACAATTTTTTTAAATTTTATCAAGGGTATCAGTAGAAAATGAACCACAATATTTGTTGTACAATTTCTCCTGAGTACACCGATACCCCATGTGTGGGGGTAAACCACTATTTGGGCGCATGGCAGAGCTTGGAAGGGAAGCAGCGCCATTTGTCTTTTTTGGCTGGAATTGAGATTGGATGCCATGTCGCATTTGGAGAGTCCATGTGTGCCTAAACAGTGGAAACCCCCACAAGTGACCCCATTTTGGAAACTAGACCCCCAAGGAACTTATCTAGATGTGTGGTGAGAGTTTTGAACCCCTAAGGGCTTCACAGAAGGTTATAACGTAGAGTTGTAAAATTAAAAAGTCATATCTTTTCCACAAAAATGATCTTTCCACCACCAATTTTTATTTTCCAAAGGGTAACAGGACCCCAAAAGTTATTGTGCAATTTGTCCTGACTCTGAGTATGCTTATACCCCATATGTGGGGGTAAACCACTATTTTGACGCATGGCAGAGCTCGGAAGGGAAGGAGCGCCTTTTTCAACTGCAGACTTTGATGGAATGGTCTGCGGGTGTCATGTCAAGTTTGGAGAGCCCCTGATGTGCCTAAACAGTAGAAACCCCCCACAAGTGACTCCATTTTGGAAACTAGACCCCCAAGGAACTTATCTAGATGTGTGGTGAGCACTTTGAACCCCCAAGTGCTTCACAGAAGTTTATAACGTAGAGCCGTGAAAATAAAAAAAAATCATATTTTTTTTCCACAAAAACTCTTTTTGCCCCCAAATTTTTATTTTTATAAGGGTAACAGGAGAATTAGGACCCAAAAGCTATTGTGCAATTTGTCCTGAGTACACTGATACCCCATATGTGGGGGGGAACCACTATTTTGATGCATGGCAGAGCTCGGAAGGGAAGGAGCACCGTTTTTAAATGCAGACTTTGATGGAATGGTCTGCGGGTGTCATGTCGCGTTTGGAGAGCCCCTGATGTGCCTAAACAGTAGAAACCCCCACAAATGACCCATTTTGCAAACTAGACCCCCCAAGGAACTTATCTAGATGTGTGGTCAGCACTTTGAACCCCCAAGGGCTTCACAGAAGTTTATAACGTAGAGCCGTGAAAATAAAAAAAAAAATTTTTTTTCCACAAAAATGACCTTTTTGCCCCCAAATTTTTATTTTTATAAGGGTAACAGGAGAAATAGGACCCCAAAATTTGAAGTGCATTTTGTCCTGAGTACGCTGATACCCCATATATGGGGGGGAACCACTGTGATCTCCTTATTGCGATCTTTGGGAGGCAGAATGAACAAATCCACAAAGGTGTATTTTTACGCCGTTCCTCGTGTGGTATTAGTGATTAGGTGACTTTATTCCTCGGACCGGTGCGATTACGGCGATACCAGATTTACACCCTTTTTTCATGTTTAGCTTCTGTCACACTCTAAAAGACGCTTTTTTTTTGGAATAATTTTTTGTAAGAAATTTTTGCATCGCCGTATTTTGAGAGCTATAATTTTTCCATATTTCGGCCGACAGAGTTATCTGTGGGCTTATTTTTTGCGGGACGAGCTGACGTATTTATTGGTACCATATTCGGGCACATAACGTTTTTTTATCGCTTCCTATTCCGATTTTTGTGGAAGCAGAATGAACAAAAAACAGCAATTCAGGAATTGTTTTTTTTTTTCCCTCCGTTCCGCGTGTGATAAAATTGATAAAGCAGCTTTATTCTTCAGGTCACTGCGATTACAGCAATACCTCATTTATATATTTTTTTATGTTTTGGCGTTTTTTACACAATAAAAAGTTTTATAGAAAAAATAATTATTTTTGCATCAGTTTATTCCGCGAGCTATAACTTTTTTATTTTTTCGCTGATGATGCTGAATAGCGGCTTGTTTTTTGCGGGACAAGATGACGTTTTCAGCTGTACCATGATTATTTATATCCGACTTTTTGATCGCGTGTTATTGCACTTTTTCCAAGCGGTGTGATGATACCGCTTGGAAAAAGTATAATTTACTACTTTTTTTGTGGTTTTTTTTTTTACGGCTTTCACTGAAGGGGTTAACTAGGGATACGCTTTTATTGATAGGATTTTTACGGATGCGGCGATACCAAACATATGTGTTTTTTTTGTTTTTTGTTTTTTTTATTACATAAAAATGTGTATTTTTAGGGGATTTTTTTAAAATTATTTTTTAATATTTTTTTTACAATTTTTTGTAAAAAATGCTTTTTTTTTTTTTTTTTACTTGTCCCTTTATTGGACTTTCATTTTTTTACTTTTTATTGCAATTACAATGCATTGCAATGCTCCAGCATTGCAATGCATTGTAACTATAGTGAAAGCTGCTGTGACCATGATCACAGCAGCTTTCTGTAGCTACATGACCCGGAGGTTGTCATGACAACCCCCGGGTCATCAAGGCAGAGATCGGGCCCTGCAAATACATTGCAGGGCGCCGATCTGAGGCAGAGGGAGCTCCCGACCCTCTGCCTCCCCCCCCCTGAGCGCTGCGATCGCGCTCGATCGCAGCAGTCAGGGGGTTAACAGCCAGGGGCGGTGGGGGCGCCGCTCCTGGCTGTCAGTGCAGGAAGCCTGGCCACTGCAGCGCCGGCTCCTGCACTGATCGCGCTGGAGAAGCTGAAATTTCAGCATCTCCTGCGCGATCGCTGCTGTGTTTGGTCAGTCAGATTGACTGACCAAGCACAGCGCTGTAGGTGTGGGGACCGACGGCAAAGGTCCCCGCACCGCTTGCTGTGCCTGTCAGCTGTCTGTGACAGCTGTCGGCACTGATCTACCACTGCGTGTTTACACGCAGTGGTAGATCAAAGGGATGACGTGCACATTAAGGGGTTAAAGCAGCAAGGACCTCAGAGTACAGCGCAGTAGGAAGGCCTCCGAACCCACCTGGCTAAGTGGATCCTAAATTGCTTTCAGGCTGCCTGGATCCCCATTACCATCTGTTATCATTGCCCTGGTGTGCATCTTGAACCACCCAGTAAAGGTAAAGGAAAATACAGCCCTTATGTACTCCAGTTATTTCCTGCACTCCAATGTCTACGATCCCTTACAAAACTGTACCGGTAGCCCTGGGGCCCGCTCCAACTGTGGAGAGCAGAACCATCCCAGCTGCATCACCATCAGCCCCAGCGGTCTCCTTTAGCAGCGTTGGCTATCTATTGCCGAACACCACAGGTGGCGTCACAAACTAATCCCCTATAAACTATTCCATAAAGACTTGCTTTACATTTTTATTGGACACCCAGGGCCACGGACTGGATCACTGCTGCCGTGGCAATTCCCATAAAGAACCGTCCGACCCGGTCCGAGTACTCCACAGCCCTGGTGGGCGCTCCAAACACATCCACACCACACTTCCACAGGTCTCGCAGCCACCACTCACCACTTTGATAGGCCACCGAGACACCTGCACCTGCCTACTAGTACACATTCACAGCTAACTTTTGGAAGCATCTGATAAGTATTCTTCTTCGACTTTGGCATACACAGAATAAAACAACCAAGCTAAACTTTTCCTCTTTCAGGTTGTGGCTACATTTAGAGCTGCAAGGAACAAACTTATTAAGATTTAAATTATAAAAAGTAAAGTACTTTGCTTAAAAAATGACAAAAAATGAAGATTTACACACAAGGCAAAAATAGCACAAAAGTAAATGGGTTAAACACAGAAACATCTTACAGATTGAACCTTTTGGAGGAGGAGATCACAGCAGAAATTAGGACAGATTTACAATTCACGTTAACTCTCCTGGATCTGACAATGAGTTTTTCTGGAGGAGATATTATAAAGGGTCTCAGGTAAGAAGAGGATGGCTAATTGTATGCACACAAAAATGGGGCAATGACTTCATATTATATTTCTGTGGTTTCTTGAGGCTGAAAATCCTAATGGTTGAACCCAGACGGAATTATGTTCTCAGATCACAGATATATCTGTGGATGGTGATATCAGATTACTATTGATACGGCATCCTAATATTACATTTCCATTGTGCCATGTGATGCTAGAGACGTCCAGCCTGCCTCAGGGACAATGATCTTCAACTTTGATGTAGCACCTATTTGTTAATGAGGAAGTACAGAGTAAAAGTTTCCTCTTCCAGAAACTGTCAGCTACTCATAATAAATATATCTACACAGCATGCCATAATGCACCAGTTTCCGTTTCCTAGGACACGAATATCCAGATATCCATTGATAGGAGTGAAAGCAACTCAAGGACCCACGGATTAATATCCTCTCTATATACCTTTCTACTAAACTCCAGGATTGCTGTTGAGAGTACATGGCAGCAATTAATCCCTTCTATCACTGATGATCAGTGGAGTGATGCCCTAGAGGCACATACGATGGTGTCGCCAGCCGCAAATAATAAGTTAATTCAACTATATATCCTACATCAATCTTATCTGACCCCGAGGAGACTATATAGATGTGGCAGACAGGTAACTGATGAGTGACATAGGTGCGGGGAATCACCAGCGGACTTCTGGCATCTTATCTAGAATTGTGGGATAATATAAAGATACTGGAGCGAAGTGATAACTACATTAGAACGGATAATTGGGATATCAATTAATGTAGTCCAGAGTTGTGTATCTTGGTATAGTGGATGAAGAATTGTGGTTGCACTATGATAAAATATTTCTCCGGGAGGTTGTATGCATGGCTAGGAAAGCAAAAGCTCTAAGACCTCTTTCACACTTCAGTCGTGCGACGTCAGTCAAAATCTGCCAAAGTGTGAAAAAAGCGGATCCGACATTTTTTTTTGGGCGGATCCGCTTTTTTCCCATTGACTTGCATTAGTGGCGGATTTTGACGGATGGTCGTCCGTTGGATCCGTTTTTTGACGGATCCGCCATAAATTTGGCGTCCGCCATTTTTGGAAAACGTTCAATGCAACGTTTTTTTTTGTGTGCGTCAAAATGGTCTCTTATGGGTGGCGAATCAGCGGCCATCCGTTTTTGACGGAATCCGCCAGCGGATCCGTTGCTCCCATAGAAAATCCAAACATACTGTCTGGAATGTGTCTCTCTCTCTGTGCCAGACATGCGTACCTGCATTTTCCGGGTTCAAAAGTTCATGACGGATCCGTCTGAAAACAGATCCGTTTGCACCCGTTTTTGCACTTTTCTAGCGGATCCGCTATTTTCACACTTTGGTGGATTTTAACTGACGCCAAACGACTGAAGTGTGAAAGAGGCCTAAGGTGGATGGGGGGGAAGCCTCCTACTATTAATCAGTGGAAAAAATCAGTGAATGATATAATACCATATGAGAATATATTATATAGAAATAGAAGATGCCCTCACAAATTCCATAGGATATGGGAGAGATGGTGTGATTCACCCTTAACGCATCTATCCCCTAGTGCCATGACTTCACCTATCTCACAATATGAACACTGATGTTGTCCCTGTCAATATGTGGAAGGTGATGATGTGTGTAAACTGCAAGAGTGTACTTTTATTATGACCCCAACTGGTACGTGATCTGAGAACCTGTTAATTCAATTCAGTGTGCAATGCTTCATAATGGAAATTTTCCTAATATGCTATGTTCTATATTGTTTCTTCACCTTTTTTTTCTTATTTGTTTACTCTATTATTGAGAGTGTAATGTTACCTACATGTTATTGTAAAGGGTGACTGTTTAGATCATTCTGACCATATACTGTGGTATTATATGTTTGTAACTTTATCCTGTGAAATCTTTCAATAAAAAGAGTTAAAAAAATATATATCTACACAGAGGAAGCTTCAGTGATTGTGATTAATCTGAAACTGAACACAATCCATTACATGGAACATAAGTTGAATTGCTAAAACATCTAGCAGTTTCTTCCTCGGATTCGGACTCGGCAGCTGAATACGTTCCTCATAGACTCATCTTCCATAACGCTAATTCTCGTCTAATTTACAGACACTGGAATCGGCATTAGTAATACTGCAGGAGATATTAATTACACGTGAGATGAGAGATAACTACTTCATGATGAGGACGACATCTTCATCTTCTACTACGGCTCTAGGAACATATCTGGCCAGAGTCCGTCACTGACTCCATCACCACCGGCCACCTGTATGAATGTTTGTGTGTGTGGGGGAGTCGAGAGAGAATGATCATTAGGCCAACACTTATCTAATGTGTATGGACCATTAGTATTACACTGAGAGGCAGGGATAATACCCCGCACTACAGTAGTACAGGGCATCACCGGAGCAATCAGAGCTTGTATGTTGTACGATCGCACTACTGAGGACTCTTGAAGGAAGTTTAAAAAAAAGTTTTAAGTGAAGAAAAGACGGATTTTGGTAAGAACTTACCTGTAAAATCCTTTTCAGCGAAGGAAGGAAAGGAGACACACTAGTTCATAACTAGTGGGTAGGCGGAGCCCAGATAGGATTGACACCTCAGATTAAAAAGAGTATTGACCGGCCCCTCCAGCACGGGCTCCTCCTACTCCAGCTTTCTCCAGTCGTACCCAAGCTTAAGAAAGAGCAATATCACCAGCGGAGCAACATAACCCCTTCTGAAGGACTTCAGAGAAAAATACAAAAGTACAGGTTATGCATACATTTGGCAAAGAAAAACCACACAGTTCCAGGTACTACTCACTGAACCTGACTACTGCGATAAGCTGGCAATGCTGGAACAGAGCCGTAGCGCGTCGACCTCAGCCCAGAAAATCGCTATCAGAGAAGGGTCACGCTGCATCTGTAATACAACAACACACTTCTGCCATGGGAGGGAGCTGTGTCTCCTTTCCTTCCTTCGCTGAAAAGGATTTTACAGGTAAGTTCTTACCAAAATCCGTCTTTCAGCTGCAGATGGAAGGAAAGGAGACACACTAGTTCATAACTAGTGGGACGTCCCAAAGCAGTCCAAAAATTAGGGTGGGAAAAAAAAAACCAAAAGAGGCAGAAACCCATCAACCTAGATAAATGCGCAACAGGCGCCAAATACAAGTTAACTAAAACTTAAATTACCGCTGCCTGCAGGACCCTACGTCCTAAGGCCGCATCAGCGGAAGCACTGACGTCCACCTTATAAAACTTTGTAAATGTGTGGACGGAACGCCAGGTCGCCGCTCGGCAGAACTGAGCTGCCGAAGCCCCTTGATGAAAGGCCCACGATGGAGCCACAGCACTCGTGGAGTGAGCTCGAATCTTAATCGGGCAAGGTTCGCCTTTAAGACGGTAAGCCTCCAAAATGGCTGACAGAATCCAACGAGCTATAGAAACCTTGGAAGCTCGTTGACCACGCCTGCGACCTGCTGGAATCACAAACAGAGAAACTGACTTCCTAAAACCTTGAGTAACAGACAAATAGAACTTCAAGGCCCGCACCAAATCCAATTTGTGCAAGTCTCGTTCCTTTGCATTCTTCGGGCCCGGGCAAAGCGAGGGCAACACAATATCCCGGTTAACATGAAATTGCGACACCACTTTAGGTAGAAAGTCGCCCCGTGTGCGAAGCACTACTCGATTCGGGTAAAACTCCAGGAAAGGAGGCGAGCAAGAAAGAGCTGCCAACTCAAAAACCCTTCTTAAAGAGGTTACCGCCACTAAGAAGGCAACCTTCCAAGAAAGTAAAGAAAGTCTAGCAGAACCCATAGGCTCAAAAGGCACATGCTGAAGAGCCTTCAAGACAAGGTTGAGCCGCCAAGAAGACACAGGCGCCTTCCGCGGTGGAAACTGACGAGTTACTCCGCGAAAAAAGGAACGTACGTCCCTATCCCTACGCGAGGCGATAGCCTTCCGAAACAGCAAGGACAGGGCAGAAACCTGGCCTTTCAGAGTGCTAACTGCTAAACCTTTGTCCAACCCGTACTGCAGAAAAGCCAACAGATTGGGAATGGAAAAAATCCTCGGATTCCTTGAAGAACCCGAACACCACGAAAAGAAGGCTTCTCAGCTGAAAAACCTCTACGGGTCAATATTTCGGTCTCAAGAGCCACGCCGTCAAACGCAGAGACTTCAAGTCCGGATGACGAATGGGCCCCTGGGATAACAGATCCGGGCGAAGAGGAAGTGGAAATGGCGGTACAGCCAAAAGCGACACCAGTGTCGAGAACCACGTCCTCCTTGGCCAATCCGGGGCTATCAACATAGCCGGAATTCTCTCCAGTCTGATCCGACGCAGCACCAGAGGAAGTAAGGATATCGGCGGAAACACATAGACTAGCTCGAAATGGTCCCACGGAGCCACCAGAGCATCCACCGCCACAGCCTTCGGGTCCTTGTACCTGGATATGAAGGTCGGTAGTTTGGCATTGAACCTGTATGCCATCAATCCACTTGGGGAGTTCCCCAACGGGAGCACAGCAGTGCAAAAATTTCCGGATGGAAACTCCATTCTCCAGGATCCATCTTCTCGCGACTGAGGAAGTCCGCCGTGGTATTCTGGACTCCTGGAATGTGAATCGCAGAGATGGCTGGAACCCTGGTCTCGGCCCATAGCAGGATCCGAGACACCTCCATCATGAGCCTGGAGTTCCTTGTCCCGCCTTGGTGGTTGATATACGCGACCGCCGTCGCGTTGTCTGTCTGCACTCGGACTGGCAGACCGCTCAAAGGGACCGTCCAGAATTTTCGGGTGTAGACATGCCGATTCAATCCTTGAGATCCAAAATAGGCAAAATTTGTCCTCCTTTTTGGGGACCACAGAGAGGTTGGAATAAAAATCCTCTTCCCCGGTCCTCTGCGGAACCAGTATCACCACACCCTTCTGCAGAAGGGAATCGAACTCTCGTAGTAGAGCGGCAATTAGTTCGGCTCTGACAGAATGCGAGATTGACAAAAACTGTCCGGGGTCAAGAAAGAAACTCTATGAAGTAGCCTGCCAACACAACCTGTGTCACCCAGGTGTCCGACACATGGGAAACCCAAGTCGGTTTGAATTGGAGTAAACGACCCTCCACTCGAGAGCGCTCGAGTGAGACCCAGACGTCAGACCGCTTTAGCGGGTTTTTTGCCAGCTTCTGACTTAATGTAAGTTCTGTTTCCAGGGTATGCGGAATTTCTGAGAATTCCCCCTTTTTTTTTTTTTTTAAAAAGAGAGGAACGACCCAAACCCCAGAGGGTTGACCGGATCATCTCCTGAACCGAAAGGACCGCCGACAACTACCGGCACTAGTCCTGCCAGACGCAGAAGTCACAGCTCTGCGCTGCGGTAAAGCTGTTTCTGTTGCCTCAGCAATCAGCTCTGTGAGGTCAGATTCAAATAGCTGACCACTTTGTAAGCTAAAAATAGCAAACCCTGCTTGGAAACTGCGTTCCACTGTCTAAGCCACAGTGCTCTTCTGACTGTGACTGCCGAGGATTGCGCCCTGGATTCTGTTCCAGCAGGTCCTGCAGACTCGCCTTCCTTTACCAGGAAGATTTGCTAAGCTGGATAAAGGGACATTCACTTCAGGAGATCCAATTAACAATCAACTCCGTAGAAAACGGATACAGTTTGTAAAGTCGTCGCGACCTATGCGACTCCTGAAATATCCGGGCCGACTTACCCGAACGTCTAGTTACCTCTCTCCGGTAACTGTAACGCCCTCATGATCCATGAGAGAGGCCGAGTGTCCCTGCCGATCCTCCTTGTCCGAAACGGACATCTTCGCTACGCGAGAAGGAAGGCACCGATTTGTGTCGCTTCCTTGAGAGGATCTAGCTGACACTCCATAACCTAGAAGGTCAGACAGGCCATCAATAGAAACTAGCGAGGGCCTCCATTTTGACACCACTGGAACCTCCGACCGCTGCGCATGACGCCGTCGAGGTCTGCGTGTCAGATTGTCCGCATCTGACATGTCCTTGCACAGTATATAGCAGGCTAAAAACTGTCAGTAACTAGAACAGTGTGTTTCTTAAAGAAAAAACAATCGCTGAAGGGTTAAAGCTCTTAAAGAGAGAGCTACCCCAGCTTTAAGAATTAACCGCCTAAGAAGGGGTTAAAGTAGCAGACTCCCCACAACCTTGATAATGAAAAAGTTGTGCGAGCCCCAAGTGCCTCTTATAAGGCAGCAGCTGCAGGACAGCTATGCCACATTAATCAGAAAAAACGTTCCACAAGATCGCTAAAAAATTGCGCTATTTTGTATATCGCAATGACCGCCAAAGTTGTTAAGGAGATCGCTAACCGCTTATGCGATGTTAATGAGATCGCCCAGATTGGCAGCTACTAGCGACATTAAAAAATAATCACACAAACGATCGCAAGTATGCGTCGTTATCAGGATCGTTAGTGGGAACGTATAGTGGCATTATTAAAATCGCAGACTCCCCACAACCTCTTTATTATTATTGAAAAGAGTGTGCGAGCCCCTTATGCGATAACAGCCGCAGGACAGCGCTAACTGCCACTCATTAGTGCCCCAGAAGGCACCCGCGCTGTGGGGGTGAAGGGGTTAAGCTTCTGCCCGGAGGGGTAGAAGCGACTCACCCAGCTGGTCTGTTGTAACGTTGCCAGGAGGGGAGGAGAGAGAAAAGCCCGAGGAAGTTTCAGCCTGACTTCATTAATGGCCGCCGCGCTGTGCCTCCGTGTGCTCCATGAGAGAAGCCGGAAATGGAGACTGCAGTAAAGCGCGCGCTCAGAGCGGCGCGAAAATTCAAATAAAAATGCGCGCATCCTCTCTCCTATGTCCTGCAGGCATTAACCTGCGGACAAAAAACACCAGTCACCGACATGTATTGTACAGCGGCTGCCGCAGCAGTCGCTTAAGCACTCACACACATTAATAAAAATGCGGGGTACTCACCAGCCGAAGCGCCACAGGGACCCCCAGGGGTTTCTGGCGCTATGCCCATGCTTCCCCCCAGGGCGGGGAACGCAGTGACCCCTGCAGCGCGGTTTGCGTCCCCGCCAGGGAAGCCATCCTCATCCCCCTGGGCCGGCATGATTCTGCAGGGACTACCATCAGGGTAATACAGATCCGCCAAGGGAGAGGTTGGGGTCCAGCAGCGCTGAGACCCCTGAGACCTCTAGACCACTTCTGGTGATCCAAGTCTCTTGTCCGAGTAAAATAATAAAATCTTCTGAGGAGCTGTTTCCAGCAGCGACCATCCTCTGGACCTCAAATTTTAGACTGGAGAAAGCTGGAGTAGGAGGAGCCCGTGCTGGAGGGGCCGGTCAACACTCTTTTTAATCTGAGGTGTTAATCCTATCTGGGCTCCGCCTACCCACTAGTTATGAACTAGTGTGTCTCCTTTCCTTCCATCTGCAGCTGAAAGACGGATTTTGGTAAGAACTTACCTGTAAAATCCTTTTCAGCGAAGAAGGAAGGGAGACACACTAGTCATTACTAGTGGGTAGGCGGAGCCCACATAGGATAGAAACACCTCAGATTAAAAAAGTGTTGACCGGCCCCTCCAGCTAGGGCTCCTCCTACTCCAGCTCTTCAGTCGTACACAAGCTAAGGAAGAGCAAATATCACCAGCGTAGCAACATAACCCCTTCTGAAGAACTTCAGAGAAAAAACAAGAAGATAGGTTATGCATATAACAGAACAAACCACACAGTCCCAGGTACTACTCACTGAACCTGACCACTGCGATGAGCTGGCAATGCTGGAAAAGAGCCTTAGCACGCCGACCTCAGCCCAGATAATCGCTATCAGAGAAGGGTCACGCCGCATCTGAAAACTCAACAACACACTTCTGCCATGGGAGGGATCTGTGTCTCTCTTCCTTCTTCGCTGAAAAGGATTTTACAGGTAAGTTCTTACCAAAATCCGTCTTTCAGCAGCAGATGAAGGAAGGGAGACACACTAGTCATTACTAGTGGGACGTCCCAAAGCAGTCCAAAAATAAGGGTGGGCAAAAAACCAACAGAGGCAGAAACCCAACAACCTAAATAAATGCGCAACTAGCGCTAAATACAAGTTCACAAGAACTTTAAACTACAGCCGCCTGCAGGACCCTACGTCCTAAGGCCGCATCAGCGGAAGCACTGACGTCCACCTTATAAAATTTCGTAAATGTGTGGACGGAGCGCCAGGTCGCCGTCCGGCAGAGCTGAGCTGCCGAGGCTCCTTGATGAAAAGCCCACGATGACCCCACAGCCCTCGTGGAGTGAGCTCGAATCTTAATTTGGCAAGGTTCGCCCTTAAGTCGGTAAGCCTCTAAAATGGCCGACCGAATCCAACGAGCTATAGAATCCTTGGAAGCTCGTTGACCACGTCGACGACCTGCTGGGATCACAAACAGGGAATCCGACTTCCGAAAACTTTGAGTAATAGACAAATAGAACTTCAAAGCCCGCACTAAATCCAATGTGTGCAAGGCCCGTTCCTTCGCATTCCTCGGCTCCGGACAGAGCGAGGGCAACACAATATCCTGGTTAACATGAAATTGTGACACCACCTTAGGCAGAAAATCACCCCGAGTGCGAAGCACTACGCGATCCGGGTGAAACTCCAGAAAAGGGGGCGAGCAAGAAAGAACCGCCAACTCAGAAACCCTTCTCAAAGAAGTGACCGCCACTAGGAAGGCAACCTTCCAAGAGAGCAAAGAAAGACCAACATAGTCCATAGGCTCAAAAGGCCCATGTTGAAGAGCCTCCAAAACAAGATTGAGCCGCCAAGGAGTCACAAGTGCCTTCCGCGGTGGAAACTGACGGGTTACTCCACGAAAAAAAGGAACGTACGTCCCTACGCGAAGCGATAGCCTTCCGAAATAGCAAGGACAGAGCAGAGACCTGCCCCTTCAGAGTGCTAACTGCCAAACCCTTGTCCAGCCCGTACTGCAAAAAGGCCAACAAATTGGGAATGGAAAAAATCCTCGGGTTCCTGGAAGAATCCGAACACCACGAAAAGAAGGCTTCCCAAGTCTTGTGGTAAATCCTAGTAGTAGCCGGACCTCTGGCAGCTCGCAGAGTGGCAATGACTTTGGCTGAAAAACCTTGACGGGCAAAATTTCGGTCTCAAGAGCCATGCCGTCAAACGCAGAGACTTCAGGTCCGGATGGCAAACGGGCCCTGAGTTAACAGGTTCGGGCGAAGAGGGAATGGAAGTGGAGGCGCTGCCAGAAGTGACACCAGCGTCGAGAACCACGTCCTCCTTGGCCAATCTGGGGCTATCAACATAGCCGGGACTCTCTCCAATCTGATCCGACGCAACACCAGAGGGAGTAAAGATATCGGCGGGAACACATAGATCAGCTCGAATTGGTCCCACGGAGCCACTAGAGCATCCACCGCCACAGCCTTCGGGTCCTTGTACCTGGACATGAACGTTGGTAACTTGGCATTGACCCTGGATGCCATCAAATCCACTTGGGGAGTTCCCCAACGGGAGCACAGCAGTGCAAAAATCTCCGGATGAAGACTCCATTCTCCGGGATCCATCTTTTCGCGACTGAGAAAGTCCGCCGTGAAATTCCGAACTCCTGGAATGTGAATCGCAGAGATGGCTGGCACCCTGGCCTCGGCCCATTCCAAGATTCGAGACACCTCCATCATGAGCTTGAAGCTCCTCGTTCCACCTTGATGGTTGATATACGCGACCGCCGTCGCATTATTTGTCTGTACTCGGACTGGTAGACCGCTTAAAGGGACCGTCCAGTGTTGGAGGCAAAGAAAAATCGCCCTCAATTCCAGAATGTTGATCGGCAGGACAGACTCTTCCGACGACCATACTCCCTGAGTCCAGAGATTGTTCCAGACATCCCCCCAGCCCGTCAGGCTGGCATCGGTGGTTATGACCGACCACCTCGGAGGGAGAAAGGACTTCCCCAGGGATAACACTTCCGGACGTGACCACCATCCTAGAGACTCTCGCACCCTGTGGGAGATGATGACACTGCAATCCAGTGAAACCTGCGATCGATCCCAACGGTTCAAAATGAGCCTTTGGAGAGCCCTGGAATGAAATTGGGCAAACGGGATTGCTTCCATCGACGCCACCATCAAACCCAGAAGGCGCATACACCTTCGAAGGGACATTGCTGTCGAAGACTTCATAACCTGTACATGTCGAAGAAGACTCGCTTGCTTGTCTGGAGGCAGAGACACCACTGCTCGTACCGTGTCGAAATGCATTCCCAAAAACAGGATTGACTGCGACGGTTCCAGAGATGACTTCTCCCAATTGACCAGCCACCCGAAGTCCTCCAGGAGCTGAAGGGATAGATTGCGAGCCGTCACCGCCTCCTCCTTTGAGGACGCCACAATCAGAAGGTCGTCCAGGTAGGGAAGAATCGTAACCCCCTGTCTTCGAAGAATCGCCATGAGAGGTGCCAAAATCTTCGTAAAAACTCTGGGTGCTGAGGCCAACCCGAATGGCAGGGCCACAAATTGGTAGTGGTCCTGACCTATGGCAAAACGGAGGAAGCGTTGGTGGGCCCTTCCGACGGGAACATGCAAATAGGCGTCGCGAATGTCGATTGACACCAAAAAATCGTTCGGCGACAGGGCCGCCACAACGGAGCGAAGTGACTCCATGCGGAATTTTCGGGTGCGGACATACCGATTCAATCTCTTGAGATCCAGAATGGGGCGAAATTTTCCTTCCTTTTTGGGGACCATAAAGAGGTTGGAATAAAACCCTCTTCCCGGTCCTCCGGCGGAACGGGTACCACCACACCCTTCTGCAGAAGGGAATCTACCTCCCGCAGTAGAGCGGCAAATAGCTCGGGCTCTGACGGAATGCGAGATTGGCAAAAACTGTCTGGGGGTCGAGAAAAAAATTCTATGAAGTAGCCTGCCGACACAACCCGCGTCACCCAGGCGTCCGACACGCGGGAAACCCAAGTCGGTTCGAATTGGAGCAGGCAACCTCCCACTCGAGAGCCCTCGAGTGAGACCCTGGCGTCAGTCCGCCTTAGCGGGCTTTTTGTCAGCTTCCCGCTTGTCTTGGCGGAAGCTCTGTTTCCAGGGAGTGCGGGATTTCTGAGCGTTCTTTTTTCCTGAAAAAGAGGGACGACCCGATCCCCAAGAGGGCTGACCGAACCGTCCTCTGGACCGAAAGTACCGCCGACTACTACCGGCACTAGGCCTGCCAGACGCAGAAGTCACAGCTCTTCGCTGCGGTAAAGCCGTTTCTTTTGCCTTTGCCTTGGCAATCAGCTCCGTGAGGTCAGATCCAAATAGCTGACCACCCTTGTAAGCTAAAGATAGCAAACCTTGTTTGGAAACCGCGTCCCCGGTCCACTGTCTAAGCCACAGAGCTCTCCTGACTGTGACTGCCGAGGATTGCGCCCTGGACAGCAGTGACGCAATATCCAAACCTGCATCACTGCCATATCGGGCTGCATCCTCCAACAACTTAAAAAGCCCATCTACCTCGGATAGAGGGGATCCATCTTGCCACGCCGTCCGTAGACGGTCTAGCCAGCTTAGGGAAGCTTTACAAGCACCCATGGACCCTAGTACTGCTCTGAATCCATGACCCGCGGCCTCGTAGATGGATTTCGCCGCCATCTCCGTTTTCCTGTCCAGCGGATCCTGCAGACTCGCCTTCCCTTTAACAGGAAGTAATGATGATTTGCTAAGCTGGGATAAAGGGACATCCACTTCAGGAGAAGGAATCCAATTATCAATCAACTCCGTCGTACACGGATACAGCGTCTCAAATAATCGTGTCCCCGAAAACGTTTATCTGGACACAGGCGTTCCTTCTCCACTGCCTCATTAAGTTCATCCAGAGATGGTAAAGTTGATCGCGACCTATGCGAATCCTGAAACATCCGGGCCGACTTACCAGGACGTCTAGTTACTTCCTCCGGTAACTGCAACGCCTCCCTCATGGCTCCAATAAAAGCCTCTGTACGGCCCAAAAGAGAGGCAGAGTGTCCTGTTGTGAATAGGCTGGAAATGAGTTCTGAGCAGAAGCTCCCTCTGGTGGTTACAAACGGTACTGGACTGTCCAGTGAAGATTGTGAGGATTGGGAATCAGGTGTTACTGACTGGTCTTATATAAGGGAGTCGCCTTCCCATCAGGGTTGCCGGTGATCAATTGTTCTGGTCTCAATCCTTGATTCCTGTTTCCTTGGTAGCCTGCTGTGTCGTGTCTGAATCTCCTGCAAACAGATAAGACATTTTCTTCTTTTTGTTTTTGTGCTTGATTTTTGCATTTTGTCCTGCACTTCTGTGGGGGCCTTCAGGGTCCCTTCTGGGGCTTTTGCCCTCTCAGTTCAGTTCAGCCACTGATGTTTGTACATTTGCTTTTTCCAGTTTTTTCAGTGGCTGCTGTTTTGTTTTTGGTTACACCAGAGAACTAATTTAGGTGGTAGAGGTCGTGTGATCTCAGGTGTTTTTGAAATTAGTAGTGTTGGTGCTTTTCAGGGTTTTTTGGGATTGCAGTAAGTGCCCTTCCTATCCTTTTCTATTTAGTAAGTTTGGGCCCCAACGTTTGCTCATACTATTTTCTGTCTGTGTCAGTATTTCTTCTTGTCTAACCGCCATTACATGTTTGGGGGCTTTCTATGTTCTTTGGGGATCTGCTCCGGGGCAGATAGCTTTCCGCTTTCTATCTTTAGGTGTAGTTAGTTTCTCAGGCTGTGACGAGGCGTCTAGGACCAACGTAGGAACGCTCCACGGCTGCCTCTAGTTGTGGTGGTTAGTCAGGGTACTGCAATCTCATAGTTTCCAACTGCTCTGGTGTATTTCCTTTTTTGCCTGCTCTCCTCAGCTACCAAATCATAACAGTGTCCCTGCCGATCCTCCTTATCTGAATCGGACAACTCCCCATCTGAGCATGAAGGGGAACCCTCCATGCCCGATATCTCCGAGTCGCTACGCGGGGAGGATGGCACCGGCCTGTGTCGCTTCCTGCCATGAGAGGATCTAGCTGATACCCAATGACCTAGAAGCATAGACAGGCCATCAATAGAACGAGCGAGAGCCTCCATTTTGACATCACTGACACCTCTGACCGTTGCGCTAGACGCCGTCGAGGTCTGCGTGTCAGATACGCGAGACTGATCCTGTGGCGGATCTGGGAGACGGTCCACATCTTCTGGACCCTGATCTGACATGCCCTCACACAGTATATGGCAGGTTAAACCTGTCAGTAACTAGAGCAGTGTGGCTTTTTTTTTTTTTAAAGAAAAAACGAACGCTGAAGGGTTAAAGCTCTTAAAGAGAGAGCTACCCCAGCTGTCTCCCAATTAATGGTTAACCGCCTATGAAGGGGTTAATGTCGCCGACTCCCCACAATCTCTTGTTAAATGAAGAGAGTGTGCGAGCCCCAGACAAAAAAAAGGGGTGCCTCTTATGAGGGGACAGCCGCAGGACAGCGCTGTCTGCCACCTTATTGTGCTCCAGAACAGGTGCCCTGCGCTGTGGGGGTGAGAGGGTTAAGCTTCTGCCCTGACAGGAAGAAGCGACTCACCCAGCTGGCAGCGGTGCAGTGTCCTAGAGCTTCGGTTGGGAGGAGAGGAGAGTGAGGAGCCCAAAGTGCCGGTAAAAATGGCCGCCGCGCTGCATGAGGGAGCCGCGCTGCATGAGGGAGCCGGAAGAGAGAGAGAGCAGGCGAAATCGCGCGCTCAGAGCGCTTCCTGCTCGCACGAGAGCGGGAAGCGCGAAGCCACGCCCCCCGCCGGCTTAAAAAAAAAACCCCGGGACTCCTCCACTCTCCTCCTGCCCCCCGCCCCCATCCACAACGGAGCGATAGTGATTGTATGTCCTGCAGGCATCCACCTGCGGACAAAAGTAAAAATCACCATACTGACACATGTAACAGCGGCTGCCGCAGCAGCCGCTGCAGCACTCAACACATTATTAAAAATGCTTTTTTGTGTACTCACCCAGCTGAGCGCCACAGGGACCCCCAGGGATTTGTGGCGCTGTGCCCATCGCTTCCCCCCCAGGACGGGGAACGCAGTGACCCCAGAAGTGCGGTTTGCGTCCCCGCCAGGGAAGCAACCCTCATCCCCCGGGGCCGGCAGGGTTCTGCAGGGACCACCTTAAAGGGTAATGCAGATCCGCCAAGGGAGGGGTGGGGGTCCAGCAGCGCTGGGACCCCTGAGACCTCAAGACCACGGGGGTCCAAGTCTCTGTCCGATAAAAATAAAAAATTCTTCTGAGGAGCTGCACCAGCAGCGACTATCCTCTGTGACCTCAAATTTTAGACTGGAGAGCTGGAGTAGGAGGAGCCCTAGCTGGAGGGGCCAGTCAACACTTTTTTAATCTGAGGTGTTTCTATCCTATGTGGGCTCCGCCTACCCACTAGTAATGACTAGTGTGTCTCCCTTCCTTCATCTGCTGCTGAAATACCACAAATTTTAGCAAAACAGAAAGAAAACATTCCCCAATCTTCATGAAGACAGAGAGAAGACATCTATATCTGAGGTAACCAAAAGACAGCATCCATTATTTTATCTGAGGCAGAAAGAGATCGACAGAGTCTCCTCCATCTTATCTGACAGGAAAAACATATATCTATACCGTGTTATCCAGTAGATAGAAAAATCATCAAAACTGAGAGTCCTCAGTAGTTAGTGCCTTTAATGGCCGACTGAAAAGATGGGAACAAATAGCCACTCTTCAGACTCCTCTGGTCTCTTCATCAGTCTACATTATATTTGTCACCAGCTTTTCAGTCAGCCATTAACCCCTTTCTGACAACAGACATACTATTCCGTCCATGTGACCCTGCACAATTAGACCATGGATGGAATAGTACGTAATCACGATTGGCCGCGCTCACGGGGGAGAGAACGGCTCATTGCGGCCGGGTGTCAGCTGATTCTCACAGCTGACACTCGGCACTAAGTGCCAGAAGCAGTCACAGACCGCTCCCGGAACTTTAACCCCCGAAACACTGCGATCAAACAAGATCGCAGCATTCAGGGAGCAGGCAGAGGGCTGACAGCCCCTCTGCCTTTGGATCGGAGACCCCATGGCGTGACGCAGGGTCCCAATCGCTGCCATGGAGACCCGATGTCGTCATCACGACATCCAGGTCTCCAGAGCTGATAATAATAATCTTTATTTATATAGCGCCAACATATTCCGCAGCGCTTTACAGTTTAACAGTTTCAATACCCAAGTCGTAAGTAACAACGTTAAGAATACAATAATTAAAGCAAAATAAGCCGCCCCTGCTCGTGAGAGCTTACAATCTACAATGAGGTGGGGGAGATACAAAGTACAGGTGTGTATATACAATGGTGCATTTACAATGATGGTCCAGCCATCTTGAGGGAGGGATGGATGGAGATAGTGAATGGGCTACATACACACACTTACACATAGAATGACTTTGATTAGTGAATGTGATAGGCCGCTCTGAACAAATGTGTTTTGAGGGAGCGCCTGAAACCATGCAAATTGTGGATAGTCCTAATTTCTTGAGGTAGAGCATTCCAGAGGATTGGCGCAGCGCGGGAGAAGTCTTGGAGTCGGGAGGTACGGATTAGTGCAGAGGTTAGTCGAAAGTCGTTTGCACAGCGCAGCAGTCGGTTAGGCCGATAGGTAGAAATGAGGGAGGAGATGTAGGGGGGTGCTGCACTGTGGAGAGCTATGTGGGTGAGAACCAGTACTTTGAATTGGATCCTATAATGAATGGGCAACCAGTGTAAGGACTGGCGAAGAGCGGACGCGTCCGAGTACCGATTAGCCAGATGGATGACCCTGGCTGCTGCATTAAGGATGGACTGGAGAGGGGATAGTCGAGTAATGGTGAGGCCAAGCAATAGAGCGTTGCAGTAGTCCAGGCGGGAGTGGATCAATGCTACAGTGAGGGTTTTTGTTGTTTCCATGGTGAGAAAAGGGCGGATTCTAGAGATGTTCTTTAGGTGTAGGCGGCAAGAGCGGGCAAGAGATTGTATATGGGAGGTGAAGGAGAGATTGGTGTCAAACATAACACCCAGACAGCGAGCCTGCTGCCAGGTTGTTATTTCGGTGCCGCCCACGGAGAGGGAAATGTCAGATTTAGGGAGGTTAGTAGACGGCGGGAGCAGAAGGAGTTCAGTTTTGGAGAGGTTGAGTTTCAGATAGAGAGCGGACATGATGTTGGAGACTGCGGACAGACAGTCGGTGGAGTTCTGTAGAACAGCGGGGGTAAGGTCGGGGGATGACGTGTATAGTTGTGTGTCATCAGCATAAAGATGGTACTGAAAGCCAAATCTGCTGATGGTCTGTCCAATTGGGGCCGTGTAGAGAGAGAAGAGAAGGGGGCCAAGGACTGAGCCCTGGGGTACACCGACACTGAGAGGAAGAGGAGATGACGTGGAGCCAGAGAATGAAACACTGAAGGAGTGGTCAGAAAGATAGGAGGAGAACCAGGAGAGAACAGTGTCCTTAATACCTAGTGACTGCAGCCTAGACAGTAGGAGACAGTGGTCAACTGTGTCGAAAGCTGCAGAAAGGTTGAGAAGAATGAGCAGAGAGTGGTCGCCGTTACGTTTTGCTGTCAGAAGGTCATTGGTCACTTTGATGAGTGCAGTTTCAGTCGAATGTAGGGGGCGGAAGCCGGACTGTGAAGGGTCTAGAAGGGAGTAAGTGGAGAGGTAACGGGTGAGGCGGGAGTAGACTAGGCGCTCCAAAAGTTTAGAGATGAAGGGCAGATTGGAGACCGGTCTGTAGTTGTTTGTGCAGGAAGGGTCGAGAGTGGGTTTCTTTAGTAGTGGAGTAATGATGGAGTGTTTGAAGGAAGATGGGAAAATGCCAGAGGAGAGTGAGAGATTAAAGATTGTAGTTAGGTGAGTTGTGACAACTGGAGAGAGAGACTGGAGGAGATATGAGGGAATGGGGTCGGTAGTGCATGTAGTCGGACGAGAGGAAGAGAGGAGTCTGGAGACTTCTTCTTCTATGATGGGATCAAATGTGGAAAGTGAGCCAGGGGAAATGCAGGGTGGGATGGGAGTCACAGCATTTGGTGGTTGAGAGCAGATTTCCTGACGGATAGTATCTATTTTTTCAATAAAGTGGGAGGCCAGGTCGTCAGCACAAATGTCTGTAATAGGGGCTTGTGCTTTTGGCCTGAGGGAGTGAAAAGTGTCAAAAAGTTTCTTGGGGTTGTTGGCTAGTGAGGAGATCAGGGTGGTGAAGTAGGTCTGTTTGGCGAAGTGAAGGGCAGCATTATAAGTTCTTAACATGAATTTAAAGTGGATGAAGTCTTCTGGTGTGCGGGTTTTTCTCCAGAGGCGTTCAGCACTCCTAGAGCATCGCTGAAGAAGTCGAGTTTGCAATGTGAGCCAGGGCTGTTTTACTGTGTGTTTGGAGGTTCTGAGGGTGAGCGGTGCTACTTGGTCAAGGGTGCTTCTAAAAGTGTCATTGTAGTGCTGAACTGCCAGATTAGGACAAGAAAAAGAGGAGATTGGGGACAGCGATGAGTGTAGGGAGTCTGAAAGTGTCTGAGGGTTAATGGCTTGTAGATTTCTGAATGTATGGTAGGTAGAGTGCACTGGGGTGGTCGAGGATTTGTGAAGATGAAGGAGAGAATGTTGTGGTCAGAGAGTGGAAGCGGTGAGTTATTTAGGTGGGAGATTGAACAGAGGCGGACAAAGACCAGGTCAAGGGTGTTACCATCCTTGTGTGTCTCAGAGGTTGAAAGCTGTGAGAGGCCTAGAGAAGTGGTTAGTGATAGAAGCTGAGATGCAGATGTGGAAGTAGGGCTGTTAATGGGTATGTTGAAGTCTCCAAGGATAAGGGTTGGTAGTTCTGAGGACATGAAGTGCGGCAGCCAGGCTGAGAAGTGGTCAAGGAACCGGGTGGCGAGCCTGGGGGGCCGAGATATGACCGCTATTCTGAGGGAGAGGGGACGGAAGAGCCTGATGGTGTGGACCTCAAAAGAAGGGAATGAGAGTGATGGAATTGGGGGGATGACCTGGAAAGTGCATTGTGGGGACAGGAGTATGCCAACTCCACCACCATGTCTGTTTGCGGGTCTTGGGGAATGGGAGAACTGTAAGCCAGGGGTCGACAAAGTTGTTCAAAACTAGGAGCCAGCCAAAAAATTTAGGAGCCAGAATTTTTTTTTTCATTTCATCATCATCGTCTCCCCATCAACATCATGGCCTCCCCATCATCATCAATGCCTGCCCATCATCATCATTGCCTCCTCATCATATCATCGCCTCCCCATCATCATCATCGCCTCCCCATCATCATCATCGCCTCCCCATCATCATCATCGCCTCCCCACATCATCAAATGTCTCCCCATCATCATCAATGCCTCCCCATCATCATCAATGCCTCCCCATTATCATCAATGCCTGCCCATCATCATGATTGCTTCCCCATCATCAATGCCTCCCCATCATCATCAATGCCTCCCCATTGTCATCAATGCCTCCCCATTATCATCAATGCCTCCCCATTATCATCAATGCCTCCCCATTGTCATCAATGCCTCCCCATTGTCATCAATGCCTCCCCATTATCATCAATGCCTCCCCATTATCATCAATGCCTCCCCATCATCATGCCCTCCCCCTCACACA
>JARQOD010000003.1:32874698-32993433 GCA_033576555.1 Oophaga sylvatica | reverse complement strand
TCTTATATAAGGGAGTCGCCTTCCCATCAGGGTTGCCGGTGATCAATTGTTCTGGTCTCAATCCTTGATTCTTGTTTCCTTTGTAGCCTGCTGTGTCGTGTCTGCATCTCCTGCTAACAGATAAGACATTTTCTTCTTTTTGTTTTTGTGCTTGATTTTTGCATTTTGTCCTGCACTTCTGTGGGGGCCTTCAGGGTCCCCTCCGGGGGCTTTTGCCCTCTCAGTTTAGTTCAGCCACTGATGTTTGTACATTTGCTTTTTCCAGTTTTTTCAGTTGCTGCTGTTTTGATTTTGTTACACCAGAGAACTAATTTAGGTGGTAGAGGTCGTGTGATCTCAGGTGTTTTTGAAATTAGTAGAGTTGGTGCTTTTCAGGGTTTTTTGGGATTGCAGTAAGTGCCCTTCCTTTCCTTTTCTATTTAGGTAGTTTGGGCCCCAACGTTTGCTCATACTATTTTCCCTCTGTGTCAGTATTTCTTCTTGTCTAACCGCCATTACATGTTTGGGGGCTTTCTATGTTCTTTGGGGATCTGCTCCGGGGCAGATAGCTTTCCTCTTTCTATCTTTAGGTGTAGTTAGTTTCTCAGGCTGTGACGAGGCGTCTAGGACCAACGTAGGAACGCTCCACGGCTGCCTCTAGTTGTGGTGGTTAGTCAGGGTACTGCAATCTCATAGATACCAACTGCTCTGGTGTATTGCCTTTTTTACCTGCACTCCTCAGCTACCAAATCATAACAGTATCACCGGCCTAAACTGAAAATTATATGGTACTCACAGAAGGGAAAAATATTGTGGAAAGAAAAAAGTCAGAGTTGTCAGAGATTTTTTTTTTCTGTTTGTTGCATTTTTTTTTTCCCTCTGTATCTCTGGGTGCTGAGGAGGATTTTTTTTCTCTCTCAATGGAGTTTGCACAGTTGTCTGGCCGTGTGGATCAGCTTGCCACTGAGGTTCGGAGTATTGCTACCTATCTTGCTAGGTTGCCTGTTGTGGAACCTAGGATCCCCATGCCAGATTTGTTTTTAGGGGATCGAGCTAAGTTTCTGAATTTCAAAAATAACTGTAAATTGTTTTTTGCCTTAAAATCTAAGTCCTCAGGGAACGCAGCGCAGCAGGTTCAAATTGTCATCTCTCTCCTGCGCGGCGACCCTCAGGATTGGGCTTTTTCCCTGACACCTGGGGATCCTGTTTTGAGTGATGTTGATGCGTTTTTTCAGGCTTTGGGGTTATTGTACGATGAGCCTAATGTCACTGATCAAGCTGAAAAAACTTTGTTGGCATTAAGTCAGGGGCTTGAGGACGCTGAGTTATACTGTCAGAGATTCCGTAAGTGGGCAGTCCTGACCAAATGGAATGACGACGCTTTGGCAGCTCTTTTTCGGAAGGGACTGTCAGATAATATAAAGGATGTTATGGTGGGATTCCCTGTTCCCTCTGGTCTCAATGATTCTATGTCATTAGCGATTCAAATTGACAGACGTTTGCGTGAGCGGAAAGGTATGCGTGGAATGATGTTGCCTTGTGAACCTGCTTCTGAATCCATGCAGTGTGATGGAGTGGTTTCTGGGGCACAGCGTCATGAATTTCGAAAGCGCAATGGGTTATGTTTCTACTGTGGTGATGCCTCTCATGCTATTTCAGTCTGCCCTAAGCGGGGAAGACGTTTTGCACGCTCAGTTGTCTTGGGTAGTGTTCAGACTAAGTTTTTATTAACTGTTACCCTGATATGCTCTCTGTCCTCATTTTCTGCTCAGGCTTTTGTTGATTCTGGAGCAGCTATTAACCTGATGGATTTTGATTTTGCTAAACGTTGTGGGTTTCCCTTGATACTCCTACGGAAGTCTATTCCCCTACTGGGGATCGATTCTACCCCTTTGGCTGAGAATAAACCTCAGTTCTCTACTCAGGTGATAATGAGGGTAGAACCTGATCATCAGGAGAGTTGCAAATTTTTGGTTCTGTATAATCTGCATGACATTATCGTACTGGGTTTCCCTTGGTTACAGTCTCATAATCCTGTTTTGGATTGGAAATCTGTGTCTGTTACCAGTTGGGGCTGCCAATGTGTTAATACCAACACTCCTGTTTTTTTCTGCCTCCCCCCAGGCTCAGGATGTTCCTGACTTTTTGATTGATTTTTCTTATGTGTTTAGCGAAAGTAAATCTGCATCCTTACCACCCCATAGGAGCTATGACTGCGCTATTGAATTAGTGCCTGGTAGTAAATTCCCTAAAGGTCGCCTTTTTAACTTGTCTGTACCTGAACATGACGCTATGCGGTCTTATATCAAGGAGTCATTGAGAAGGGTCATATCAGACTATCCTCTTCACCCTTGGGTGCCGGTTTTTTTCTTTGTGGCCAAAAAGGATGGTTCATTAAGGCCGTGTATTGATTATCGTCTCTTGAACAATATTACTGTGAAATATCAATATCAGTTACCCTTGATCTCTGATCTGTTTTCCAGGGTGAAAAACGCTACTTGGTTTACCAAGCTTGACCTCAGGGGGGCATATAACCTTATTCGCATTAAGCACGGGGATGAATGGAAGACGGCATTTAATACCCTGAAGGGCATTTTGAGTACCTTGTGATGCCCTTTGGGCTCACTAATGCTCCTTCTGTCTTCCAGTCCTTCATGAATGACATTTTCAGGGATTTTGTGGATACATTTCTGATTGTTTATTTGGATGATATCTTGATTTTTTCCAATGACTGGGACTCTCATGTAAAACATGTTCGGACTGTGTTCCAGATTTTGAGAGAGAATGCTCTGTATGTGAAGGGATCAAAGTGTCTTTTTGGCGTTCAGAGGATTTCATTTCTGGGATTCATTTTGTCCCCATCTGTTATTGAAATGGACCCGGTCAAAGTTCAGGCCATCTGTGATTGGGTCCAACCTACTTCATTAACCCCTTCACCCCCAAGGGTGGTTTGCACGTTAATGACCGGGCCAATTTTTAAAATTCTGACCACTGTCTCTTTATGAGGTTATAACTCTGGAACGCTTCAACGGATCTTCGCGATTCTGAGATTGTTTTCTCGTGACATATTGTACTTCATGTTAGTGGTAAAATTTCTTCCATATAACTTGCGTTTATTTTTGAAAAAAAACGCAAATATGGCGAAAATTTTGAAAATTTAGCAATTTTCAAACTTTGAATTTTTATTCCCTTAAAACAGAGAAATATGTAACACAAAATAGTTAAGAAATAACATTTCCCACATGTCTACTTTACATCAGCACAATTTTGGAATCAAAATTTTTTTTTGTTAGGAAGTTATAAGGGTTAAAAGTTGACCAGCGATTTCTCATTTTTACAACAATTTACAAAGCCATTTTTTTTAGGGACCACCTCATATTTGAAGTCACTTTGAGGGGTCTATATGGGAGAAAATACCCAAAGGTGACACCATTCTAAAAACTGCACCCTCAAGGTACTCAAAACCACATTCAAGAAGATTATTAACCCTTCAGGTGCTTCACAGGAACTAAAGCAACGTGGAAGGAAAAAATGAATATTTAACTTTTTAGCCACAAAAATGATCTTTTACAAACTTTTTTTTTATTTTCACAAGGGTAAAAGGAGAAAATGGGCAGATAAGGTTGTTATGCAATTTCTCCTGAGTACGCCAATACCCCATATGTGGGGGAAAACCACTGTTTGGGCACACGGCAGAGCTCGTAAGGGAAGTAGCGCCGTTTGACTTTTTCAAACTAAAATTGGCTGGAGTTGAGATTGGACGCCATGTCGCGCTTGGAGAACCTCTGATGCGCCTAAACAGTGGAAACCCCCCACAAGTGACACCATTTTGGAAACTAGACCCCCTAAGGTACTTATCTAGATCTGTTGTGAGCACTTTGAACCCCCAAGTGTTTCACAAAAGTTTATAATGCCTGGGTGTGAAAAAAAAAAAAAAAAAATTCCACAAAAATGATTTTTTAGTCCTAAATTTTTGAATTTTCCCAAGGAAATTGGACCCCAAAAGTTGTTGTCCAATTTGTCCTGAGTACGCTGATACCCCATATGTGGGGGTGGAAAACTGTTTGGGCGCACGGCAGGGCTTGGAAAGGAAGTAGTAACGTTTTGGAATGCAGACGTTGATGGGGGTCATGTTCCGTTTGCAGTGCCCCAGATGAGCCTAAACAGTGGAAATCCCCCACAAGTGACACCATTTTGGAAACTAGACCCCCTAAGGAACTTATCTAGATCTTTGGTGAGCACTTTGAACCCCCAAGTGCTTCACACAAGTTTATAATGCCCGGGCATGAAAATAAAAAATCCTATTTTTTTCCCACAAAAATTATCTTTTAGTCACTAATTTTTTATTTTCCCAAGGGTATCAGGAGAAATTGGACCACATAAGTTGTTGTCCAATTTGTCCTGAGTACGCTGATGCCCCATATGTGGGGGGGAACCACTGTTTGGGCGCACGGCAGAGCTCGGAAGGGAAGGAGCACCATTTGACTTTTTCCAACCAAAATTGGCTGGAATTGAGATTGGATGCCATGTTGCATTTGGAGAGCCCCTGATGTGCCTAAACAGTGGAAACCCCCCACAAATGACCCCATTTGGGAAACTAGACCCCCTAAGGAACTTATCTAGATCTTTGGTGAGCAATTTGAACCCTCAAGTGCTTCACACAAGTTTATAACGTAGAGCCGTAAAATTTAAAAATCATTTTTTTCCACAAAAATGATCTTTTCACCCGAATTTTTATTTTTCCAAGGGTAACAAGACTCCAAAAGTTATTGTGCAATTTGTCCTGAGTACACTGATACCCCACTAGTATGGGGGTACCACGTTGGTGCATGGCAGTTTGGAAGGGAAGAGGCCGTCTCACTTTTTCAACTGCAGAATTGGCTGGGACGCATGTCGTGTTTGGAGAGCCCTGATCGCCTAAACAGTGGAAACCCCCCACAATGACCCCATTTTGGAAACTAGACCCCTCAAGGAACTTATCTAGATGTGTGGTGAGAACTTTGAACCCCCGAAGTGTTTTACTAAAGTTTATAACGTACAGCCTTAAAAATAAAAATCCTTTTTTTTTTTTTACAAAAATGATTTTTTTCGCCCCCAATATTTTATTTTCACAAGGGTAACAGAGAGAAACTGGAACCCAAAAGTTGTTGTCCAATTTGTCCTGAGTACGCTGATACCCAATATGTAGGAGAAAACTACTGTATGGGTGCACGTCAGGGCTCGGAAGGGAAGTAGTGACGTTTTGGATTGCAGACTTTGATGGAATGGTCTGGGGGCGTCATGTCGCATTTGGAGAGCCCCTGATACGCCTAAACAGTGGAAACCCCCCACAAGTGACCCCATTTTGGAAAATAGACCCCACAAGGAACTTATCTAGATGTGTGGTGAGCACTTTGAACCCCGAAGTGCTTCACAGAAGTTTATAACGCACAGCCGTAAAAATAAAAAATCCTTTTTTTTTTTACAAAAATGATTTTTTCGCCCCCAATATTTTATTTTCACAAGGGTAACAGGAGAAATTGGACCCCAAAAGTTGTTGTCCAATTTGTCCTGAGTACGCTGATACCCAATATGTGGGAGAAAACTACTGTATGGGCGCATGTCAGGGCTCGGAAAGGGAAGTAGTGACGTTTTGGATTGCAGACTTTGATGGAATGGTCTGGGGGCGTCATGTCGCATTTGGAGAGCCCCTGATGCGCCTAAACAGTGGAAATCCCCAACAAGTGACCCCATTTTGGAAAATAGACCCCACAAGGAACTTATTTAGATGTGTGGTGAGCGCTTGAAGCCCCAAGTGCTTCACAGAAGTTTATAATGTACAGCCGTAAAAACAAAAAATCTTTTTTTTTTACAAAAATAATATTTTCGCCCCCAGTTTTTTATTTTCCCAAGGGTAACAGAAGAAATAGGACAAATTTCACAATAACTCTTGGGTCCAGAGTACGCTGATACCCATATGTGGGGATAAACTACTGTTGGACGCATGGCAGAAAGCTCAGAGAGTGAGGTAGAACCCACCGTTCTGAATTTTTCAAAGCAGATTGGCTGGAATGGAGATCAGACGCCATGTCCAATTTGGAGAGCCCCTGATGTGCCTAAACAGCGGAACCCCCCAATTCTAACTCAACCCTAACCCCAACACACCCCTAACCCATCCCCAACCCTAACCCAACCCAATAACCCTAATCCCATAACTCTAACCCTAATCCTAACTTTAGCGCCAACCCTAACCCTAACTTTAGCCGAAACCCTAACCCTAACCTAATGGGAAAATGGAAATAAATACATTTTTTTTATTTTATTATTTTTCCCTAACTAAGGGGGTGATAAAGGGGGGTTTGATTTATTATTTATAGCGGTTTTTATGATTGGCAGCTGTCACGCTAAAAGACGCTTTTTATTGCAAAAAGTAGTTTTTTGCATCGCCACATTTTGAGAGCTATAATTTTTTCATATTTTGGCCCACAATGTCATGTGAGGTCTTAATTTTTGCGGGACGAGGTGACGCTTTTATTGGTACCATTTTTGAGCACGTGACATTTTTTGATCGCTTTTTATTTCGATTTTTGGGAGGTTAGAATGAACAAAAATCAGCAATTCATGAATTTCTTTTGGGTGAGGCGTTTTTATTGTTCCGCGTGTGGTAAAATCGATAAAGCAGTTTTATTCTTCGGGTCAGTACGATTATGGCGATACCTCATTTATATAATTTTTTTATGTTTTGGCGCTTTTATAGAATAAAAACAATTTTATATAAAAAATAATTATTTTTGCATCGCTTTATTCTGCGAGCTATAACTTTTTTATTTTTTTGCTGATGATGCTGTGTGATGGCTCGTTTTTTGCGGGACAAGATGACGTTTTCAGCGTTACCATGTTTATTTATATCGGTCTTTTTGATCGCGTGTTATTCCACTTTTTGTTCAGCGGTATGATGATAAAGCACTGATTTTTTGCTTCGTTTTTATTTTTTATTTTTTAAGGGGTTCACAAAAGGGGTTAACTAGTGGGACATTTTTATAGGGGGGGTCGTTACGGACGCGGCGATACCATATATGTGTACTTTTATTGTTTTATTTTTTTTATTTACAATAAGTAATGAATTTATTGGGGAATATTTTTTTTTTTTTTTTTTTTATTTTGGATTTTTTTTTACACATGTTTATTTTTACTTTTTTTTACTTTTTTACTTTGTCCCAGGGTGGGACATCACTGTATTTCATCAGATCGCTGGTGTGACAGTGTGCACAGCACTCTGTCACACCAGCGATGTGACAGGCAGTGCAGGACGCTTCCTCATGCCTGCTCTCGGCAGGCACTGAGGAAGCCGCCTCCCTCCAGGACCCCAGCGCCATCTTGGATCCGGGTCCTGGGAGGGAGGAAGCCCTCAGAGCAGCGCGATCACATCGCGCTGGTCTGAGGGTCTCAGGGGGGCGCGCAGGGAGCCCCCACCCTGCGCGATCCTCCCCTGTGCCCCCAGTACACCGCGATCATGTTTGATCGCGGTGTGCAAGGGGTTAATGTGCCGGGAGCGGTCCGTGACCGCTCCTGACACACAGTCACGGGTGTCAGCTGTGATAATCAGCTGACACCCGGCGGCGATTAGCTGCGCTCCCTCCGGGAGCGCAGCTAATCGCCTATGACGTACTATCCCGTCCATGGTCAGAATGGCACGGGTTTTATGGACGGGATAGTACGTCTAATGTCAGAGAGGGGTTAAAGGCTCTTCAAAGATTCTTGGGTTTTGCCAATTTTTATCGTAAATTTATTGGTAATTTCTCTGTTATTGTTAAACCATTAACTGATTTGACCAAGAAGGGTTCTGATGTGGTGAATTGGCCTCATGAGGCAGTCTCTGCATTTCAGGAACTTAAGCAGAGATTCACTTCTGCTCCTGTTCTACGGCAGCCTGATGTTTCTCTACCATTTCAGGTGGAGGTGGATGCCTCTGAAATTGGGGCAGGTGCCGTTTTGTCCCAAAGAGATCCAGAGACCTCTAAAAGTAACCCTTGTGCCTTTTTCTCTCGAAAATTTTCTCCACTGAACGTAATTATGACGTGGGTAATCGGGAGTTATTAGCCATGAAGTGGGCTTTTGAAGAGTGGAGACATTGGCTGGAGGGAGCCAAACATCAGGTGGTGGTCCTTACGGACCATAAGAATCTAGTTTATCTGGAATCTGCCAAGCGACTTAATCCTAGACAGGCCAGGTAGGCCTTGTTTTTCACACGTTTAATTTTGTGGTTTCATTTCTTCCTGGCACTAAAAATGTTAAGGCGGATGCCCTCTCGAAGGAGTTTCCTGGCGGACTCTCCTGAGTTATCTGATCCTTCTGTTATTTTGAAAGAGGGTGTAGTTCTTTCCGCCATCTCGCCCAATTTGAGACTGGCTCTGGAGGGGTGTCAGGAGGATAAGCCCGAGCGCTGCCCTGTTGGGAAATTGTTTGTCCCGGACCAGTGGAAAAAGAGTGTAATGTCTGAGATTCATTGTTCCGCGTTGGCCGGTCATCCCGGAATTTTTGGTACCAGAGACTTGGTTAGTCGGTCCTTTTGGTGGTCTACCTTGTCTCGTGATGTCAGGGAGTTTGTGCAGTCCTGCGGGACTTGCTCTCGCTCCAAGCCTTGCTCTCGTTCTAGTGGTTTGTTGATGCCATTACCTGTGCCCAAGAGACCATGGACCCATATCTCTATGGATTTCATTTCCGACCTCCTGTTTCTCAGAGAATGACCGTCATCTGGGTGATTTGCGATAGGTTTTCCAAGATGATACATCTTGTGCCATTACCTAAGTTGCCTTCCTCCTCTGAATTGGTGCCTTTGTTCCTTCAGCACGTGGTTCGTTTACACGGCATTCCTGAGAACATTGTGTCTGACAGAGGAGTCCAGTTTGTTTCCAGATTTTGGAGGACCTTTTGTTCTAAAATTGGTGTTCAATTGTCTTTCTCCTCGGCGTTTCATCCTCAGACCAATGGTCAAACTGAGAGAACAAACCAGACATTGGAGACTTATCTAAGATGCTTTGTGTCTGCTGATCAGGATGACTGGGTCTCTTTTTTGCCTTTGGCTGAGTTTGCTCTTAAGAATAGGGCTAGCTCTGCCACTTTGATGTCTCCATTTTTCTGTAATTCTGGGTTTCACACTCGATTTTCTTCAGGACAGACGGAGGCTTCTGTCTGTCCAGGTGTTGACTCTGTTGTGGAGCGTATGCAACAGATTTGGGACCAGGTAGTGGAGAGGTTGTCCCTCTCTCAGGAGAGGGCCCAGCGGTTTGCTAACCGGCATAGGACTGATGGTCCTCGATTTAAAGTGGGGGACTTGGTCTGGTTGTCCTCAAGAAATATTCCTATGAGAGTGGCATCTCCTAAATTTAAGCCTAGGTTCATTGGACCTTATAAGATCATGGAGATTCTTAATCCTGTTTCTTTTCGTTTGCTTCTTCCAGGGACATTTAAGATCCATAACGTGTTCCACAAGTCCTTGTTGAAGAGGTTTGTTGAGCCAGTGGTTCCTACTACTGTGCCTCCTGACCCTGTTTTGGTTGAGGGCAATCTGGAGTATGTGGTTGAGAAAATATTGAATTTTCGTTTTTCTAGACGGAAACTCCAGTATTTGGTTAAATGGAGAGGTTATGGTCAGGAAGACAATTCTTGGGTGTTTGCTTCGGACATCCATGCTAGGAGACTCATCCGTGCTTATCATAGAACTCATCCTGACCGACCTGGTTGCTCAAATGAGGGTTCGGTGACCCCTCCTCAAGGGGGGGGGTACTGTTGTGAATAGGCTGGAAATGAGTTCTGAGCAGAAGCTCCCTCTGGTGGTTACAAACGGTACTGGACTGTCCAGTGAAGATTGTGAGGATTGGGAATCAGGTGTTACTGACTGGTCTTATATAAGGGAGTCGCCTTCCCATCAGGGTTGCCGGTGATCAATTGTTCTGGTCTCAATCCTTGATTCCTGTTTCCTTTGTAGCCTGCTGTGTCGTGTCTGCATCTCCTGCTAACAGATAAGACATTTTCTTCTTTTTGTTTTTGTGCTTGATTTTTGCATTTTGTCCTGCACTTCTGTGGGGGGCCTTCAGGGTCCCCTCCGGGGGCTTTTGCCCTCTCAGTTTAGTTCAGCCACTGATGTTTGTACATTTGCTTTTTCCAGTTTTTTCAGTGGCTGCTGTTTTGATTTTGTTACACCAGAGAACTAATTTAGGTGGTAGAGGTCGTGTGATCTCAGGTGTTTTTGAAATTAGTAGAGTTGGTGCTTTTCAGGGTTTTTTGGGATTGCAGTAAGTGCCCTTCCTTTCCTTTTCTATTTAGGTAGTTTGGGCCCCAACGTTTGCTCATACTATTTTCTGTCTGTGTCAGTATTTCTTCTTGTCTAACCGCCATTACATGTTTGGGGGCTTTCTATGTTCTTTGGGGATCTGCTCCGGGGCAGATAGCTTTCCTCTTTCTATCTTTAGGTGTAGTTAGTTTCTCAGGCTGTGACGAGGCGTCTAGGACCAACGTAGGAACGCTCCACGGCTGCCTCTAGTTGTGGTGGTTAGTCAGGGTACTGCAATCTCATAGATTCCAACTGCTCTGGTGTATTGCCTTTTTTACCTGCACTCCTCAGCTACCAAATCATAACACAGATACTGATGGAAGAAATTTGAAAGCCTCTCCCCACGGCGTCAGAGTCATTGTTTGTCCTGGTGTTGCCGTTGGGGGACAAGGATGTTCTTGCCTTTGCCCTTAGTGTAGCTCCACCTCCCTGTCAGTCCTTTACCCCTGATCTGAGGGGTCTGAGGCAGAGAGGAACGAAAAAAACGCTTCTTGGCAGGCTTCGGCTCAGAAAGAGTCTTCTTTTTGTCAGTGGCCTTTTCTAGTATGTCATCAAGGGCTGGACCAAAGACATTCACACTTGAAGGGGATGGAGCAGAGTTTGACTTTGGATGTGACATTCCCACTCCACATTTTAAGCTACAGGGCCCTCCTTGTGGAGTTGGACTGGACCAAGGACCTTCCAGCAATAAAAACAGATTCGGCAGAGGCATCCACCAGGAATCCAGTCGCATTTTTAAGCAGTGGAAGGGAGTCTAGTAACTCCGCTCTTTAGGTCCCCTGAGAGATGTGACTCTCCAACTGATCCATCCACTGAAAGAGGGATCTGGCAACACAGGTCGAAGCTATATTTGTCTTAAGTGAGGCACTGGAGGTCTCCCAAGATTTTTTCAGATTTCTCCACCTTCCTATCCATAGGGTCCTTGAGTTGGGAAGAGTCCTCAAAAGGGAGTGCGGTCTTTTTAACTACCCTTTACTACTTTGGGGATGTCCCAGGTAACCGATTCACCCTCTAGAGGAAATCTATGCTTAAGTTCCGACGGGGTGGCAGCCGCTTTTCCGGAAACTCCCACTCCTGGGATCATATTAATGATGTTCTCATGGACCGGGAACCCAATCTGCTTCCCCGCCTTCAACCCTCCAAAAATTTCCTGTTTGGGGAACCTGTACCTCCTCCAAGCCCATGGAGGATCGGACTGAGCTAATTAATTCCTCCATATATTCCGTGGAGAAAAAGTATTTTGAGCCTCAGAAATTTTATGGGATGAGGATTCCCATTTTTCGGAAGCCGAGTCATAAGAGTCCATGGACCCTGAATCAGAGTCTTCAACTTGAAAATTCCTTTTCTTAGGGTAAGAAGGTCCTGGAAATGGAGGCGGAGGAGGGGGAGGTGTAAAGGCAGCCAAGGAGGATTGAACCTCTTGCTTGACCAAGGTACGGATTTCATCCAGGAGAGAGGGATGTTTGGCCCTAACCTCCTTATCCGTACACTCCTGACATAGTTTCTTCTCCCATCTAGATGGAAGCTCTTGATGCAAAGGGCACATTTAAGGACCTTCTTAGCCGGGTTTTTGTGGGTAGACTTGTCTCCCTAGGGAAAGAGGGAGAGAAGTGTAACTAACAGGGAACCCACTCACCACCCTGACTAGGACCCCACCACAGACTTACTGAGGCTGGGGTAGCACTGGGCTCTGCAGATGCAGGGCAGGAAGCAGACACACCATTCATACTCGCAGGGATTTAGCCTACCTGGAGGTGTCTTTCGGCAGGTGTATACAGTGATAAACCCTGCCCTCAGCGGCAAGTTTTTTTTTCTCCCCTCCTCCTCCCCTGGGTCCCGAGCAGGCGTCAGAATCTTCAGCGTGCTCTGCACGCTGTTCGGGCATCCGGAAGCTTAGGAAGCTGAAACCAGAAGTGCATGCGTTCCACCATGGAACGCAAGGCCCGGAAGTGAACTCGTGCTCTATGACGTCACTTCCGGGAAGTCAAACAGCGTGCCGAGGAGGAGGAAAGCCGGAGTGCTCGGGGAGGACTCCGGCTAAGGGGATCACTGGCCCGCTTTACCCCTTTAGCAGGGCCGCAGGTGGGCCAGGAAGGTCCCCAGTCCACCCAGAGAGGGGGGAGACGGGAACAGACCGGAGGAGAAAGGCAGAGCCACGACCACCACTGCCCGGCATCAGGAAAAAAAAACAGGTACACTGCAGCGCCGGCCACACAGCATCCCCAAAAGAAAAAAACCTCTCCATGCCCCATGGGGGACAGGACAGACACTGGTGTATAGGAAGTGGGAGGGACTTTTAACCTCTTTGTGCTTCCTTTCCCCCATTAGGGTGTGGAGACGACCTCCTACTATGATGTCATGGAAGGTGACTGGAGAAAAACGGTCTGAGTTTCATCATTGTGTCAGTTTTTAATATTGGTGTTTCATTGATGATTTTCTGCTATGAAAAAAACTTATACAGTGGGGAAAATAAGTATTTGAGGAAAATTTTGTAAGTTTTCCAACCTACATAGAATGGAGAGGTCTGTAATTTTCATCGTAGGTACACTTCAACTGTGAGAGATAGAATCTTGAAAAAAAAATCCTGAAAATCACATTGTATGATTTTTACCTAATTTATTTGCATTTTATTTGTTTGCAATTACAGAGGTCAGACGTTTCCTGTAGTTCTTGACCAAGTTTCCACACACTCCAGCAGGGATTGTGGCTCACTCTTCCATACAGATCTTCTCCAAATCTTTAACCCCTTCCCGACCCATGACGCCTACGTCGGCGTCATGAAAACCAGTGGCATCCAGACCCATGACGCCGACTTAGGCGTCATGCTATAAATCATGTTCCTGCGGGTCGGGTGACCGGGGTCATTGAAAGGTCACCCGACCCGCAGTTACAAGACCCTTTGTGCATTACCACAGTGGGGGTGGCTTAACCCCCACGTGGCTACGATCGCTCCGATTGGCTGTTAAAAGTGAAACAGCCAATCAGAGCGATTTGTAATATTACACCAATGAAATTTGGTGAAATATTACAATACAGCCATGGCCGATGCTGCAATAGCATCTGCCATGGCTGGACACCGAGATCTGACCCCCCACACCGAGTGACGGGGGCGATCGGCCGCCGCCACTGATAAAAGGCGGCGATCGGTCGCCGCCGTCACTATCTGCTCCCCTCCTCCTTGCCTCCGCTCCCCACACCTTCCGATCCCCCCCTTACCTTCCGACCCCCCCTACTCACCTCTCCCGGTCCTCCGATGTCCCTGGGACCGTCCCGGCGTCGGTTCGGGATTGTTCATGGGCGCCGCCATCTTGGAAAATGGCGGGCGCATGCGCAGTGCGGCCGGCGCATGCGCAGTGCACCCTTCAGTGTCAAAAAATTTATTTTGATCACTGTGATACTCTTTCACAGTGATCAAAATAAAAAACAGAAAATAAACACCCCATTTATCACCACCATAGGTAGGGACAAATAATAAAATAAAGAAATTTTTTATTTTTTTTTCCTGTGCACACGTTGCGGATTTTGCTGCGGATCCGCAGTGGATTTGGCGTTGCAGATCCGCAGCAAATCCGGAAACCATGTACAGTACAATGTAAATAAATGGTAAAAAAAAAACGCTGTGCACATGCTGCAAATTTTTCCGCGCAGATTTGGTGCGGTTTTAAATCCGCAGCATGTCAATTCTTTGTGCCGATTCCGCAGCGTTTTTACACCTATTCCATTATAGGTGTAAAACCGCAGGGCAAATCCGCACAAAAACTGCAGCAAATCCGCAACGTGTGCACAGGCCCTTAATCCGCACTAAATCCGCAGGGAAAAGGCAGGTAATTTTACCTGCGGATTTAGGAAAAACCGCACGGAAAAATCGGCCAAGTGAATCCGCAATGTGTGCACGGGGCCTTAGGGTTAGGCTGGGTTCACATTGCGTTATGGCAGTCCGTTAACGCTGCCCTTCACCCCCATTGTCGGGCGCATCGCGACGCATGCCGTAAAGCGGCATGCGTTCGCGAAGTGCCGTCATTCAGTGACGGAGCTTCGGACGCGGGCTGCAGAACTGGGCTCCGTCACCGCTAGCACAGATGAATCATCTGCTGATTCATCTGCGCTAGCGGGTATAGCATAACGCGATCGCGGCAAGGCAAGGTCTTTAAGGTCAAAATAGGCTGGGTCATAAAGGGGTTAAGGTGTCGGGGTTGTAACTGGGCAACATTATGTTTCAGCTCTCTTTCCAAGATTTTCTATTAGGTTAACATCTGGAGACTGGCTAGGCCATTCCGGGACCTTGAAATGCTTCTTTTGGAGCCACTACCTAGTTGCCTTGGCTGTGTGTTTTGGGTCATTGTCATGCTGGAAGACCCAGCCATGACCCATATTTAGTGCTTTTACTGAGGGAAGGAGGTTGTTAGCCAAAATTTCGAGATGCATGACCACATCCATACTCACTTCAAAATGGTGCAGTAGTCCTGTCCCTCCCCTTTGCAGAAAAGCACCCCCAAAGTATGATGTTTCTACTACCATGCTTCACGGTTGGTAACGGTGTTCTCGGGGTTGAACTCATCCTTCTTTTTCTTCAAAACACAGCAAGTGGCGTCGATATCAAAAAGTTCTATTTTGGTCTCATCTGACCACATCACCATCTCCCATTTCTCCTCTGGATCATCCAGATGGTCATTGGCGAACTACAAGCAGGCCTGGACATGTACTGATGTAAGCAGGTGGACCTGGCATGCCCTGCAGGATTTTAATCCATAACGGCATAGTGTGTTTTGAATAGTAATGTTTGAGACTGTAGTCTCAGCGCTCTTCAGGTCATTGAGCAGGTTTTCACGTGTAGTTCTGAGCCAATTTCTGACCTTTCTCAGAATCATACTTACCCCACGAGACAGCTCTTCTTTGTAGCTGGGAAAACTTGCAAAATTGGCAGTGTATCAAATACTTAATTTCCCCACTGTGTGGCTAACAGATTCCAATGGAGTCAGGATCTAATCTCTCAAAATATATGATTTAAACAGGATGGTAAGACTCTCTTAAAACATAACTGTTAATAAATAGCATAGGGATAAATAGGGATTTTCCCTGGAAAAAAACACATACAAAAAAAATCTACCTATACAAACGCTGTAAGTGGATAAAGAGCCTGCATTGGTAAGTAACATAACTTTATCACTAATTATTGTAACGCTGGTATTGTCTGTACTTTGTTTTCCAGCGTTACTTTGCATGTTTTTTGCATTAACCCTTTTGCTCCTTTCCCCCTAACCAGCTGGGATACTGTTGTCTGTTACCTATATGGATGCTGCTCAGTTCCCGGCTCTGCTGCGTACCCGTACTTGCGTGAGTGGCTCCGCTGCTTTGCATGACCGCCCGCATGTGCGGTTCCTGACTTGCTGTGAAAGCCGTCCATAGCTTGCAAAGTCCTCTGCAGTGGTGCATGACTTACTGCGTGGTTGGCAGCAGCCATTGTTGGGTTCCCTCTGTGTTGAGCTGTCTGGCTCTGCATAGGGGGCGCGGCCCACACCTGTCCTGCTTTTATGTGGATTGGGTGTTTACTAGAATTACTGCTCCAGCCTATCGCTGTGAAGCAGCTCATATATAAAGTTCCCCAGCCCTAGTGGGCGTTGCCAGAGCTTCGCATTGAATCCACACTGAATCCCTGAACCTAGCCGTATGTGGTTGTGTGTTCAGCTCCTGCTCTGAAGTTGATCAGCTCTGGAGAGCTGATTCCCTGTTCCTGCTGTGTCTTGTTCCCTGATCCTGGATCAAACCCGGTACCTGAATGTCTGAATTGTGTCTTGTGTTTCCGCCTATGCTGGGGGCTGATTACCCAGATCGCCGTTCCTGGAGGCTGTATATCCAGGCCTGTTCCTGCTGTGTCTAATTACCTGAACCCCTGATCTTAGATCGCATCCTGTACCTGACTTTCTGAACTGTGTCCTCTGTGTTATGTTCCTGAAATCCTGCTGTGTCCTGAACCCTGTGCCAGTGACTGTGAATCCTTGCTATATAACCTGAGTTCATCTTGGAAGGAGGAGTCCGGTGTGTGCTGAGTTTCTGTTACTCTGTGCTCAGCCTCTGTGCAATCCCCGGCCAGCTCCCGTTGAGCCTGGCGGGGCTTGCACCAGACCGCTGGGGTTCCTTTTCAGGTCGCTGCCAGATGTCCGGTTCCTATGCCTGATGACCATGGCCTGATGTCCGATGTCCGACGACCACTTCCAGATGTCCGGATCCTATCCTTCTTGCCTGATGTCCGGATCCTGCCGATCATTGCCAGATGTCCGGAGCCTGCTGATCGGTGCCAGATGTCCGGAGTCCGAGGCCTGTGTTCCAGTCCGTGTTCCTGTGATTCAATCCATGTTCCTGTCCGTGTTCCTGACTCCCTGAGACCCAGTCCGTGTTCCTGTCTGTGTTCCTGACTCTCTGAGATCCAATCCGTGTTCCTGTTGTTCCTGTGCAGTCTAACTCTGTTTCAGCCATCAGCTCCTGATTCCAGTTACCTGTCTGTTACCTGTCGGCTTGCCTGTCTGCCATCCGTCTGCAGTTCCTTCCAGAGGTTCGGACGTCATCTGCAGAGATCCCCGGCTCTTGCCTGCTCACCTAGGAGCGATCATCTGCCATCCGACTGCAGCTCCATCCGGAAGTTCGGACATCATCTGCAGAGATCCCCGGCTCTTGCCTGCTCACCTGGGAGCGATCATCTGCCATCCGACTGCAGCCTACCTGGAGGCTCCACCATATCAGGTCGTATATACCTGCCTGTCTAGAGACTGCCTGGTCACTTACTGTGACAACCTGCCTGTCTAGAGACTGCCCTGGTCACTTGCCGTGACAACCTGCCTGTCCCAGAGACTGCCCTGGTCACTTTCCGTGACAACCTGCCTGTCCCAGAGACTGCCTGGTCACTTGCCGTGACAACCTGCCTGCCTGGTCACTTGCCGTGACAACCTGCCTGCCTGGTCACTTGCCGTGACAACCTGCCTGCCTGGTCACTTGCCGTGACAACCTGCCTGCCTGGTCACTTGCCGTGACAACCTGCCTGCCCTGGTCACTTGCCGTGACAACCTGCCTGCCCTGGTCACTTGCCGTGACAACCTGCCTGTCCCAGAGATTGCCCTGGTCACTAGCCGTGACAACCTGCCTGTCCCAGAGACTGCCTGGTCACTTGCTGTGACAACCTGCCTGTCCCAGAGACTGCCTTGGTCACTTGCCGTGACAACCTGCCTGTCCTGCCGGTTCCTCCTTGGTCTACCCTGTGATGACGTCTGTCCTGGGTCGGTGTCTGATGTTCTCCTGCTGAGCCTGTGCTACGCCTGAGGCCTGAGAGAGAGGCCATACTAGTATGCCCGTGCCAGATGATCCTGGACTTCATCAACCCGTGATGACCCCGCCATCGTCTGAAGTCTGTCTGAGGTCGGTGTCTGATGTTCTCCTGCTGAGCCTGTGCTACGCCTAAGGCCTGAGAGAGAGGCCGTCCAAGTATGCCCGTGCCAGATAACCCTGGACTGCATCTACCCGTGATGTCCTCCAGCACTCGTCTGTGATCCTGAGTCGTGTACCCTTCTCTGATGTGCGGAATCGGGAGCCCGGTCTTATGTTCTGTTTTATGTACTGTGTTTCTTTAAGTAAACTTTATGTTTCTTCTTACCTGAAGTTGTGCGGTGTTGTCTAGTCCTGCAGGTCGCCACCTTGCCCACATGCTCAGCTGCCACGGATCCCGGTCGCTGCCCTTCCCTAGTCCGGGCAGGCCCGGGTCTCCCTCCGTGGTCCAGTGGGTCCACATTCTCATCATCTGGGACCCATGCCTCACGTCGTCGTGGACTGGCGGCGTGGGAGCATTGGCTAGCTAGGCAAGCTATGCCATGTCCCGGCGCCCCACAGCCGTGGGAAGCGCTACAATTATATAGAAGGTGCCATAGTGCATAAGAAAATGGTTTAGATATCACCCATTCCACGAGTAGTACATGTCCCATTGCATATGCTCCTGTCCAGTCAAGGGCAGCACCCTAGTGTAGCTCTGGCTTTATTACCCCAAAATAGATAATTCACCCTTTACGCGTTTCTATCTCAGTATTGTGATGTCATTAGGGGAGTGTAGGAAAGAGAGGGGGAAAAAGAAAAAAAGCATGTATAGCTCAAGAAGTACAAAAATTGCCATTATGCAGAAAGACTGTTTTTGGGCTTGTTTTGGATTAATCGATGAAGAGCCTCCATTCCTTTGGACTATGACTCATTTTCGGAGCTTCCATTAATCCCTTCATGACCCAGCCTATTTTGACCTTAAAGACCTTGCCATTTTTTGCAATTCTAACCAGTGTCCCTTTATGAGGTAATAACTCAGGAACGCTTCAACGGATCCTAGCTATTCTGATATTGTTTTTTCATTACATATTGGGCTTCATATTAGTGGTAAATTTAGGTCGATAATTTTTGCGTTTATTTGTGAAAAAAATGGAAATTTGGTGAAAATTTTGAAAATTTAGCAATTTTCAAATTTTTCATTTTTATTCTGTTAAACCAGAGAGTTATGTGACACAAAATAGTTAATAAATAACATTTCCTACATGTCTACTTTACATCAGCACAATTTTGGAAACAAATTTTTTTGTTAGGAAGTTATAAGGGTTAAAAGTTGACCAGCGATTTCTCATTTTTACAGCAAAATTTACAAAACCATTTTTTTTATGGACCACCTCACATTTGAAGTCACTTTGAGGGGTCTATACGGCAGAAAATACCCAAAAGTGACACCATTATAAAAACTGCACCCCTCAAGCTACTCAAAACTACATTCAAGAAGATTATTAACCCTTCAGGTGCTTCACAGGAACTAAAGCAACGTGGAAGGAAAAAACAGACATTTTAATTTTTCCAACAAAAATTTTCTTTTAGCATCCATTTTTTTCATTATTACATGGGCAACAGGATAAAATGGATCCTAAAATTTGTTGAGCAATTTCTCCTGAGTACAGATACCTCATATGTGGTCATAAACCACTGTTTGGGCGCACGGCAGGGCTCAGAAGCAAAGGAGCGCCATTTGACTTTTTGAATGGAAAATATGCTGGAATATTTAGCGGTTGCCATGTCGCATTTGGAGAGCCCCTGTGTGCCTAAACTTTAGAGCTCCCCCACAAGTGACCCCATTTTGGAAACTAGACCCCCAAGGAACTTATCTAGATGCATAGTGAGCACTTTGAACCCCCAGGTGCTTCACAAATTGATCCGTAAAAAAAAGAAAGTACTTTTTTTTCACAAAAATTTTCTTTTAGCCTCAGTTTTTTCATTTTCACATGGGCAACAGGATAAAATGGATCCTAAAATTTGTTGGGCAATTTATCCTGAGCACACAGATACCTCATATGTGGTCATAAACCACTGTTTGGGCGCACGGCAGGGCCCAGAAGGGAAGGAGCGCCATTTGACTTTTTGAATGGAAAATTAGCTCCAATCGTTAGCGGACACCATGACGTGTTTGGAGAGCCCCTGTGTGCCTAAACAGTGAAAAACCCCCATATGTGACACCATTTTGGAAACTAGACCCCTTAAGGAACTTATCTAGATGTGTTGTGAGCACTCTGAACCCCCAAGTGCTTCACAGAAGTTTATAACGCAGAGCAGTGAAAATAAAAAAAATCATTTTATACTCAAAAATGATTTTTTTAGCCCGCTATTTTTTATTTTCACAAGGGTAACAGGAGAAATTGGACCACAAAAGTTGTTGTGCAATTTGTCCTGAGTACACCAATACCCCATATGTGGGGGGGAACCACTGTTTTGGCGCATGGGAGAGCTCAGAAGGGAAGGAGCGCCATTTTGGAATGCAGACTTGATGGAATGTTCTGCGGGCGTCATGTTGCGTTTGCAGAGCCCCTGATGTGCCTAAACAGTAGAAACCCCCCACAAGTGACCCTATTTTGGAAACGAGACCCCCCAAGGAGCTTATCTAGATGTGTAGTGAGCACTTTGAACCCCCAAGTGCTTCACAGACGTTTATAAACGCAGAGTGGTGAAAATAAAAAAATCATTTTTGTTCCTCAAAAATCTTTCTTTAGCCCACTATTTTTTATTTTCCCAAGGGTAACAGGATAAATTGGACCCCAAAAGTTGTTGCCCAGTTTTTTTTTTTTTTTTTTTTTTTGAGTACGCTGGCACCCCATATGTGGCAGGGAACCACTGTTTGGGCGCACGGCAGGGCTCAGAAGGGAAGGAGCGCCATTTGACTTTTTTAATGGAAAATTAGCTCCAATCGTTAGCGGACACCATGTCGTGTTTGGAGAGCCCCTGTGTGCCTAAACTTTAGAGCTCCCCGACAAATGACCCCATTTTGGAAACTAGACCCCCTAAGGAACTTATCTAGATGCACAGTGAGCACTTTGAACCCCCAAGTGCTTCACAGAAGTTTATAAACGCAGAGCCGTGAAAATAAAAAATATTTTTTTTTCTCAAACAAAATTTTTTATTTTCACAATGGTTACAGTAGAAATTGTTGTCCAGTTTGTCCTGAGTACGCTGGTACTCCATATGTGGGGAGGAACCACTGTTTGAGCACACGTCAGGGCTTGGAAGGGATGTAGTGACGCTTTGAAATGCCGACTTGATGGAATGATCTGCGTGCATCTTGTTACATTTGCAGAGCCCCTTATGTGCCTAAACAGTAGAAACCCCCCACAAGTAACCCCATTTTGGAAACTAGACCCCCCCCCAAGGAACTTATCCAGATGTCTGTTGAGCACCTTGAACCCCCACGTGCTTCACAGAAGTTTATATTGCAGAGCCGTGAAAATAAAAAATCATTTTTTTCCACAAAAACTGATTTTTTTAACCCGCAATTTTTTATTTTCACAAGGGTAACAGGAGAAATTGGACCCCAAAAGTTGTTGTACAGTTTGTTCTGAGTACACTGCTACCCCATATGTGGGGGAGAACCACTGTTCGGGCACACGTTGGGGCTCGGAAGGGAAGTAGTGACGTTTTGAAATGCCGACTTTGAAGGAATGGTCTGCGGGCGTCATGTTACGTTTGCAGAGCCCCTGATGTGCCTAAACAGTAGAAACCCCCCCAAGTGACCCCATTTTCGAAACTAGATCCCCCAAGGAACTCCTCTCTAGATGTGTGGTGAGCACTTTGAATCTCCAAGTTCTTCACAGAAGTTTATAACGCAGAGCCGTGAAAATAAAAAATCATTTTTTTTTCCATAGAAATAATTTTTTTAGTCCCTAACTTTTTTTTTCCCAAGGGCAACAGAAGAAATTAAACCCCCAAAGTTGTTGTGCAATTTTTTCTGAGTACGCTGATACCCCATATGTGGGAGTAAACCACTGTTTCGGCACACGTCGAGGCTCGGAATAAAGGGAGCACTGTTTGACTTTTTGAACGCAAAATTTGCAGAAATCAATGGTGGCGCCATGTCGCATTTGGAGACCCCTGATGTGCCTAAATAGTGGAAACCCCTCAATTCTAACTCCAACCCTAACCCCAACACATCCCTAACCGAAACCCTAACCCCTACACACCCCTAACCCTAATCCAAACCCTAATCATAACCCTAACCCCAACACACCCAACCCTAATTCCAACCCTAAGCATAACCCTAACCACAAGCCTAAACCTAATCCCAACCCTAACCCCTACACACCCTTAACACTAATCCTAACTCTAACCCTAACCACAAGCCTAACCCTAATCCCAACCCTAACCCTAATTCCAACCCTAACCCTAATTCTAACCGTAACCCAAATTCCAGCCCTAACCCAAATTCCAACCGTAACCCTAATTCTAACCGTAACCCTAATTCTAACCCTAATTCTAACCCTAACCTTAAGGCTAACCCTAACCCTAGTTCTAACTATGGGGGTGATAAAGGGGGCGTTTATTTACTTTTTTTTATTTTGATCACTGTGAGAGTTTATCACAGTGATCAAAATAAATGTATGGAATCTGCCAGCAGGCGGACGCACTGCGCATGCGCCCGCCATTTTCCGGGATGGCGCCGCCCATGAAGAATCCCGGACGGACGCTGGCACGGACCCAGGGACATTGGAGGACCAGGGGAGGTGAGGGGGGATCGGAAGGCGAGGGGGAGCGGAGTGAAGGGGAGCAGATAGTGACGGCGGCGACCGATCGCCACCATCAATCGGTGGCCGATCACTGCCGTCACTGTGTGGGGGGGGGTCGAATCTCGGCATCGGCCATGGCTGGATTGTAATATTTCACCAAATTTCATTGGTGAAATATTACAAATCGCTCTAATTGGCTGTTTTACTTTTAACAGCCAATCAGAGCGATCGTAGCTACATGGGAGTTAAGCCAACCCCGTGGTGAAGCACAAAGGGTTTTGTGCCTGCGGGTCAGGTGACCTTTCAGTGAACCCGGTCACCCGACCCGCAGGAACGTGATTTATACCATGACGCCTACGTCGGCGTCATGGGTCGGGATGGCACAGGTTTTCATGACGCCGACGTAGGCGTCATGGGTCGGGAAGGGGTTAAACTGTTGATGTTGTTGCATGCCATAACATCACACTGCATGAAGACATATTGGACAAGATCTTTATTAAATCCGAAAATCTCTCGCTAGAAGATTCGACTGCTGTAGCCTGGAACCTAAGAGCTCAGCCTTACTCTTGGGCAGATCCAAATCTCCAACAAGATCGTTCAGTTCACATTGTGTTATAAGGAGTTGTTCAGTTGAGGTTGGTGTCAGAATATGTGGGTCAAGAGAGGAAGATGCATCACGACACTAAGCGCCCGCTTCTTCCTAACTTGACTCGATTGAAAATATTTCTGGTGCTTTTGGAACCTACAGTTCTTCTGTATGTGATACTGGGCGTATTGCAGATGGAATGTTAGGATCCTGTAAAGTTCACTTCTTCTCCTTGAAATTACTTTCTTTATGGTGGGCACCATACAGAAACAGCAATTGGTAGTGTAATAGGTTGGTTCTCTCCAGATCATTGGGGCTGCAAAAGGCAAAGATTGCCTCTTCCCATGCAACCACTGGAGAAGATGTGATGCACATCTATTGCATCATATGTGTAGAGCTCAACTCTTGTCCCGATCTCCTATTCTGCAGCCAAAAAGTTGTAGGCTTTCTTTATCATGGTAGTCAAGTTTGGTCTTTGTGACGCAAAAGTGACTTCTCCACATATGTAGCTAAAACTATCTGCTTTGTTAATGCATGAGAGGCAAATCTGAAAAAAACATATAGAAAAATGTCAATATGCTAAGAAACTAAGCTAAGAAATCCTAAAACTGCATACCTTACACAGAGAGCATGTATAGAAGTAGGTGATGCAACTGTAATTAGGATTATGTCATCAGAGCGGAGTTGGCATTTTTTGATTGGTTACCTTAAGATGATAGAAAACTAAAGGCTCAATAGACTAAATAGATGATGTAATAGACGAGCTACTAACAAATCAATAATGATGATGAAACAATAAAGACACCATTTTCCTATAAGCCTGCATATAAGGTGTCAAAAGTAATTATAACTTTCTCTGGATCTTGAAAATTAGAGCCAATCAGCAAATTTAAGCATCATATTCATTTTCAGCACCACAACATTAGTTATGTTCAACTGTTTTTGTCTCTGAAGCAGTTTGGCTGTAGAACAGTGCATTCATAGGTGAGAAATGTACATTGGGGGTGTAATAACTTTAGACAGATGAGGTGGTCTTATAGTGGTTACCCCAGGTGCTGGATAAACTGTAGTTTATGGTCAGAGTTACAAAATAAAGCAGCCTCTTCCAGGTAACCAAAGGTATAACAGAACAAAATGGAAAATAACAAGTCCATATAACAAGGTTTATACTAAAATTATACACAGGCGCGACCTAGAAGATTGAGCGTGTAAAACCGTGTGTATACGTATGTGGGTGTATAGGACGATAAATATATGCACACCCACGTGTATACACAATCCTGTGGAGGCTGCTGGGGTACTGTCAGCTTCTGTGCAGCTGCTGACTGAGAGGAAAAAACTGTATATACTGCTAAATGATCCCTGCGCCTCCAATGAAGGCTCAAAAGAATGAGTAATGTTAATTAGCCTAAACAAAAACAATAGAAGGTCCAAAGATACTTGTATAAAGAAACCGTAATATTGTTCCTATATGGAACCTGATTTAAACAAGTCGGGACTTACTTGGATCCTAAGTGCTGTGACTAGTGCTTGAACATGGGAACCCGGCTTCTCTGGAAGGTGTTTACAGGCCCAGAGCGCGCGTTGACAGTGAAAAGGCAGGCAAGCGATTTTGCAAGGGAGCGTCCTCCCTATGGAGCAAAGTGCCTCCTGAGCTACCGTGCAGCTGAGTCTGTGCCGCGGCGTCCTGCGTCCGAAAGGCGCTGCTAAGAGAAAACGGGATGAGCGGGGAATGAGGGTGGAAATACGGGTGACGTCACCACAGGACGGGGACCGGGGAGAGTCAATACTAGCCGACACATTTCAAAGGCTCTCAGGCCTTGTTCATCAGGGATAGAGACCCACTGAATCCCTGGTCTTAAATCCCTATCGGTGTCCCACGCCCCTCCTCCGCCAATAAAGCGCTCATGTCGCCACAGTATGTTCATTTGATTGCATGACTTATTGTTACAAGGGCAACTAATACTAATATGTACCTGGAAAAATTATTAAAATCAAGAACCTTTATTAAATAAATTAATTAAAAAAGTATTAAATGTATGTGTACACTATAAATAATTAAAAACATGTATGCTATTTAAATAAAATACCTAATGGCCAAAGGAGCCAATGAAATAGCTAAAAAGTATAGGTTGAACCATAGATGGTAAATATTCACCACAGTAGTGAAAATTAAAATGGTTGTAACCAGGGCCGGCATCAGCACCCGGCACACCCGGGCAAGTGCCGGGGCCCTGAGCAGGCGGGGGGGGCCCACTCGCCGTCTGGCACCCCAGCGCCCGTTAGCGGTGCCAGCGCCGCCACTGGGCCCCCCCGCTTGCTCAGGGCCTCGGCAGCAGCCAGCGCAATACTCCTCTCCCCGTGCCTCCGCTGCCGCAGCTCCGGGCTCCAGGGGGCGCCTGCAGGACGCCGGCGCTTCCTCTCACAGCAGCGCCGCTGAATGACATCATCATTCAGCGGCCGGCTGTGGCAGTGAGCACGCGGACGCCGGACAGGTGAGATGTTTGTGTGTGTATCTGTGTATGTGTCTCTGTGTGTATCAGTGTGTGTGTATGTAGTGCGGTGCTTTGTGTGTGTGTGTGTCTGCTGTATGTGTGATGGTGGTGGGGGGAGGGCAGTGATGATGATGATGGGGAGGCAATGATGATTGATGATGATGGGCAGGCAATGATATTGATGGGGAAGCAATGATGATTATGGGCAGGCAGTGATGATGATGGGCAGGCAGTGATGATGATGGGGAAGCAATAATGATTATGGCAGACATTGATGATGGGCAGGCAGTGATGATTATGGGCAGGCAATGATATTGATGGGGAGGCAATGATGATTATGGGCAGGCATTGATGATGATGGACAGGCATTGATGATGATGGGCAGGCAGTGATGATGATGGGGAGGCGATGATGATGATGATGGGGAGGCAATGATGATGATGGGGAGGCGATGATGATGATGGGCAGGCGATGATGATGATGGGCAGGCATTGATGATGGGCAGGCAATGATGATTATGGGGAGGCGATGATGATGATGGGGAGGAGATGATGATGATGGGGAGGCAATGATGATGATGGGCAGGCGATGATGATAATGGGCAGGCAATGATGATGATAATGGGCAGGCAATGATGATGATGGGAGTCTTTCCACGGCGCCCTTTCCTGAGCCGTAACAGTGCAGAACGCAGCACAGCGCAGAGGAGAGCTCCATATTTTGTATGGAGCTTTATATGGGGACCAGTATCCTGTATGGAGCATTATATGGGGGATGGAGGGGTGACATCCTGCATGGGGTATTATATGGGTGATGAGGGGGAGACTATGTGGTGCCCATAATATTGTATGGAGGACTGTACTGTCCAGTCTGTACTGTGCGCTGTGAGGATTTGGCGGTTTTTGAGCTATTGTACAATTTACAATAGATATCAGTCATGTAATGGAAGAAGAGAAGTGTTTGGCATTGTACTATACCTATATTTATCTGCAGTATCTGTGCATCATGAATCGTGGTCTGTGTTAAAGGGGCCCACTGAGACTCTTTCGCCCGGGGCCCATAAAAACCTGGAGCCGGCCCTGGTTGTAACCCATATACCATATAACTTATATGTACCTTTAGCGTATACATAAAGTAGAGAAAATAAAATAAAAACATTACTCCTTATAAAGGGAGATAATTATATAGGGCACACTGATGTTAATATGAGCATTCCCATAATGGAAGCCACGAGATAATTGCCTATGCACAACGCCCCAAATGGAATCCATAGAGTACTCATGAAAAGGCAAAAAGTTCTATCTCCTGGTTCTACCCTATAGGGGCCAAACTATCTAGGGTAAAAATCCAGCAGGATTCCGTACGTGACATTTGTTTAAGATAGTCACTTCCCTAATGTTTTTTCGAACTACTTGTATCCCACAAAAATGGACATCCCTTACGGACTTGTTGTGGTACTTTAGAAAATGCCTGGAGAGTGGGTGACCGTTGAAGCCTTTCTTAATATTATTAAAATATTCCTTCATACGTTCCATGAGCTTTCATTTGGTGCAACCTACATACATTTTCTTGCAGGGGCACAGTATTAAATAAATTACCCCAGTGGTAAAACAGGAGATGGAATCCTTAATATAAAATTGTTGTTTATTATGTGCGTCATGGAACATAGTTTGTTTAACTTTACAGAAAACAGTCTGGATACAACATGGGCTTGTGCCACATGGTGTAAAACCCTTGGATGCAGCACTTGAAAGTGTCGGTCGTCCCTTCCCCACAGTTGGAGCTACCAGATTGCCTAATGTTTGAGCTTTCCTAAATACAAATTTAGGGCATTCTGGTAAAAGCTCGCCAATTTTTTTATCACCCCGAAGAATAAACCAATGTTTGCGTATAATATTTGTAAGTTGTTTATAATTGTGATGATACTGGGTGATAATCGGCAAGTCATGAATTTGTTCCACAATAGTAGGTGTAGTGGTCAAATTAGGTTGAGACTTATAGACTAAGGTCTGTCTAGACAATGATCCAACCTCCCATTTAGCTGTTTGTAATGAAGACTCAGAATATCCCTTTTCCAGGAATTGTTGGATCAAATGGTCGGCTTCTTTAGTATAGTCCTGAATGTTAGAACAGTTACGCCTTACCCGCGTAAATTGGCCTTTAGGAATATTAGTCAGTCATATAGGAAGGTGACAGCTGTGAATGTTGATATAAACTATTAGCGTCAACATCCTTACGGTAGCACCTAGTATGAATGGCATTCTTTTCCATATATATTTCCAAGTCCAAAAAGTTAATGCTACTTGGACTAATGGTCGACGTAAATTCAAGTCCAAATGTATTATTATTAAGGGTAGAGATAAACCCTTCAAGGGCCTCTTGCGGCCCGTCCCAAATAAACAGGACATCATCAATAAATCTATGCCACATAATTAGGCCAGGATGCAACTGCCCTGACCGAAATATGTATAGCGCCTCCCACTTGGCTACAAATAAGTTCGCGTAGCTGGGTGCAAAGCGGGTACCCATTGCCATACCCCAGGTTTGTAAATAGAATTGCCCCTCATAGGTAAAGTAATTATGTTGAAGGATAAATAGTATACTTTCCGTAATGAACAAAACCTGGGGTTCGGTATATGTTCCAAGTTTTGTAAGGAAATAATCAGCTGCTTCACACCTCTTTTGATGGTTAATGACAGTGTAGAGTGATTTGATGTGTAGAGTATCTAGAATAAGCCCCTTTTTCCACCTTACACCCTCAAGGACTTGTATCGTATGGTTAGTGTCCTTGAGGTAGGCCGGGACTAGAGTTAGACACTTTTGAAGGTGCATATCGACATACCGAGATAAATTGGATGTAAGGCAATTGATGCCCAAAATTATAGGCCTTCCTGGAGGGCATGCTTTATCTTTGTGCAATTTTGGAATGTGATAAAAAGCAGCTATACTGGGTGTTTTGTTCATAATAAAATAGAACTCCTTGTTCCTGAGTATACCCTCCCGTTTGCCTTTTATGGCCAAGATATTAAGATGGCTAATATACCGGGTGGTGGGGTCATTAATTAGTTTTTTGTACGTTATTTGATCCCCTGATAACCTTAGAGATTCATTGTGATACATAGCCTTGTTTAGTATCACAATCCCGCCACTCTTATCTGCCGGACATATAATAATATCATTATTAGATTGAAGGTTCTGAATAGCTCTTCGTTCATGGGTATTTAGGTTACCTGGTAAATACCTCCAGTTTTTTTGTTTCATTCGTCTGATGTCCGCCACTACCATTGTTTCAAATGTGCAAAATGCACTAGAGTATTCCTGTACTGGATTAAACCTATATGGATTTGCCAGATTAGTATGAATATAACTTGGTGGAGTTAACCGGGCTTGGGAAGATGCAAAAGGGCCTTTCTTTAAAAAATATCTCTTAACTGCCAAATTCCGTAGAAATTTTTTTATACTAATATATAGATCAAAAGGTTTTGATCTAACCATAGGTGCAAATGTCAAGCCTTTTTGGAGGAGTGAGCATTCATGGTTTGATAATGTGTAAGAACTTAAGTTGAAAATTTTTTGTGCCATGGTATTTTTTAGACCTACTGTATATACTCGTGTTTATTATAATAAGATGGTGTGCACTCAGGGTATAGAGAATTAGGTGCGGGTGAATTGGACCAAAATGGTGCCAATAAACTAAGTAGAGTAAGATTCACCGCACACAGAGACTAGTAATCATGCAAAAAAAGATTTGTTTATTATACAATCTCCAATCCAAAAGAGATAAGTGTCAGTGCCGTATGGAACAAATGTACAATATACAGATACCCAACGTTTCGGCCCTTCCCGGACCTTACTCATGGGTAACTTAATAGTATAAGTACAAGATAGAACTGGCACAGAAAAGACAGTATAGGGTTCCTGATAACTTTCCTTTCGGCACACAAGAAACTGTGTGTGGCCGAGGGGTAAAGTATGGTATATCCTAAATGTAGGCAGGAAATGTCCTGGGTGGAATGTCAATAGCCTTAGCACTTAAACAGTTAGGAATGCAGATGACGTTTCAGCGTCCCAGGAGAGGTGCTTCGATCGTTTACAGGCGGCGCTCCCGCGCCCTGCCTTGTGCTGAGTGTCCAGGACACCCTATACTGTCTTTTCTGTGCCAGTTCTATCTTGTACTTATACTATTAAGTTACCCATGAGTAAGGTCCGGGAAGGGCCGAAACGTTGGGTATCTGTATATTGTACATTTGTTCCATACGGCACTGACACTTATCTCTTTTGGATTGGAGATTGTATAATAAACAAATCTTTTTTTGCATGATTACTAGTCTCTGTGTGCGGTGAATCTTACTCTACTTATACTCGTGTTTAAGCCGAGATTTTCAGCCCATTTTTTAGGGCTGAAAGTCCCCCCCTCGGCTTATACGCGGGTCATATATGGGGGTCGGCGGGGGAGTGGGGGTGTCGGATTATACTCACCCCTCCGCCGGCGTGGTCTCTGCAGCCCCCCTGCTTCTCCCACGATCTCCGGCTCCTTCCTGCAGCGGTCACATGGTACCGCTCATTAAAGTCATGAATATGCACATATTCATGACTTTAATGAGCGGTACCACGTGACCGCTGTAGGATGGAAGCGCTGCGGAGACTGCCGGGAGAAGAGGAGACGCTGCAGAGAGTGACGCGCTGGCGGAGGGATGAGTATAGCGATATTTACCTGTCCCCGGACCACCGCTGCGCGCTGCTCCCTCGTCCGACTCCTCTGGCTGTGAATGTTCAGGCAGAGGGCACGATGAAGTCGTTAGTGCGTACCGCGCCCTCTGCCTGATCATTCACTGCCGAGGACCCAGAAGAGGGAGCAGTGCGCAGCGGTGGACCGGTCCGGTGACTGGTAAATATCTCAGGTGCCGGGGTCTTGAGCGAACGGTGACACCGGCAACTGTCCCCCATAGCGCGCCAGTGTCACCGCCTGCTCAGGACACCGGCACCTGGCCCCCAGCGACGACAGGTATGTCATTTTTTTTGCAGCGGCAGCATAAGGGACGTATACTATGGGGCATAATCTGTGGAGCATATGGGGGCATAATCTGGAGCATATGGGGGCATAATCTGTGGATCATACGGGGGCATAATCTGTGCAGCATATGGGGGCCTAATCTGGAGCATACGGGGGCATAATCTGTGCAGCATATGGGGGCATAATCTGCAGCAAATGGGGCATAATCTGGAGCATATGGGGGCATAATCTGTGGAGCATATGGGGGCATAATCTGTGCAGCATAAGGGGGCATAATCTGTGGAGCATATGGGGGCATAATCTGTGCAGTTTATGGGGCCTAATCTATGAAGCATATGGGGGCATAATCATTTTTTCACCCTAGGCTTATACGCGAGTCAATAAGTTTTCCCAGTTTTTTGTGGCAAAATTAGGGGGGTCGGCTTATACACGGGTCGGCTTATACATGAGTATATACGGTACTTTCTTTTTGGCGAGTTGCCCCCCTCTCTTACCCCTCTTTATCTGTTTGTTCTTACCTGAAAAAAAATTCCGGTTAATTAAAGAGTGGGAGATAGGGCCCTTTGTCTTCTTAGGAGTAATGTTTTTATTTTATTTTCTATACTTTATGTATACGCGAAAAGTACATATAAGTTATATGGTATATGGGTTACAGCCATTTTCATTTTCACTACTGTGGTAAATATTTACCATCTATGGTTCAACCTATACTTTTTAGCTATTTCATTGGCTCCTTTGGCCATTAGGTATTTTATTTAAATAGCATACATGTTTTTAATTATTTATAGTGTACACATACATTTAATACTTTTTTAAATAGATTAATTAATAAAGGTTCTTGATTTTAATAATTTTTCCAGGTACATATTAGTATTAGTTGCCCTTGTAACAATAAGTCATGCAATCAAATGAACATACTGTGGCGACATGAGCGCTTTATTGGCGGAGGAGAGGCGTGGGACACCGATAGGGATTTAAGACCAGGGATTCAGTGGGTCTCTATCCCTGATGAAGAAGGCCTGAGAGCCTTTGAAACGTGTCGGCTAGTATTGACTCTCCCCAGTCCCTGTCCTGTGGGGATGTCACCTGTATTTCCACCCCCATCATCCAGTTTTCTCTTAGCAGCGCCTTTCGGCCGCAGGACGCCGCGGCACAGACTCGGCTGCACGGTAGCTCAGGAGGCACTTTGCTCCATAGGGAGGACGCTCCCTTGCAAAATCGCTTGCCTGCCTTTTCACTGTCAACGCGCGCTCTGGGCCTGTGAACACCTTCCAGAGAAGCCGGGTTCCCGTGTTCAAGCACTAGTCACAGCACTTAGGATCCAAGTAAGTCCCGACTTGTTTAAATCAGGTTCCATATAGGAACAATATTACGGTTTCTTTATACAAGTATCTTTGGACCTTCTATTGTTTTTGTGTTTAGGCTAATTAACATTACTCATTCTTTTGAGCCTTCATTGGAGGCGCAGGGATCATTTAGCAGTAAGTCCATATAACACACGGGCTCAGCCATTTAAACGTGAGTCTTTTACTTTCAGACTCCATCAGGGTCAGAGCAGCACATGCAAGGCTTCCTCACCTTGCAAAACACACAGACCAAGTGAGACAGCCCAGATGCCTTACATCAGACAATCCAAGACCCGGACTGGAGGTAAGTGAGCAGCCGATCCCACCCAGCTTTTCCAGCTGCTCGTAAGACTTGGACCCATAATCTGGGCTAATAAAAACACCTCTCAGCACTGTATGTGATGGAGCCTCCTTCTCCGAGTCCTACATTACCGGGACTTGGCATCTTGGGGACACATACCTCCCAACCACGACCTGTCCAGCTTCCACATCACACTGTATTATTCAACTTTTGTTATCCTTTGTTATTACATATATACAGCTCTGGCAAAAATTAAGAGACCACCACATCAAAACCCTGTCATGGGCAACCCATTCTCCAGACCTGAACCCCATTGAAAACATCTGGAATATGATCAAGAGGATGATGGATAGTAACAAGACATCAAACAGAAGAACCGCTTACATTTTTGCGCCAGGAGCAGTTTGAAAGACTGGTGGAAAGCATGCCAAGACACATGAAAGCTGTGATTAAATGTCATGGTTATTCCAGAAAATATTGATTTCTGAACTCTTCCTGAGAATAAACATTAGTATTGTTGTTTCTGAATGATTAGGAACTTGTTTTCTTTGCATTATTTGAGATCTGAAAGCACTGTTTTTTTAATTTTTACCATTTATCCTTTTCAGAAAAAACAAACAAAATGTATTGCTTGGAAATTCGGAGACATGTTGTCAGAAGTTTGTAGACTAAAAGAACAATTTACATTTTACACAAAAATATACCTATAAAGAGAAAAATCTGACAAAATGAATATTTGAAAGTGGTCTCTTAACTTTGCCAGAGCTGTAAATTAGGCATTTGGGCTATAAGGGGTAGCATAAACTGTTAATGCCCTGTACACGTCCCGGTTGCCCCGGTTGTGAATGTAATGCTCTGCATATATAATGTTTTGTACTTTTGTATGCTGTAGATTAGCGTAAGTGCAGTACCCCGAATTGGACACTAGATGGGGAACATTAGTTACATAGTTTACTTAGGAGGAGTCAACTGTGGGTAAGACAGGAGCGTTTCCTGATTATAGTCAGTAGGGGCCAGGGAGTCCAAAGAGTCATGTAGGGCTTAGAGCCTGGGACAGCACAGTGACTTCGCAACGTTCAAGTTAGGAGCCCAGTGTGTCCAGGACCTCATAGTGGCCGAAGTTTGCAGCAGAAGGACGATGGAAGGCAGCACCAGAATGTGGCAGCTAACTACATGGGCAGACGCCCTTATGTCTGGGGCGAAATGGACAGGGGAACTCCTAAAGTTAGTGAAGTTGCACAAGAGAGGTGCTGCGGTACCGAATGGGTCGGTACGTCCCAGGGACACCCTGGGAGGAATAAGGAAAGACACAGGGAAAACGAAGGATGCATACTGTGTGGAACCTTATGATATGGCTGTAACTGAAATGCCCATACTGTGTACTGAAGCAAGCAAATTCTTTATTGTTGAGTTGGAACTGGACTCTGTCTCTTTATCCATAACAACGCCAACAGCAGAACTTCAGCAGAGTAGATGGGACCCTGACTGTGCATAAGGTGAAGCAGAAGGTATAATAAAAAGGGGACATTGTATTCATGTGTTGGGAGACCAGGGTGTGATTGAGCAGTCTTTGTCCGCTACGACTACGGCCCTGGCTCCCCTCACAGGGCCATGAGCTTTTTACTGCTCTTAAATAACGTAATATATTATTCCAATATTTTATTCTAAGATCTATCAATTAAAATGTGCTTTGTTCATGGGACAACTCCCTTAAGTTTGTTTCTATGTTAAAATATTCATTGTTATATTTGTTGAAAAAAGAAAAACATCCTCAATTTTGGCTTTTTTTTATAATAAATATCAAGGTTGGCCCGCGACTTTGTCCAAGCTTTTAATTTTGGCCCTCTGTGTATTTGCGTTTGACATCCCTGGTCTAGATACTGCTGTCACTATTGACAGCGGCATTCAAAGGATTAAACGCCTATGATCAGTACTAGCACCGATCGCAACTGTTGCATCTTAATAAGTCACAATAATTTTGCGCAACTCGGAAGGATATTGTGACATTTGCCGTTTACATGCCAGTCCTGACAAGCTATGCCAAGGTGTAGCAAGGGCGGGGCACGGATTCAAATTTATGATTCTCTGTCCCTTTAGTGGTGAAATTTATAGCAGTGAATTAGGTTCACTATAGTCCACCGAGAGCTTTCATTAAGACCAGTAAGCACAATGGGAGTCTTAATGAATCGGCTCCCTCATTTTCATTACAGAAGTATAAAACATATAATACTGGATAAAACAAGACCGAGCACAAGACCTTCACAGCCGTCTACACATCATAGGGGAGATCTCATGACACCTTCTCTCCATCTACCTGATGATCCTGAGGAACATCGGGATCTTCTTGTTTACAGTCCTGTGGAAGAAGAGGACGGGGACATCTCTCTGGTGTTGTCCTCTTACTGCATAGAACTGGAGGAAACACATATAGGGACTGAATTCATTCTTTACATACAGATAATTATAGGCCGTGTGTATTTAGTCCTATCTATTACCTGGAGATGTGAGGGGCTGGGGAACCTCCATCATGACGTCCTTGTACAGATCTTGGTGTCTTTCTAAATACTCCCACTCCGCCATGGAGAAATAGACAGCAACGTCCTGATATCTTACTGGAACCTGACACATACAATGATACCGTTATCCCCCGATCCCTTCATAGCATTACTGTATAATGTCCCAGCATCCCCAGCAGTGTCACCTCTCCAGTCAGCAGCTCAATCATCTTGTAGGTGCGTTCTAGGATCTTCTGGTCATTGATGTCCTCATGTATCAAGGGGTGAGGTGGAGGCCCTGTGATTGGGCTCAGGGGTCTTCCACATCCCTCAGACACAGGGTCCGGACAGCGCTCACTAGAGGTCTTCTTCACTACTGTGTAATCCTGGTTATGGAGAGACACATTAATAAATCTCACTACAGACATTTTCAGAGTCCTCACCTCTCCAGTTCTGTCCATCTGTTATTCCCATAGATAAGAATGATGTAATGTGACATCATCAGAATCTCTCACCTCTCCAGTAAGCCGGAAGAGGATCTCTAGGGTGAGGTGTAATATCCAATCCACCTTCATGTCCCTCTCTGTATCCATCCTTGATGAGTCAATCTGGAAAATTCTCCTATATAGAAGATCTCCACTGAGAGGATCTGATATTTTAGAGACCTGAATGACAAGAAGTTGAAGATGTAACATCATAAGGAATCCCATGGAATAATACAATTACAGGAGATAATAATGGGAAACATATCAGGAGATAGACTGTGTAGATGTTGTATTCTCAGATCGTATACACTGAAATGTCATAAACATCACCCACTTGCTACACTTGTGACTTGGATGAGACTGTAAATGGGGACTTCTCAAGGGTATGCCACACTAAACGAGATCGCTAACGAGATCGCTAACGAAATCGCTAAAACGTCACTATTTAGCGATCTCGTTAGTGACGTCGTTGTGTGTGGCATGTAGCAATGATGTGGCCCCTGCTGTGATGTCGCTGATCGTTCACTAGCGTTCTGGACCGTTTTTTGATCGTTGGCGTCCCGCTGGTGAGCCTATATCGCTGTTTGGCACCTTTTGCGAACGATTAGAGACCTCGTTTGTGACGCATATGACAGCGGCGCAGGCGGGACTAGGGTTTTTTTAGCGTCATAGAGTGGATCGCAATATCTGTAGGTTCTCTTTTGCGTCACAGAGAGGATCGCAGAAGTTGCAAAGCAGGCTAGCAGGACGCAGAGAGCAGGAGCGATGCTGGAAATTCCTATGAATCAGAAGCGCTCAGTACATGCTAATGACAGATCCTAAAGACCGCCAAAGTCGTTAAAGAGATCGCTGACCGCTGATGAGTCGTTTATGAGATCTCCTGTTTGGCAGCTACTAGCGACCTAAAAGAGATCACACCAACGATCTCGTTAGCTTGCGTCGTTATCGCTAACGAGATCGCTAAGTGTGGCAGTACCTTCACACTCATTCGTCTAATAAACTACTGCAATAGGCTGACAATGAGCTAAGTGCACCCCACAGGCAGCTCACACATCCATGCCACATTTCTCACAGTCACCACTTGCCATTTTGATGGGCCACCAAGACACCTTGTCTAGGTGACACACTAGCTCACATGCACAGCTAATTTATGCAATCACCTATTCTTCTTGTACTTTGACGTACACAGGGTTATCATGTCACGGGCATGCCAATGGGCACATGGAATGACGCGACCCCCTGCTGACATGTGTTAAATGCTGTGGTGAGAGACTGACAGCAGCGTTTAACAGGTTAACAGCTATGGGGCATCTCAGCTGTGAATTATGATTATTTTTTACTATATCTGGAGCATAGAGAGATAGGGGGACCTCTGTTCCCAGTGACACATGCTAATAAAACACCATGACAAGCCGGGGCCTCACACTGGATCCTAGAAGGGTGACATTAAGAATATAAAGTGCAATGATCCTCAGTGTACCGAACCATCGCACAACCAGCTCTACCCTCTCCTAGTGTATTCTCACCCATCCCTGTAGACTGTGAGCCCTCGCAGGCAGGGTCCTCTCTCCTTCTGTACTTATGCGTCCCTTGTCTAGCACATGTTTATTGTATCTGTCTATATTTTTCCCCTTTTCATATGTAAAGCGCCATGGAATAAATGGCGCTATATAAATGTATAATAATAATAATAATAAAGTGAAAAAAATCTAAACTAAAATCCAGCTACATCGTCTAACAAGATAAGAAGTTCTACTTCTGGGATAATCTGTCCCCAGAATGTCTCCATTACATGTACAGCTCACACCGCAGATACCAGCCCCTCATACATCTATAGCCCCGGCCCCGGGGCCACATCTCCAGACCTGGGAACTGATCCAGGAGGTCGGTGCTGTGTCCCGGAGTCACCGGTATCTGCACCAGGAGTGGGGGAAGGGAGGAGTTATTTACTAGGAGGAGGGTGGGGCCATATTGTGGGGGGGAACTTGTACTATCATAATGTGTGTGGGGACATGAAAGGGTCAATGTACTATGTGAGTCATATGTGTTTCCTCACTTCCTGTTTTCCATAGTTGGGTCTTATGTATCTATCAGAGGAGAAGGAACAAAATGCTATGATTCTTAGAGAGTGACAACAAAAAGCACCAGAATAGTGTCAGCGCTGAAGGGGTTACTGCCCCCCAGTAATCAGTAATGGGGAATCTCCAGCACCTACCTCCACCTGCAGAGCCGCACGCCACAAAATGGCTGTTCTGTGCCCACAGGACCTGTGATGAGGTCACGGGAGGGGAGGAGTCAGGGGTCACATGATCAGGGGCGGCAGTGTATGCAGGACTCTGCTGGTTGTCATGGTGCTGGATGAGGGGAAGTTTATGTGTGGGGTCAGGAGGGGTTAACAGTGTGGATGTAGCAGAGCCGCATGTGTACGGAGCGGAGCCGCATTTGTACGGAGCGGAGCCGCATTTGTACGGAGCGGAGCCGTGTGTGTACGAGGTGTACGGAGCAGAGCCGTGTGTGTACGAGGTGTACGGAGCGGAGCCGTGTGTGTACGAGGTGTATGGAGCGGAGCCGCGTGTGTACGAGGTGTACGGAGCGGAGCCGTGTGTGTACGAGGTGTACGGAGCGGAGCCGTGTGTGTACGAGGTGTACGGAGCAGAGCCGGTGTGTATGAGGTGTACGGAGCGGAGCCGTGTGTGTACGAGGTGTACGGAGCGGAGCCATGTGTGTACGAGGTGTACGGAGCAGAGCCGGTGTGTACGAGGTGTACGGAGCGGAGCCGTGTGTGTACGAGGTGTACAGAGCGGAGCCGTGTGTGTACGAGGTGTACGGAGCGGAGCCGTGTGTGTACGAGGTGTACGGAGCGGAGCCGTGTGTGTACGAGGTGTACGGAGCGGAGCCGTGTGTGTACGAGGTGTACGGAGCGGAGCCGGGAGTTTACGAGGTGAACGGAGCGGAGCCGCGTGTGAACAAGGTGTACGGAGCAGAGCCATGTGTGTACGATGTGTACGGAGTGGAGCCGTGTGTGTACGAGGTGTACGGAGCAGAGTGTGTATATGATGTGTGTGGAGCGTTGCCTCGTGTACAGAGCGGAGCCGTGTGTGTACGAGGTGTACGGAGCAGAGTCGTGTGTGCATGAGTTGTACAGAGCAGAGTGTGTATATGATGTGTGTGGAGCGTTGCCTCATGTATATGGAGTGGAGCCGTGTGTGTATGAGGTATAGGGAGCAGAGTCGTGTGTATGAGGCGTATGGAGCGAAGCCACATGGGTTACGAGGTGTACTGAGCAGAGCCGTGTGTGTACGGAGCGGAGCTGCGTGTATGATGTGTGTGGAGCGTTGCCTCGTGTGTACGGAGTGGAGACGTGTGTGTACAAGGTATAGGGAGCAGAGCCGTGTGTATGAGGTGTACGGAGTGGAGCTGTGTGCACACGGAGCGGAGCCACATAGGTACGAGGTGTACGAAGCGGAGCTGTGTGTGTACGGAGCCAAACCGGGTGTGTACGAGGTGTACTGAGCGGAGCCGTGTGTGTACGAGGTGTACTGAGCCGAGCCGGGTGTGTACGAGGTGTACGGAGCGGAGCCGTGTGTGTACGGAGCCGAACTGGGTGTGTATGAGGTGTACGGAGCGGAGCCGTGTGTGTACGGAGCCGAACCGGGTGTGTACGAGGTGTACGGAGCGGAGCTGTGTGTGTACGGAGCAGATCCGTGTGTGTACGACATGTAATGAGCAGAGCCGCTTGTGTACAAGGTGTACGGAGCGGAGCTGTGTGTGTGTAAGGAGATGAACCAGCTGCCGTGTTCCCTCTGATGACATCAATGCTACTGTGCTGTAGAATTTGAATAATGTTTTGTTCTAAATATATTTCCTTGTTCTTACAATTGTAATTCCACTGTGGGCTGCAGTAATAACTAATGGTCACAAGATGTCGCAAATACTGGTAACATTTTCCTAGTAACACAACAGGCATAGAGTTAGTTGAGGGTTAATAGCCTGCCCAGAAGGGAGGGGGGATTGTTAGAGACAGAGGCAGGGAGTGATAGTTCAGTAATTGGGAAGGCAGGAGTGCATATGCAGCAGGGCGCCCCCGGCATTTAGCCGCAGCGCCGCATGCGGCTTTTTTCGCATTGACATGCATTGGCGCAAATGTACATTGAGGCGGCCGGACAAAACGCTGCATGTAACGTTTTTTGTTTTTGCCGGATGGTTTCTGATGTCTCCAAGCATCAGAAACCATCCGGCAAAAAACCGCATGCGGCCGCCGGCGGTACATCAGGTTTTCTGATGCGGCGCTGCGGCAAAATGCCGGGGGCGCCGTCAGGTACCCGCCGGAAGTGTGAAAGAGGCCTAAGGGAAAACTTGAGCTCAACATTTGGGACAGCAGATTGCCGTAAATATCTTTCATGTGATTCCCTCTAATGGCCAAGGGCAACCTTGAGATGGATGTCGGGGACCAGGGGCACACGCAGCTTGCAAAGCTAGATAGAAAGATGGACTCAGACAACAAGGAGTAGAAGGTATTGCAATCCAGAAATGATGATAGAAGTGAGGAAGACTTTCAAGGTCTAGGAAAGCCAGAAAGGGGAATATACCACCTATCCCGAGAAACAGGGCTAAAGTTGTATCCGGTACCCAGGGCCGGCTCCAGGTTTTCATGGGCCCCGGGCGAAAGAGTCTCAGTGGGCCCCTTTAACACAGACCACGATTCATGATGCACAGATACTGCAGAGAAATATGGGTATAGTACAATGCCAAACACTTCACTTCTTCCATTACATGAGTGATAGCTATTGTAAATTGTACAATAGCTCAAAAACCGCCAAATCCTCACAGCGCACAGTACAGACTGGACAGTACAGTCCTCCATACAATATTATGGGCACCACATAGTCTCCCCCTCATCACCCATATAATACCCCATGCAGGATGTCACCCCTCCATCCCCCATATAATGCTCCATACAGGATACTGGTCCCCATATAAAGCTCCATACAAAATATGGAGCTCTCCTCTGCGCTGTGCTGCGTTCTGCACTGTTACGGCTCAGGAAAGGGCGCCGTGGAAAGACTCCCATCATCATCATTGCCTGCCCATTATCATCATCATTGCCTGCCCATTATCATCATTGCCTGCCCATTATCATCATCTCCTCCCCATCATCATCATTGCCTCCCCATCATCATCATCTCCTCCCCATCATCATCACTGCCTGCCATCATCATCAATGCCTGCCCATAATCATCATTGCCTCCCCATCAATATCATTGCCTGCCCATAATCATCACTGCCTGCCCACGATCATCAATGCCTGCCCACAATCATCATTGCCTCCCCATCATCATCACTGCCTGCCCATCATCATCACTGCCTGCCCATCATCATCAATGCCTGCCCATAATCATCATTGCCTCCCCAACAATATCACTGCCTGCCCATCATCATCACTGCCTGCCCATCATCATCATTGCCTGCCCATCATCATCACTGCCTGCCCATCATCATCAATGCCTGCCCATAATCATCATTGCCTCCCATCAATATCACTGCCTGCCCATCATCATCACTGCCTGCCCATCATCATCACTGCCTGCCCATCATCATCAATGCCTGCCCATAATCATCATTGCCTCCCCATCAATATAATTGCCTGCCTATCATGATCACTGCCTGCCCATCATCATCACTGCCTGCCCATCATCATCATCACTGCCTGCCCATCATCATCAATGCCTGCCCATAATCATCATTGCCTCCCCATCATCATCACTGCCTGCCCATCATCATCACTGCCTGCCCATCATCATCAATGCCTGCCCATAATCATCATTGCCTCCCCATCAATATCATTGACTGCCCATCATCATCACTGCCTGCCCATCATCATCACTGCCTGCCCATCATCATCACTGCCTGCCCATCATCATCAATGCCTCCCCATAATCATCATTGCCTCCCCATCAATATCATTGCCTGCCCATAATCATCACTGCCTGCCCATCATCATCACTGCCTGCCCATCATCATCACTGCCTGCCCATCATCATCAATGCCTGCCCATAATCATCATTGCCTCCCCATCAATATCATTGCCTGCCCATCATCATCACTGCCTGCCCATCATCATCACTGCCTGCCCATCATTATCACTGCCTGCCCATTATCATCAATGCCTGCCCATAATCATCATTGTCTCCACAGCAATATCATTGCCTGCCCATCATCATCAATCATCATTGCCTCCCCATCATCATCATCACTGCACTCCCCCCACCATCATCACACATACAGCAGACACACACACACACACAAATCATCACACTACATACACACAGAGACACATACACAGACACACACACAAACATCTCACCTGTCCGGCGTCCGCGCCGCACTCACTGCCACAGCCGGCCACTGAATGATGACGTCATTCAGTGGCGCTGCTATGAGAGGAAGCGCCGGCGTCCTGCAGGCGCCCCCTGGAGCCCGGAGGCGGAGCTGCGGCAGCGGAGGGACGGGGAGAGGTGAGTATTGAGCCGGCCGCAGCCGGGGCCCTGAGCAAGCGGGGGGGCCCAGTGGCGGCGCTGACACCGCTAATGGGCGCCGGGATGCCAGACGGCGAGTGGGCCCCCCCGCCTGCTCAGGGCCCTGGCACTTGCCCGGGTGTGCCGGGTGCTGACGCCGGCCCTGCCGGTACCTGTGGGAAGGAGGACAACCCGTTTGACCTTATCCTTTAAATCTGTAAATATTGTACAGACTGCCATTCTCTCAGTAAAAGGGTCTCCTGGACTGTTTTCTGCCTTGGTTCCAGAAGAGGGATTCCTGGACTCAGAACAGGCCTTCTGGCCACAAGTAATTGTAGAGCATCATAGACAAAGCAGCACACCAGGACTGAGACACCCCTTGTCTGTAGGATGCCACATCGAGTGGGGACCTGTGCTCGCCCACTACTACCTCACTTGGGGCATCTTACTTGTGTATGGAGCAGAGCTGTGTGTGTACGGAGTGGAGCCATGTGTGTACGACATGTACAGAGCAGAGATGTCTCAGTTCTCAAAAAAGTAAGACATAGTGATCATGGGAGATTTTAACTATCCAGATATTTTTTGAGGATCTCTCTCAGGCAAAAGTAATGGGTCCACAAAATACTTATGTTCTCTTGCTGATAACGGTATCTTTCAAAACGTGGAAGAGAAAACAAAATGATCTGCCATCTCGGACCTAATTCTTACCAACAGGGATTAGATCCAAATGTAATCTTACCTGAAGAAGGAGCCTCTGCGCTCTGAAAGCTTGCCAACATATAATTTTCTGGTTAGCCAATAAAGGTATCACTCTAAGAATACTCTTGACATAATTGGACGGAAAAGTATTCACATCGATTTTTCTGGCTAACACGGTACCACAATATAATTTATTATTGTACACCATACCAACAGTGAGAAAATGGTTGAGGAAGTAAAGGTTGCTGGGAACTTAGGAGGCAGCGATCATGTTATCCTCAAATCTCCGACTTTAAGTTTGGACTTCGGAAAGGCAGATTTTAATGGACTCAGAAAGAGGGTAGGAAAGGTCCAATGGTTGGATGTTTTAAAAAACAGAAATGTTCAAGAAGGATGGGAGATTTTGCTAAATGAAATTATCACTGCACAATCGGTAACAATTCCGAAAAGAAGGAAGAATTTGAAGCATTTAAAGAGACCAGGATGGATGAACACAAAACTTAATCATTTGTTAAAAAGGAAAAAAAGAAATGTATATTAAATGGAAAGAGGGGGGCATATCTAAAGAAGAATATAATGCTGTTTGCAGGGCAAGAGTTAGAAGAGCTAAAGTCAGTAATGAAATGAGACTTCCAAGGGAGACGAAAAGCAGTAAAAAAGAATTTTAGGGGTTAGTCAAAAGCAAAATAAAGAACAAAGATGCTATAGGATTTTTATAGGATGAAAAGGGTGAAGTGGTCAGAAGCGATGTTGAGAAGACTGAACTTTAAAATTCCTATTTTGCATCTGTGTTCTCTATGAAAGCATTTGTAACATTAACTAATCTTCACGGTGCCATCGAAGCAATAAAATAATCCACACTATCTATAAACAGCATGAATTTAAATTAATTTAAATCTCCTGTTCCAGATGAATTACATCCTAGGGTACTGAAAGAATATGCAGAGGAAATTGCAGAACCACTAGCCAGAATCTTTCAAAAATCCTGGAGAATAGGCGAAGTCCTAGAAGATTGGAAAAGTGCAAATGTTTTCCCTATCTTCAAAAAAGGAAAGAAGTTGGAGCCAGGAAATTACAGGCCAGTGAACCTTATGTCTATACCAGGGAAGATCTTTGAACAAATTATTAAACAGTATGTATGTAAGTACTTGGATACAGTAATTAACCAGAGCCAGCATGGGTTTGTAGCAAACAAGTCATGCCAGACAAATCTAATTTCCTTCTATGATAGAATCACTGACTGGGTTAATCAGGGAAATGCGTTAGATATAGTATATCTCGACTTCAGCAAAGCATTTAAAAAATTATCTCATACTATCCTTATTGAAAAAATGACTAAGTATGGGGTTGACAAGGCTACGGTTAGAAGGATTCATAACTGGCTCAGTGTTCATACTCAAAGAGTAGTAAATGGTTGCACATCCAATTGGAAGATTGTTTCAAGTGGGGTACCACAAGGCTTTGTCTTGGCCCCAGTGTTGTTAATCATTTTTATAAATGATTTTGATAAGAGAACTGAAGGTAAACTAATCAAATTTGCAGATGATGAAAAGATAGAAGACACAGAAAGGATTCAAAAGGCTCAAGATAAGCTTGAACAATGGGCAGTGACTAATAGAATGGTATTTAACAGAGAAATGAAAGATCTTCCATCTGGGCAAGAAAAATGAAAAAACATTTACAAAATGGGAGGAATAGAAATAAGCAACAGAATGTGTGAAAAAGACTTGGGTATGCTAATAGATCAGACTGCACAAGAGTCAACAGTGTGATGCAGCAGCAAAAAAAGGCAAACACAGCTCTAGGATGAATTAAGACAAGCATAGAGTCTAGATCATGTGAAATAATTATCCCTCTCCTCCCTGGTTAGGCTTCATCTGGAATACTGTGTTCAGTTCTGGCACCACTTAAAAAAAAGGAGCAAATTCAGAGAAGAGTTACCAGAATGGTGAGCGGACTGCAAAGTATGTCCTACAAGGAACGATTAAAGGATATTGAAATGTTTAGCTTGCAAATAAGGCTAAGAGGAGACTTAATTGCAGTCTACAGAGATCTGAAGGGTTGTCAGTGTGGAGGGATCATCCTTATTCTCATTTTCACATGGAATCACAAGGAGCAATGGAACAAAACTGAAAGGGAGAAGATACAGATTAGATATTAGAAAAAAATTTGACAGTGAGGGTGATCAATGAGTGGAACAGGCTGCCATGAGAGGTAGTGAGTTCTTCAATGGAAGTCTTCAAACAGAGGGTGGACAAACATCTGTCTGAGATGGTTTAGTAAATCCTGCATTGATCAGGGGGTTGAACATAATGACCCTTGAGGTCCCTTTCAACTCAAACATTCTATGATAATCCAGTGTAAAGGGAACCGGATGACAACACAGCCACTGACAGACCCAAGCGCTCTGCTAAGCCGACAAAGAAAGCTATAAAGAACCTGGAAATCATTAAACATGAACTTTCTTGTAATATAGCCGTCTTATGGCAAAGGCTGCAGAGTCACGTTAACACCATCTCCCAGTATGCCTTTCGCGAGTTACCACCAGAGGGAGCCCTTGAACAATTATACTCTGCATACCAGTCTTACAAAGATACTTGCAAAAATTACATCTCTACTCTTTTGAAATTAAATACACCAGAGTCTCTAAAGGAATACCAGAACTTCCAACAGCTCAATGCCGAACGAGAAAGCACCGTGCGCGACATCGTGAACAAGACAGAAGCAAAAATCCCACAAATGTCAGAAGTGACATCACACAGATTCAGGTCCGCTAGGAGCTCAAAGCACTCAATCAAGTCAAGGTACTCAACCCTCAGTGAGCAGTTCATAAGAGCGCGTGCCGAAGCAGAATCTACGAAAGTGCAAGCCATTTTCACCAAAAAGAGAGCAGAGAGGAAACGGAATCTGCAACAAGAAAGCAGAGATGGAAGCTGAATCTGCACGCGAGGTGGAAATAGATGCCCTACAGAAGGAATACGAACATGAAGCAGCCGTGGCAAATCTAAAGGTCTTTGAGTAAGCTCTAGGTGGGTGTCAAGGAGGCAGCCTCAGCTTGTACGAACTCGACATGGAAGACCCACTTAAGCGCACAAGAAATTACATGCTGAGCCAAACCAACAAACCCCTGACCACCAACAACATTCCCGTCAGCACCAACCTCTCTCCAGAGCATCAGGAAGTCTATCCGCCTGCAGCTCTCAGCTTTCAAGGTCAGTGCAATGTGCCACAAACATTCAAACCCGAACCTCCTTCACGCGTCAATACACGGCCTGACACTACACCTCAGCAAATGCCATACACCAATGTCTACATGCAACCTAACATGCCGACAAGGTACTACGCTACTGACATCTGTGGTCCAGCCCCGCATACAACAGAGACCATACACTATGTTCCAAATTATTATGCAAATGATATTTTTCTCTGATTTTCCTAAGTGGCTGAAGCAAATGTCAGTCAGTCTAATAAAAGTAATCACCCGTTAGAGTATACATCGAATTTTATTGAAGAAACCTCCCAATAATAACAGTATAATCTCCAAAATGCATTGCTCCAAATTATTAGGCACAGTAGGATTTCTGAACATTTGATCTGTTTTAAAGAACTGAAAATGCTCATTTGTGGAATTTGCAGCATTAGGAGGTCACATTCAATGAACAAAAAAGCTACTTAACTCCAAAACATCCTAACAGGCCAAGTTACATGTTAACATAGGAACCCTTCTTTGATATCACCTTGACAATTCTTGCATCCACTGAACTTGTGAGTTTTTGGAGAGTTTCTGCTTGTATTTCTTTGCATGAAGTCAGAACAGCTTCCCAGAGCTGCGGTTTGATGTGAACTGCCTCCCACCCTCTCAGATCTTTTGCTTGATGATACTCCAAAGGTTCTCTATAGGGTTGAGGTCAGGGGAGTTTATCTCCTTCTATGAACATAGTAGCCAATGACTCCAAGGTATTCTTTGCAGCACGAGATGGTGCATTGTCATGAATGAAGATGATTTTGCTCCTGAAGACACGTTTCTGCTTTTTATACCATGGAAGAAAGTTGTCAGTCAGAAAGTCTATATACTTTGCAGAGGTCATTTTCACACCTTCAGGAACCTTAAAGGGCCCTACCAGCTGTTTCCCCATGATTCCGGCCCAAATCATGACTCCTCCACCTCCTTGCTAACGTAGCAGCCTTGTTGGGACATGGTGGCCATCCATCAACCATCCACTACTCCATCCATCTGGACCATCAAGGGTTGCTCAACACTCATCAGTAAACAAGACTGTTTGAAAATTAGTCTTCATGTATGTCTGGGCCCACTGCAACCGTTTCTGCTTGTGAGCACTGTTTAGGTGTGGCCGAATAGTAGGTTTATGCACCACAGCAAGCCTTTGAAGGATCCTACACCTTGAGGTTCGAGGGACTCCAGAGGCACCAGCAGCTTCAAATATCTGTTTGCTGGTTTGTAATGGCTTTGTAGCAGCTGCTCTCTTAATCCGATGAATACACATCAAAAAAACTGACTGGCACATCCAAACATAGATCCAATGTGAACAGGTGCTAAAACCTAGAGTCACCAACTCATACATATTTAAGAAAAAAAGGTAGCACACTGTAGCGCTATAGCTTGCGGACACAAAACATTAAAAATATGAAAAATAAATTGCATCACTGCCTTAGAAATATGAAAAATGGAGAAGTCTTAGCGCATAAAAAGGCCAATCTATGTGTACCTGGGAGCCACGTTAAGGCTCTTCTCGTATCCCAGGTCCTAACTATGCCAACCTCACTTAGAAAAGTCTGTCTGTATGGGAACATATAAATCCTCTCTTCAGACTAAAATCTACATCTCTTTGGAGGGGTAATGAACCTGGTGTAATTAAAAACCCTGTGACCAACAGCTCATACATATTTAAGAAAAAAAGGTAGCACACTGTAGTGCTATAGCTTGCGGACCAGGGATACGAGAAGAGCCTTAATGTGGCTCCCAGGTACACATAAATTGGCCTTTTTATGCGCTAAGACTTCTCAATTTTTCATATTTCTAAGGCAGTGATGCAATTCATTTTTCATATTTTTCATGTTTTGCGTCCGCAAGCTATAGCGCTACAGTGTGCTACCATTTTTTCTTAAATATGTATGAGTTGGTGACTCTAGGTTTTAGCACCTGTTCACATTGGATCTATGATTGGATGTGCCGGTCAGTTTTTTTGATAGATGTGTATTCATGTACCTTCTGCCTGAGCACTCCACCTGTTGGTCACAGGCTTTTTAATTACACCAGGTTCATTACCCCTCCACAGAGATGTAGATTTTAGTCTGAAGAGAGGATTCATATGTTCCCATACAGACAGACTTTTCTAAGTGAGGTTGGCATAGTTAGGACCTGGGATACGAGAAGAGTTTTAATGTGGCTCCCAGGTACACATAAATTGGCCTTTTTATGCTCTAAGACTTCTCAATTTTTCATATTTCTAAGGCAGTGATGCAATTCATTTTTCATATTTTTCATGTTTTGCGTCCGCAAGCTATAGCGCTACAGTGTGCTACCTTTTTTTCTTAAATACAGTTATATGAAAAAGTTTGGGCACCCCTATTAATCTTAAGCTTAATGTTTTATAAAAATTGGTGTTTTTGCAACAGCTATTTCAGTTTGATATATCTAATAACTATTGGACACAGTAATGTTTCTGCCTTGAAATGAGGTTTATTGTACTAACAGAAAATGTGCAATCTGCATCCAAACAAAATTTGACAGGTGCATAAGTATGGGCACCTCACCAGAAAAGTGACATTAATATTTAGTAGATCCTCCTTTTGCAAAAATACCAGCCTCTAGTCGCTCCCTGTAGCTTTTAATGAGTTCCTGGATCCTGGATGAAGGTAGTTTTGACCATTCCTCTTTACAAAACAATTTCAGTTCAGTTAAGTTTGATGGTCGCCGAGCATGGACAGCCCTCTTCAAATGATCCCACAGATGTTCAATGATATTCAGGTCTGGGGACTGGGATGGCCATTCCAGAACATTGTAAATGTTCCTGTAAGGTTCTTTGTCTCTTTTGACATGTTCCTTGAAACTCAGTTTTCCGTCGGCCATTTTGCTTTCTGTCTTTCTGCAGCTCTTGCCCTCAGTTAATATGGAGTTTCCAGTTTTCATGTTCCCGCCCTGATTCTCTCCCTCTTGCTTCTTAAGCAGCCTCAGCTGAACAATCAGTGCTCCTGAATCAAGCCTCAGTCAGCCTGTGACCTGACTCCTGGAAACCTTGGATTTTGGACTCCAGCTATTTCCTACTGAGGAACTTTGGAACACTTTTGGACTCTGGAAACCTGCTGTCTGGTGAATCCATGTTTGCAGAGGAATTACGGTACAGAGAAGAGATCCTGAACCTGCTTTGGAGAGTTATTGTAGAGCTTGAAGTTACTCTGGCCTGCTGTGTCTCCTGCCTCTGTTCCTGCAAACTGTGTGACCTTTTCTGCATGCTTGTATGAAGTAATACAAGTCATTTCATATCAACCTGTGTCTCATGTGTTTTCCTCGCACCCAAGCACAAGACGCTATAGGAACTGTACACTATACATGACAAGATTCAGGAGCCAATGTTTAGTGTCTGCTGGGTCTGGGAAAGCCGTGTCTGCTGTGACTGTGGATATCAGATGTCCGTTTAATACCTTCTGTGATGACAGTGGTTGTGACTTCTCACAACCATTCCAGGTGAGCGCATTCCCTTAAATGTTACTCTGGAGTGTTACCACAGGTAAACACTATTGTTTTTTTTTTTCCTTTCCTCTTCTCCTTCCAGCACTTCTGCCTTAAAAGATCTGGAAGATGGAGGCCCGCATAAAGGAGCTTTGCGGAGTGACTGATACAATCCTTGCAGATATACAGACTATAAAGACCCATTTTGCAAGCCTACAGGACCTCACTAATCATAATTTGCAAGTGTTTGGACAAACTACCCAGGAATTACGAGCCAGGATTGAGGCTCTAGAGGAACGAGTCCAGGCTCCTGCCATAACCCCGAGTTCTGGGATCCCCAAGTTACCTCCTTTTCGTTTTGGCGGTGAACGTGAGAAATTCAGGGGATTTATTAACCAATGCAATCTATTTTTCTCTGCACATGCTTCACAATTTCCCACTGAACGATCCAAAGTGCTTACTATAATCATGTTGCTTACCAATAAGGCTTTGATGTGGGCAAACCCTCTGATTGAGACTGAGGATGATTGTTTGAATCACCTTGATGCTTTTATTTCAGCCATGGGGCAGGTGTTTGATGACCCCAATCGAGGTGCAACAGCTGAAGCAGCCATGTTAACTTTGCGCCAAGGTAAGCGTTCAGTAGCCGAATATGCCTTGGATTTCAGGAGATGGGCTCTTGATACCACTTGGGACACTTCCGCCAAAAAATCTATTTTTCGGAAAGGGTTGTCTCCACTGATTAAGGATGAACTTGCTCGTGCCGACCCTCCCACTGCGTTAGGTGACTTTATTAACTATTGTATCCGTATTGATGCTCGTCTGACTGAACGCAGACAAGAGAGATGGTTCGAAAATAATCGCACTAACCTTTTCCTACCTCCCTCCTCAGCTAAGGAACCTTTGAGTAGGATCACAAGGGAACCAGAACCTGAACCCATGCAGGTGGACTCTTTACAAAGACGGGTTAGTGATGCACGCAAAGAACATCGTATAAAGGAAAATCTATGTTTTTACTGTGGTAAGTCAGGGCACTTCATTATAAACTGCCCCAGCCGTTCTCGTAAGACTACTGCAGCAGTCATTCACTGTGAGTGTTGCGAGAGGAGCTCTGTCATGTCCGAACCTCAGACTCCAGAGAGATCTGCTGCAAGAGATCTTGATTTCTCGGACTTAAACTCTGTTAGTTCTGGGGACAATGACGGTATAAACGCTGCAATTTTTCAAGTTTCCTCAGCGGTGTCCCAGCTGAGTTGTAAAAGAAACAATTCTCATTGCTTCCTTTCCATCAAACTCTGGGTTGACTCAGTCTGGGTGTCTAGCTCTGCTATGATCGACTCAGGAGCAAGTGGAAATTTTATGGATATCTCCTTTGCTCTGAAACAGGGGATACGTTCAGTGAAGAAGGCTACTCCAGTACAGATGGAGACTGTGGATGGCTCCCTGCTGACCTCTGGACCAGTGGATCAGGAAACAGAGCCTTTGAGGGTCCTTATGGGTAAAGATCATCAGGAGAAAATGTCTTTAATGCTTATCTCTTCTCCCCACTTTCCCATTATTCTAGGGCTACCATGGCTGCAGGCGCAGAATCCTACGATTAACTGGGAGACCAAGGAATTACACTTTCCGGAGAAACAGATGAGTCAAGGAGTTTCAGCTTGCTCTGTTCCTAAAGGAACCATGTCAGTCCCTGAACTACCAGCTGTATACCAGGACTATGTGGATTTATGTGACAAGAAGAACGCTGATCAGCTTCCTCCTCACCGTCCATATGATTGTCCAATCGAATTATTGCCTGGAGCCGAGATACCTTTTGGTAAGATCTACCCCCTAGCGGGGCCCGAGCTAAAAGCTTTGAAGGACTACATAGATGAAAATCTAGCCAAAGGCTTCATACGCCCTCTTCATCTCCCGCAGGTGCACCCATCTTCTTTGTGAAGAAGAAAGATGGATCTCTGAGACCCTGCATAGACTATAGGGAACTCAATAAGGTTACTATTAGAAACCGTTATCCATTGCCTTTAATCCCTGAGTTGTTGGAGAGAGTGCGGCATGCCAAAATTTTCTCTAAACTGGATCTCCGTGGGGCCTATAACTTGGTCCGTATTAGACCTGGGGATGAATGGAAGACTGCATTCAGGTCACGCTATGGACACTTTGAATATCTAGTTATGCCTTTTGGTCTGAGTACCGCCCCAGCCACTTTCCAACACTTGGTGAATGACATCTTCAGGGATCTCCTAGATACATTTGTGGTGATTTATCTGGATGATATTCTAATTTTTTCTAACTCCACAGAGGAACATCATGGACATGTGAGAATGGTCTTAGAACGCCTAAGACAAAACCATCTATACATCAAACTTGAAAAGTGTGAATTCCATAGGACCGAAATTCAATTTCTGGGGTATGTACTATCTACGCAAGGGATTAGTATGGATGGAAGCAAGACCCAAGCCATCAAGGATTGGCCAATTCCTAGAAATGTGAAGGAGGTGCAGCGCTTCATCGGGTTTGCCAACTTCTATAGACGTTTCATTAGGAATTTCTCTGAGGTAGTGTCACCTATCACCCAACAGTCTAGGTTCTCCTGGACCCCGCAAGCTCAGGAAGCATTTTCCTGTTTAAAGGATAAATTTACCACCGCACCTATCTTAGTACATCCCAACCCCGAGCTTGCCTTCATAATAGAGGTGGATGCTTCAGACTGTGCCGTTGGAGCTATACTCTCTCAGAGAACAGGTGAGAAGAATGTCTTGCATCCCTGTGCCTTCTTTTCCCAGCAGTTGTCTTCGGCTGAGAGGAACTACGATGTGGGCAATAGAGAATTGTTGGCCATTATTGCCGCCTTCAAGGAATGGAGACACCTTCTTCAGGGAGCTGCACAGCAAATAGTCGTCCTGACAGACCATTGTAACCTTGAATTTATCAGGTCGGCTAAGTGCCTGACTCCTCGCCAGGCTCGCTGGAATCTTTTCCTAAACCAATTTAATTTTGTAATTTCTTATAGACCAGGATTGCGCAATGGAAAGGCTGATGCACTCTCTAGTATTCTTTCAGCAGAGACATGTCCACTTACTCCTCCTAAGACTATTCTTCCTGACTCTAGATTCCTGGGAGTGATTCATAATCAAGACCTACTTAAGGACATCAAGGAAGCATACCATGCGGATTCTTTGTTGGCTCAACCCCCAAGGGACGTAAGTCTTGTCTTTAAGAATGGTGTGTGGATTCTGGGACAACGTCTGTATATACCTGAAACAGTCAGATTGAGAGTATTGCAACTCATCCACGATTCCAAGATAGCTGGGCATAGGGGAATTCTAAAGACACAAGAATTTCTTTCTCGTTTCTTTTGGTGGCCCACTTACAGGAAAGATGTTTTAAACTATCTCACTTCATGTGAAGTCTGTGCAAGATGCAAAACACCTCGCTCCTCACCAACTGGTCTGTTACAACCTCTTCCCACCCCGTCCCGCCCGTGGGGATCCATTTCTATGGACTTCATTGTGGAGTTACCAACCTCTCAAGGGAAGAACACCATTCTAGTGGTGGTTGATCGTCTAACAAAGGCAGCTCATTTTATCCCTTGTGTCGGCTTACCCACTGCAAAACAGACATCAGACTTGATGATTAAGAATGTGTTTCGCTTACATGGAGTACCGGATGAGGTCATTTCGGATCGAGGGGTGCAATTCACTTCAAGGTTTTGGCAAAATTTCTGTGCCGCATTGGACATTAAAGTAAACCTTTCTTCTGCTTTTCATCCCCAGACTAATGGACAGACAGAACGAACCAATCAGACCCTGGAGCAGTATCTCCGCTGCTTTATCTGCCACCTACAAGATGATTGGGTGGATCTACTTCCACTGGCTGAGTTCTCTTATAACAACTCTCAGAGCGCCTCCACTAAGCAGTCTCCTTTTTACTCCAATCTAGGTTATCATCCTAACATTCTTCCTCAATTTCCCATAGATACGCCCTTGCCGGCAGTGGCTGAAAGAATCACTTCTTTACAAAAGAATATGGATCTTCTAAAGGAAAATCTAGAATTGGCTCAGGAAAGGTACAAGAAAGCAGCAGATAAATTTCGTAAACCTGCACCAGCTTTCAAGGTAGGAGATTTGGTCTGGCTGTCAACCAGAAATCTTAAATTAAAGATTCCATCGTCTAAATTGGGACATAAGTACATTGGACCTTATAAGATCAGTAAGATTATAAGTGCTGTTGCTTGTCGTCTTCAACTGCCCAGAACTATGAGAATCCACCCTGTCTTTCATGTATCCCTACTAAAGGCTGCAACACCCAATACGTTTCCTGGACGCTCTTCTCCTTGCCCTGACCCAGTGCTGGTCGATGGTCAGGAAGAATTTATGGTGGAAAGGATTCTAGATTCCAGGTTGTACAGAAATCAGTTGCAATATTTGATTAAATGGCAGGGCTACCCAGTGGAGGACAACTCATGGGAACCAGTCAATAATGTAAATGCTCCTCGCCTGCTCCGCCAGTTTCATCAGATGTACCCTGACAAGCCTGGTCTGAGGTTATCCGGAGGTTGTCCTTAAGGGGGAGTAATGTAAGGTTCTTTGTCTCTTTTGACATGTTCCTTGAAACTCAGTTTTCCGTCGGCCATTTTGCTTTCTGTCTTTCTGCAGCTCTTGCCCTCAGTTAATATGGAGTTTCCAGTTTTCATATTCCCGCCCTGATTCTCTCCCTCTTGCTTCTTAAGCAGCCTCAGCTGAGCAATCAGTGCTCCTGAATCAAGCCTCAGTCAGCCTGTGACCTGACTCCTGGAAACCTTGGATCTTGGACTCCAGCTATTTCCTACTGAGGAACTTTGGAACACTTTTGGACTCTGGAAACCTGCTGTCTGGTGAATCCATGTTTGCAGAGGAATTACGGTACAGAGAAGAGATCCTGAACCTGCTTTGGAGAGTTATTGTAGAGCTTGAAGTTACTCTGGCCTGCTGTGTCTCCTGCCTCTGTTCCTGCAAACTGTGTGACCTTTTCTGCATGCTTGTATGAAGTAATACAAGTCATTTCATATCAACCTGTGTCTCATGTGTTTTCCTCGCACCCAAGCACAAGACGCTATAGGAACTGTACACTATACATGACAGTTCCTCTGCATGAATGCCTGAGTAGATTTGGAGCGGTGTTTTGGATCATTGTCTTGCTGAAATATCCATCCCCTGCGTAACTTCAACTTTGTCACTGATTCTTGAACATTATTGTAAAGAACCTGCTGATACTGAGTGGAATCCATGCGTCCCTCAACTTTAACAAGATTCCCTCTGCCGGCATTGGCCACACAGCCCCAAAGCATGATGGAACCTCCACCAAATTTTACTGTGGGTAGCAAGTGTTTTTCTTGAAATGCTGTGTTTTTTTGACGCCATACATAATGCCTTTTTGTATGACCAAACAACTCAATCTTGGTTTCTGTAATGTATGTGGTACAGTTCATATAGCGTCTTGTGCTTGGGTGCGATGAAAATACTTGAGACACAGGTTGATAAAGAAAGTCTTGTATTGCTTCATACAAATTGGCAAAAATAAACACACAGGTTGCAAACACAGAAGCAGGAGACACAGCAGGCCAGAGTAATCTAAGCTCAGCAATAACTCTCCACAACAGATTCAGATCTTCTTCTCTGTTACCGCAAGTCCATGCAAACGTGAGGCTCTCAAGAGCAGAGTTCAGAGTCCACAAGTGCTTCAGAGTTCCTCAGTAGGAATGGCTGGAGTACAAGGTCCAAGGCTTCAGGAGTCAGAACACAGGTTCACTGCAGGCTAGATTCTGAAGCACTGATTGCTCAGCTGTGGCTGTTTAAGAAGCAAACGGAGAGAATCAGGGCGGGAACATGCAAGCTGGAAAACTCCATTTTGACTGAGGGCAAGATAGCTGCAGCAAAACAGAAAGCAAAATGGCCGACGAACAAACTGAGTTTCAGAAACAGATACACAGAACCTTACATTACTCCCCCCTTAGGGACAACCTCCGGATGACCTCAGACCAGGCTTGTGTGGGTACCTCTGATGAAACTGACGGAGCAAGCGAGGAGCATTAACGTTACTGACTGGCTCCCATGAGTTGTCCTCCACTGGGTAGCCCTGCCATTTAATCAGATATTGTAACTGATTTCTATACAACCTGGAATCTAAAATCCTTTCCACCACAAATTCTTCCTGACCATCGACCAGCACTGGGTCAGGGCAAGGAGAAGAACGTCCAGGAAACGTATTGGGTGTCGCAGCCTTTAATAGGGATACATGAAAGACAGGGTGGATTCTCATAGTTCTGGGCAATTGAAGACGACAAGCAACGGCACTTATAATTTTACTGATTTTATAGGGTCCAATGTACTTATGTCCCAACTTAGACGATGGAATCCTTAACTTAAGATTTCTGGTTGACAGCCAGACCAGGTCTCCTACCTTAAAAGCTGGTGCAGGTTTACGAAATTTATCTGCTGCCTTCTTGTACCTTTCCTGAGCCGATTCCAGATTCTCCTTTAGAAGATCCATATTCTTCTGTAAAGTCGTGACTCTTTCAGCCACTGCTGGCAAAGGCGTCTCTATGGGAAATCGTGGTAGAATGTTAGGATGATAACCTAGATTAGAGTAAAAAGGAGACTGTTTAGTGGAGGCACTCTGAGAGTTGTTGTAAGAGAACTCAGCCAATGGAAGTAGATCCACCCAATCATCCTGTAGGTGGCAGATAAAGCAGCGGAGATACTGCTCCAGGGTTTGATTGGTTCGTTCGGTTTGTCCATTAGTCTGGGGATGAAAAGCAGAAGAAAGGTTTACTTTAATGTCCAATGCTGCACAGAAATTTTGCCAAAACCTAGAAGTGAATTGCACCCCTCGATCCGAAATAACCTCATCCGGTACTCCATGTAAGCGAAACACATCTTTAATCATCAAATCTGATGTCTGTTTTGCAGTGGGTAAGCCGACACAAGGGATAAAATGAGCTGCCTTTGTTAGACGGTCAACCACCACTAGAATAGTGTTCTTCCCTTGAGAGGTTGGTAATTCCACAATGAAGTCCATAGAAATGGATCCCCACGGGCGGGACGGGGTGGGAAGAGGCTGTAACAGACCAGTTGGTGAAGAGCGAGGTGTTTTGCATCTTGCACAAACCTCACACGAAGTGACATAGTCCAAAACATCCTTCCTACAAGTGGGCCACCAAAAGAAACGAGAAAGAAATTCCTGTGTCTTTAGAAATCCTCTATGCCCGGCTATTTTGGAATCGTGAATGAGTTGCAATACTCTCAATCTGACTGTTTCAGGTATATACAGACGTTGTCCCAGAATCCACACACCATTCTTAAAGACAAGACTTACGTCCCTTGGGGGTTGAGCCAAAAAAGAATCCGCATGGTATGCTTCCTTGATGTCTTTAATTAGGTCTTGATGATGAATCACTCCTAGGAATCTAGAGTCAGGAAGAATAGTCTTAGGAGGAGTAATTGGACGTGTCTCTGCTGAGTAAATCCTAGAGAGTGCATCAGCCTTTCCATTGCGCGATCCTGGTCTATAAGAAATAATAAAATTAAATTGGTTTAAGAAAAGATTCCAGCGAGCCTGGCGAGGAGTCAGGCACTTAGCCGACCTGATAAACTCAAGATTACGATGGTCTGTCAGAACAACTATTTGCTGTGCAGCTCCTTGAAGAAGGTGTCTCCATTCTTTGAAGGCGGCAATAATGGCCAACAACTCTCTATTGCCCACATCGTAGTTCTTCTCAGCCGAAGACAACTGCTGGGAAAAGAAGGCACAGGGATGCAAGACATTCTTCTCACCTGTTCTCTGAGAGAGTATAGCTCCCACGGCACAGTCTGAAGCATCCACCTCTATTATGAAGGCAAGCTCTGGGTTGGGATGTACTAGGATAGGTGCAGTGGTAAATTTATCTTTTAGACGGGAAAATGCTTCCTGGGCTTGGGGAGTCCAGGAGAACTTAGACTCTTTCCGGGTAAGTTGGGTGATAGGTGACACTACCTCAGAGAAATTTCTAATGAAACGTCTATAGAAGTTTGCAAACCCGATGAAGCGCTGTACCTCCTTCACATTTCTAGGACTTGGCCAATCATTGATGGCTTGGGTTTTACTTCCATCCATACTAATTCCTTGTGTAGACAGTACATACCCAGAAATTGAATTTCGGTCTTATGGAATTCACACTTTTCAAGCTTGATGTAAAGATGATTTTGTCTTAGACGTTCCAAGACCATTCTCACATGTCCATGATGTTCCTCTGTGGAGTTAGAAAAAATTAAAATATCATCCAAATAAATTACCACGAATGTATCCAGGAGATCCCTGAAGATGTCATTCACCAAGTGTTGGAAAGTGGCTGGGGCGGTACTCAGACCAAAAGGCATAACTAGATATTCAAAGTGTCCATAGCGTGACCTGAATGCAGTCTTCCATTCATCCCCAGGTCTAATACGGACTAAGTTATAGGCCCCACGAAGATCTAGTTTAGAAAAAATTTTGGCATGTCGCACTCTCTCCAATAACTCAGGGATTAAAGGCAATGGATAACGGTTTCTAATAGTAACCTTATTGAGTTCCCTATAGTCTACGCATGGTCTCAGGGATCCATCTTTCTTCTTTACAAAGAATATGGGTGCCCCTGCAGGAGATGAAGAGGGGCGTATGAAGCCCTTGGCTAGATTTTCGTCTATGTACTCTTTTAAAGCCTTCAGCTCGGGCCCCGCCAGGGGGTAGATCTTACCAAAAGGTATCTCTGCTCCAGGCAATAATTCAATTGGACAATCATATGGACGGTGAGGAGGAAGCTGGTCAGCATTCTTCTTGTCACATAAATCCACATAGTCCTGGTATACAGCTGGTAGTTCAGGGACTGACATGGTTCCTTTAGGAACAGAGCAAGCTGAAATTTTTGGACTCATCTGTTTCTCTGGAAAGTGTAATTCCTTGGTCTCCCAGTTAATGGTAGGATTCTGAGCCTGCAGCCATGGTAGCCCTAGAATAATGGGAAAGTGAGGAGAAGAGATAAGCATAAAGGACAGTTTCTCTTGATGATCTTTACCCATAAGAACCTTTAAAGGCTCTGTTTCCTGATCCACTGGTCCAGAGGTCAGCAGGGAGCCATCCACAGTTTCCATCTGTACTGGAGTAGCCTTCTTCACTGAACGTATTCCCTGTTTCAGAGCAAAGGAGACATCCATAAAATTTCCACTTGCACCTGAGTCGATCATAGCAGAGCTAGACACCCAGGCTGAGTCAACCCAGAGTTTGATGGAAAGAAAACAGTGAGAATTGTTTTTTTTTACAACTCAGCTGGGACACCGCTGAGGAAACTTGAAAGATGGCAGCATTTACACAGTCAACGTCCTCAGAGGTAACGGAGTTTAAGTCCGAGAAATCAAGATCTGTTGCTGCAGATCTCTCTGGAGCCTGAGGCTCGGACCTGACAGATCCCCTCTCGCAACACTCACAATGAATGAGTGCTGCAGTAGTCTTGCGAGAACGGCTGGGGCAGTTAATAATAAAGTGCCCTGACTTACCACAATAAAAACATAGATTCTCCTTAAAACGATGTTCCTTGCGTGCATCACTAACCCGTCGTAGTAAAGAGTCTACCTGCATGGGTTCAGGTTCAGGTTCCCGTGTAATCCTATTCAAAGGTTCCTTAGCTGGAGAGGAAGGTAGGAAAAGGTTAGTACGATTGCTTTCGAACCATCTCTCTTGCCTGCGTTCAGTTAAACGAGTATCAATACGGATGCAGTAGTTAATAAAGTCACCTAACGCAGTGGGAGGGTCGGCACGAGCAAGTTCATCCTTAATCAGTGGGGATAACCCCTTTCGAAAAATAGATTTTTTGGCGGAATTGTCCCAGGTGGTATCAAGGGCCCATCTCCTGAAATCCAAGGCATATTCAGCTACCGAGTGCTTACCTTGGCGCAAAGCTAACATGGCTGCTTCAGCTGTTGCACCTCGATTGGGGTCATCAAACACCTGCCCCATGGCTGAAATAAAATCATCAAGGTGATTCAAACAATCATCCTCAGTCTCAATCAGAGGGTTTGCCCACATCAAAGCCTTGTTGGTAAGCAACATAATTATAGTAAGCACCTTAGATCATTCAGTAGGAAATTGTGAAGCATGTGCAGAAAAAAAAAGATTGCATTGATTAACAAATCCCCTGAATTTTTCACGTTCACCACCAAAACGAAAAGGGGGCAACTTGGGAATCCCAGAACTCGGGGCCACGGCAGGAGCCTGGACTTGCCCCTCCAGAACCTCAATCCTGGCTCGCAAATCCTGGGTAGTCTGTCCAACCACTTGCAAATTGTGATTATTTAGGTCCTGAAGATTTGTAAAACGGGTCTTTATATTCTGCAAATCTGCAAGGATATTATCAGTCACTCCGCAAAGTTCCTTTATGCGGGCCTCCATTTTCCAGATCTTTTAAGACAGGATACTGGAAGAAGAGGAGAGAAAAAAAAAACAATAGTGTTCACCTGTGACAACACTGAAGAAAGAAAAAACTTTAAGGGAACTGCTCACCTGGAATGGTTGTGAGAAGTCACAACCACTATCATCACAGAAAGCTTTCAACCAGACATCTGATATCCAGAGTTTCAGCAGACAAAAAGAGAAGAGAAGAAAAAAAAAAAAAACAATAGTGTTTACCTGTGATAACACTGCAGAAAAAAAAAACTTAAGGGAATTGCTCACCTGGAATGGTTGTGAGAAGTCACAACCACTGTCATCACAGAAAGTACAACCGGACATCCGATATCCACAGTACAGCAGACAAGCCTTTCCAGACCCAGCAGACACTAACGTTTGGCTTCAGAATCTTGTAATGTATGTGGTACAGTTCATATAGCGTCTTGTGCTTGGGTGCGATGAAAATACTTGAGACACAGGTTGATAAAGAAAGTCTTGTATTGCTTCATACAAATTGGCAAAAATAAACACACAGGTTGCAAACACAGAAGCAGGAGACACAGCAGGCCAGAGTAATCTAAGCTCAGCAATAACTCTCCACAACAGATTCAGATCTTCTTCTCTGTTACCGCAAGTCCATGCAAACGTGAGGCTCTCAAGAGCAGAGTTCAGAGTCCACAAGTGCTTCAGAGTTCCTCAGTAGGAATGGCTGGAGTACAAGGTCCAAGGCTTCAGGAGTCAGAACACAGGTTCACTGCAGGCTAGATTCTGAAGCACTGATTGCTCAGCTGTGGCTGTTTAAGAAGCAAACGGAGAGAATCAGGGCGGGAACATGCAAGCTGGAAAACTCCATTTTGACTGAGGGCAAGATAGCTGCAGCAAAACAGAAAGCAAAATGGCCGACGAACAAACTGAGTTTCAGAAACAGATACACAGAACCTTACAGTTTCATCAGTCCACAGGACCTTCTTCCAAAAAGAAATTGGCTTCTCCAAATGTGCTTTTGCATACCTCAGCCGACTCTGTTTGTGGCGCACTTGCTGAAACGGCTTCTTTCGCATCACTCTCCCATACAGCTTCTCCTTGTGCAAAGTGCGTTGTATAGTTGACTGATGCACAGTGACACCATCTGCAGCAAGTTGATGCTGCAGCTCTCTGGAGGTGGTCTGAGGATTGTCCTTGACTGATCTCACCATTCTTCTTCTCTGCCTTTCTGATGTTTTTCTTGGCCTGCCACTTCTGGCCTTAACAAGAACTGTCCCTGTGTTCTTCCATTTCCTTACTATGTTCTTCACAGTGGAAACTGACAGGTTAAATCTCTGAGACAGCTTTTTGTATCCTTCCCCTGAACAACTATGTTGAATAATCTTTGTTTTCAGATCATTTGACAGTTGTTTTGAGGAGCCCATGATGCCACTCTTCAGAGGAGATTCAAACAGGAGAACAACTTGCAAGTGGCCACTTTAAGTAGCTTTTCTCATGATTGCATACACCTGGCTATGAAGTTCAAAGCTCAATGAGGTTACAAAACCAAAAAAAGTGCTTTAGTAAGTCAGTAAAAAGTAGGTAGGAGTATTTAAAACAAGAAAATGATAAGAGTGCCCATACTTATGCACCTGTCAAATTTTGTTTGAATGCAGATTGCACATGTTCTGCTAGTACAATAAGCCTCATTTCAAGGCAGAAACATTACTATGTCCAATAGTTATTAGTGTGGTACACCAAAGGGGATCTTGCTGGATGGGAGATATATTTCTTCTAGCAAACTGAAGTTTGCTCAGGATTTTCCATGATCACAAGGACCTGTGATGAGGTCATAGTCACGTGATCAGGTCAGCTGATGTGTACCTCACCTGAGGGTGTGGACTAGGCCTATAAAACAAGGAGCTGTTGTAGTTGGTGTGGGTGTGGAAGGAAGGAGTTTGGCTGGAGTCAGCCTGGAAGATTGTTTTTGTGACAGTGTGTCAGTCTGCACCAGGAAGCGAGTACCAGACCACCCGGGAATGGCACCTGGCGGTCTCTGCGGACCTGCAGCCTCTTAGTTAAGCCCGTCCCAAGCAAGGGTGAGTCTGGGACCAGTGGTTCTCCAAACTGGAGTGATTTATGTTCTGTTTTGATTTTGTTATCTGGACTTTTTGTTGAACACGTTATTAAAACCATTGAATTTTGAACTAAAAGCCTGTGTGTTTGCCTCATTACTGCGGCCCGGCCCCTGCCTACCAGAGCGGATCCCTACAACTGGTGGAGAATGCGGGCAACGCAGTGAGGTCAGGCTGTTTTTTTTCCTGCATGACAGTAAATGTCCTGGGTGAAGAAAGTGACGCAAAACCCGGTGGATAACTGTCCGGAGATGGAGAGCACAGTAAAAATGCTGGTGGAGGCCATGCGACAGCAGCAGCTGGCTATACAGCAGCAACAGCAGGCTACATAGCAACAACAGCAGGCTATGCAGCAGCAGGCTATACAGCAGCAGGCTATGGAGCAGCAGCAGGCTATACAGCAGCAGACTATGGAGCAGCAGCAGATATTTAATCGACAGCAACAGGAAACCAACAGTCTACTGATGCAGCACATCACAGCGCCGCAGACAGCAGGAGCTGCCCCGGGACGTCAGGATGTCCGGAAAGCGGTACGCACAGCGATTCCGAAAATGGAAAAGTCAGATGACGTCGAGGTGTACCTGGAGATGTTTGAAGGCGTGGCTGAGAGGGAGAGACTACCCCGGGACCAGTGGGTCGAGATCGTGGCTCCGTTTTTGGCTCCCGGACCCCCGAAAGCCTATAGAGACCTACCCCCCGAGCACCAGAGGGACTACGAGATCGTCAAGGGTGAGATGCTCGCACGTCTTGGGGTAAATGTGTTAGTCCGGGCTCAGCGGGTACACCAGTGGAAGTTTTCCCCTTCCGAGCCAGCTCGGTCCCAGTATTATGACTTGATACACCTGATAGAAAAGTGGTTGCAGCCGGAAGTGTTATCACCCCGCGCTATGCTGGATCGTATAGTGACTGATAAATTCTGGAGAACTTTGCCCCACACCCTTCAAACATGGGTTGGACAGGCAGCCCCTACTGATGGTCTCCAAATGGTAGACCTCATTGAAAGATATGGGGCTACCAAGGAGATACAGGGAGAGACTACCCGGAAGGTAATGAGTAAATTCCCCAAACCTTCACCCGCCGTTCAGCGAGCAGAGACTTGGAAGGCCGCCAGGACACGTCTGGGGACGAAAGAGGCCCCATAATCTGTTGGCGGTGCCAAGAACCAGGACATGTGAGAGCTGATTGCCCCCACCTGACTGAGCCCATGGACACAAACTATGGGTACTATCAGTCTCACTATGCCGAACACATGTGTGCAGTGGGTAAACCAGAGGGACCCAATATGAATCATTTGTGTAAAGTAGAGGTGGAGGGTAACCCTGCTGTGGCTCTACTGGACTCAGGGAGTCTCGTGACCCTAATACGAGCCAGCCACGTCCAAATCAGCGAGTATACTGGTCGGAAAATGGGTGTGTTGTGTATACATGGGGACTTAAAACATTATCCTACCGCACTGGTGATGATAAACACGCCAGCGGGGAGGAGGTGCCACGAGGTGGGGGTAGCGGTTAATTTGCATTATGAGGTAATAATGGGGAGAGATTTTCCGTTATTTTCTGTGCTTTGGCCTGTAATTACCCCTCCCACAGAACAGTCGTCGGCACCAGTGGAAACCAGGTTGCATTCTCCAGAAATCGGGCATGAACCTGGTGGCCCAGAGGAAGATGTGCTGGCGGTAGGAGTACCTTTGCCTTCGGTGGAGGAGGAAAACCCCTCTCCTATAGAAGTGTTAGCTGGGGAGATGGAAGATTTGCCACCGGGACCAGAATTGTCAGACTTAAATGTGGCAGGTGACAATTTTGGTACGGCGCAACTCCGGGACCCTACGTTGACTCGAGCCCGGGAAAATGTACTGGTTGTCAATGGTGAACCCCAACACCCCGGGGCAGCTACAGTATTTCCCCGATTCGAGCTGAACCAAGATTTGCTGTATCGGGTTGAAAAAATACATGGGGAAGTTGTCGAGCAATTGCTGGTACCGCAGTCATATCGGAGGTTGGTAATGGACTTAGCGCATGCGCATGTACTAGGGGGACATTTGGGCCAAAAGAAAACCCTAGACAGAATTCTACAACGGTTTTACTGGCTAGGGGTCTATGAAGAAGTTAAACGGTATTGTAACTCTTGTCCCGTGTGCCAGGTAACCAGTCCGCAGCCTCATTTTCGGAGTCCCTTGGTGCCATTACCAATTATAGAGGTCCCGTTTGAGAGAATAGCCATGGATCTGGTGGGGCCGGTTAATAAATCAGCAAGGGGTCACCAACACATCCTCGTAGTTCTAGATTACGCTACCAGGTATCCTGAGGCTATTCCCCTGCGACACACCTCGGCCAAACTGATCGCAAAAGAACTCATGGGTATGTTCTCTCGGGTGGGAATCCCTCAAGAAATCTTAACAGATCAGGGGACCCCCTTTATGTCAAAAATCATGAAGGCATATCAAAAAACTGACCGGCACATCTGTTGTGAATGGGTTTGAGATGAGTTCTGAGCAGAGGCTCCCTCTGGTGGTTACAAGCGGTACTAGTGAGAATTGTGAGGACTGGGAATCAGGTGTTACTGATTGGTCTTATTTAAGGGAATCATTTTCCCATCAGGGTTGCCGGTGATCAATTGTTCTGGTCTGAATCCTTCTTTCCAGTTTCCCTTGTAGCCTGCTGTGTCGTGTCTGCATCTCCTGCTATCAGATAAGACAATTTCTTATTTTGTGTTTTTGCTATATTTTTGCATTTGGTCCTGCACTTCTGTGGGGGCCTTCTGGGTCCCCTCCGGGGGCTTTTGCCCTCTCGGTTTGGTTCGGCCACTGTGTTTTGTACTTTTGCTTTTTCCAGTTTTTTCAGTGGCTGCTGTTTTTGTTACACCAGATAACTAATTTAGGTGGTAGAGGTCGTGTGATCTCAGGTGATTTTGAAATTAGTAGAGTTGGTGTTTTTCAGGGTTTTCTGGGATTGCAGTAAGTACCCTTCCTGTCCTTTTCTATTTAGATAGTTTGGGCCCCAGCTTTTGCTCATACTATTTTCTTTCTGTGTCAGTATTTCCTCTTGTCTAACCGCCATTACATGTTTGGGGGCTTTCTATTATCTTTGGGGTTCTGCTCCGGGGCAGATAGCTTTCCTATTTCTATCTTTAGGTGTAGTTAGTTTCTCAGGCTGTGACGAGGCGTCTAGGACCAACGTAGGAACGCTCCACGGCTGCCTCTAGTTGCGGTGGTTAGTCAGGGTACTGCAATCTCATAGATTCCAACTGCTCTGGTGTATTTCCTTTTTTGCTTGCACTCCTCAGCTACCGTAACATAACAGTATCACCGGCCATAAAAATTGTATGGTACTCACAGAAGGGAAAAAATATTTGAAAGAAGAAAAGTTGTCAGAGATATTTTTCTGTTTGTTGCATTTTTTTTTTTTTTTACCCTCTGTATCTCTGGGTGCTGGGGAGGATCTTTTCTCCCAATGGAGTTTGCACAGTTGTCTGGCCGTGTGGATCAGCTTGCCACTGAGGTTCAGAGTATTGCTGCATATCTTGCTAGGTTGCCTGTTGTGGAACCTAGGATCCCCATGCCAGATTTGTTTTTAGGGGATCGAGCTAAGTTTCAGAATTTCAAAAATAATTGTAAATTGTTTCTTGCCTTAAAATCTAAGTCCTCAGGAAACGCAGCGCAGCAGGTTCAAATTATCATCTCTCTCCTGCGCGGCGATCCTCAGGATTGGGCTTTTTCCCTGATACCTGGGGATCCTGTTTTGAGTGATGTTGATGCATTTTTTCAGGCTTTGGGGTTATTGTACGATGAGCCTAATGTCACTGATCAAGCTGAAAAAGCCTTGTTGGCATTAAATCAGGGGCTTGATGACGCTGAGTTATACTGTCAGAGATTCCGTAGGTGGGCAGTCCTGACCAAATGGAATGACGACGCTTTGGCGGCCCTTTTCCGGAAGGGTCTGTCGGATAATGTAAAGGATGTTATGGTGGGATTCCCTGTCCCCTCTGGTCTCAATGATTCTATGTCATTAGCGATTCAAATTGACAGACGTTTGCGTGAGCGGAGAAGTATGCGTGGAGTGGTGTTGCCTTGTGAGCCAGCTGCTGAGCCCATGCAGTGTGATGGAGTGGTGTCTGGGGCACAGCGTCATGAGTTTCGAAAGCGCAATAGGTTATGTTTCTACTGTGGTGATGCCTCTCATGCTATTTCAGTCTGCCCTAAGCGGGGAAGACATTTTGCACGCTCAGTTGTCTTGGGTAGTGTTCAGACTAAGTTTTTATTAACTGTCACTCTGATATGCTCTCTGTCCTCATTTTCTGCTCAGACTTTCGTTGATTCTGGAGCAACGATTAACCTGATGGATTATGATTTTGCTAAACGTTGTGGATTTCCCTTGATACCCCTACAGAAGTCTATTCCCCTACTGGGGATCGATTCTACCCCTTTGGCTGAGAATAAACCCAGTTTTCTACTCAGGTGATAATGAGGGTTGAACCTGATCACCAGGAGTGCTGCAAATTTTTGGTTCTATATAATCTGCATGACATTATAGTGCTGGGTTTCCCTTGGTTACAGTCTCATAATCCTGTTTTGGATTGGAAATCTGTGTCTGTAACCAGTTGGGGCTGCCAATGTGTTAGTGCCAACACTCCTGTTTTTTCTGCCTCCCCCAGGCTGAGGATGTTCCTGACTTTTTGTTTGATTTTTCTGATGTGTTTAGCGAAAGTAAATCTGCATCCTTGCCTCCCCATAGGAGCTATGACTGCGCTATTGAATTAGTGCCAGGTAGTAAATTCCCTAAGGGTCGCCTTTTTAACTTGTCTGTACCTGAACATGACGCTATGCGGTCTTATATCAAGGAATCATTGGAGAAGGGTCATATCAGACCATCCTCTTCACCCTTAGGTGCCGTTTTTTTCTTTGTGGCCAAAAAAGATGGTTCATTAAGGCCGTGTATTGATTATCGTCTCTTGAACAATATTACTGTGAAATATCAATACCCGTTACCCTTGATTTCTGACCTGTTTTCCAGGGTGAAAAACGCTACTTGGTTTACCAAGCTTGACCTCAGGGGGGCGTATAACCTTATTCGCATTAAGCACGGGGATGAATGGAAGACGGCATTTAACACCCTGAAGGGCATTTTGAGTACCTTGTGATGCCCTTTGGGCTCACTAATGCTCCTTCCGTCTTCCAGTCCTTCATGAATGACATTTTCAGGGATTTTGTGGACAAGTTTCTGATTGTTTATTTGGATGATATCTTGATTTTTTCTAATGACTGGGACTCTCATGTGAAACATGTTCGAACTGTATTCCAGATTTTGAGAGAGAATGCTCTGTATGTGAAGGGATCAAAGTGTCTTTTTGGCGTACAGAAGATCTCATTTCTGGGATTCATTTTGTCCCCATCTGTTATTGAAATGGACCCGGTCAAGGTTCAGGCCATCTGTGATTGGGTCCAACCTACTTCATTAAAGGCTCTTCAGAGATTTTTGGGTTTTGCCAATTTTTATCGTAAATTTATTGGTAATTTCTCTGTTATTGTTAAACCATTAACTGATTTGACCAGAAAGGGTTCTGATGTGGTGAATTGGCCTCCTGAGGCAGTCTCTGCGTTTCAGGAACTTAAGCAGAGATTCACTTCTGCTCCTGTTCTACGGCAGCCTGATGTTTCTCTGCCATTTCAGGTGGAGGTTGATGCCTCTGAAATTGGGGCAGGTGCCGTTTTGTCCCAAAAAGATCCAGAGACCTCTAAAAGTAACCCTTGTGCCTTTTTCTCTCGAAAATTTTCTCCTACTGAACGTAATTATGACGTGGGTAATCGGGAGTTATTGGCCATGAAGTGGGCTTTTGAAGAGTGGAGACATTGGCTGGAGGGAGCCAAACATCAGGTGGTGGTCCTTACGGACCATAAGAATCTGGTCTATCTGGAATCTGCCAAGCGACTCAATCCTAGACAGGCCAGGTGGGCCTTGTTTTTCACACGTTTTAATTTTGTGGTTTCCTTTCTTCCTGGCACTAAGAATGTTAAGGCGGATGCCCTCTCGAGGAGTTTCCTTGCGGACTCTCCTGAGCTATCTGATCCCTCTGTTATTTTGAAGGAGGGTGTAGTTCTTTCCGCCATCTCGCCCAATTTGAGACTTGCTCTGGAGGGGTGTCAGGAGGATAGGCCCGAGCGCTGCCCTGTTGGAAAATTGTTTGTCCCGGACCAATGGAAAAAGAGTGTGATGTCTGAGATTCATTGTTCCGCATTGGCTGGGCATCCCGGAATTTTTGGTACCAGAGACTTGGTTAGTCGGTCCTTTTGGTGGCCTACCTTGTCTCGCGATGTCAGGGAATTTGTGCAGTCCTGCGGGACTTGCTCTCGCTCCAAGCCTTGCTCTCGCTCTAGTGGTTTGTTGATGCCATTGCCTGTGCCCAAGAGACCATGGACCCATATCTCTATGGATTTCATTTCCGATCTTCCTGTTTCTCAGAGAATGACCACCATCTGGGTAATTTGTGATAGGTTTTCCAAAATGATACATCTTGTGCCATTACCTAAGTTGCCTTCCTCCTCTGAATTGGTGCCGTTGTTCCTTCAGCACGTGGTTCGTTTACACGGCATTCCTGAGAACATTGTGTCTGACAGAGGAGTCCAGTTTGTTTCCAGATTTTGGAGGACTTTTTGTTCTAAACTGGGTGTTCAATTGTCTTTCTCCTCGGCATTTCATCCTCAGACCAATGGTCAAACTGAGAGAACAAACCAGACATTGGAGACTTATCTAAGATGCTTTGTGTCTGCTGATCAGGATGACTGGGTCTCTTTTTTGCCTTTGGCTGAGTTTGCTCTTAATAATAGGGCTAGCTCTGCCACTTTGATGTCTCCGTTTTTCTGTAATTCTGGGTTTCACCCTCGATTTTCTTCAGGACAGACGGAGGCTTCTGTCTGTCCAGGTGTTGACTCTGTTGTTGAGCGTATGCAGCAGATTTGGGACCAGGTAGTGGAGAGGTTGTCCCTCTCTCAGGAGAAGGCCCAGCGGTTTGCTAACCGGCATAGGACTGATGGTCCTCGGTTTAAAGTGGGGGACTTGGTCTGGTTGTCCTCAAAGAATATTCCTATGAGAGTAGCATCTCCTAAATTTAAGCCTAGGTTCATTGGACCTTATAAGATCATGGAGATTATTAATCCTGTTTCTTTTCGTTTGCTTCTTCCAGGGACATTTAAGATCCATAACGTGTTCCACAAGTCCTTGTTGAAGAGGTTTGTTGAGCCAGTGGTTCCTGCTGCTGTGCCTCCTGACCCTGTTTTGGTTGAGGGCAATCTGGAGTATGTGGTTGAGAAAATATTGGATTCTCGTTTTTCTAGACGAAGACTCCAGTATTTGGTTAAATGGAGAGGTTATGGTCAGGAAGATAATTCTTGGGTGTTTGCTTCGGACATCCATGCTAGGAGACTTATCCGTGCGTATCATAGAACTCATCCTGACCGACCTGGTTGCTCAAATGAGGGTTCGGTGACCCCTCCTCAAGGGGGGGGTACTGTTGTGAATGGGTTTGAGATGAGTTCTGAGCAGAGGCTCCCTCTGGTGGTTACAAGCGGTACTAGTGAGAATTGTGAGGACTGGGAATCAGGTGTTACTGATTGGTCTTATTTAAGGGAATCATTTTCCCATCAGGGTTGCCGGTGATCAATTGTTCTGGTCTGAATCCTTCTTTCCAGTTTCCCTTGTAGCCTGCTGTGTCGTGTCTGCATCTCCTGCTATCAGATAAGACAATTTCTTATTTTGTGTTTTTGCTATATTTTTGCATTTGGTCCTGCACTTCTGTGGGGGCCTTCTGGGTCCCCTCCGGGGGCTTTTGCCCTCTCGGTTTGGTTCGGCCACTGTGTTTTGTACTTTTGCTTTTTCCAGTTTTTTCAGTGGCTGCTGTTTTTGTTACACCAGAGAACTAATTTAGGTGGTAGAGGTCGTGTGATCTCAGGTGATTTTGAAATTAGTAGAGTTGGTGTTTTTCAGGGTTTTCTGGGATTGCAGTAAGTACCCTTCCTGTCCTTTTCTATTTAGATAGTTTGGGCCCCAGCTTTTGCTCATACTATTTTCTTTCTGTGTCAGTATTTCCTCTTGTCTAACCGCCATTACATGTTTGGGGGCTTTCTATTATCTTTGGGGTTCTGCTCCGGGGCAGATAGCTTTCCTATTTCTATCTTTAGGTGTAGTTAGTTTCTCAGGCTGTGACGAGGCGTCTAGGACCAACGTAGGAACGCTCCACGGCTGCCTCTAGTTGCGGTGGTTAGTCAGGGTACTGCAATCTCATAGATTCCAACTGCTCTGGTGTATTTCCTTTTTTGCTTGCACTCCTCAGCTACCGTAACATAACACACATCCCAACATAGATTCAGTGTGAACAGGTGCTAAACCTAGAGTCACCAACTCATATACATACAAGAAAAAAAGTTAGCACACTGTAGCGCTATAGCTTGCAAACACGAAATATGAAAAATATGAAAAATGAATTGCATCATTACCTTAGAAATATGAAAAATTGAGAAGTCTTAGCGCATAAGATGGCCAAATTATGCGAGCCTGATAGCCACGTCAAGGCTCCTCTCGTATATCAGGTCCTAACTAATGCCTATCCTCGCTTTAGAAAAGTCTGTCTGCATGGGAACATATGAGTCCTCTCTTCAGACTAAAATCTACATCTCTGTGGAGGGGTGATGAACCTGTTGTAATTAAAAAGCCTGTGACCACCAGGTGGAGTGCACAGGTAGAAGGTAAATGAATACATATCAAAAAACTGACCGGCACATCCAAACATAGATTCAGTGTGAACAGGTATTAAACCTAGAGTCACCAACTCATATACATACAAGAAAAAAAGTTAGCACACTGTAGCGCTATAGCTTGCAAACACGAAATATGAAAAATATGAAAAATGAATTGCATCATTACCTTAGAAATATGAAAAATTGAGAAGTCTTAGCGCATAAGATGGCCAAATTATGCGAGCCTGATAGCCACGTCAAGGCTCCTCTCGTATATCAGGTCCTAACTAATGCCTATCCTCGCTTTAGAAAAGTCTGTCTGCATGGGAACATATGAGTCCTCTCTTCAGACTAAAATCTACATCTCTGTGGAGGGGTGATGAACCTGTTGTAATTAAAAAGCCTGTGACCACCAAGTGGAGTGCTCAGGTAGAAGGTAAATGAATACATATCAAAAAACTGACCGGCACATCCAAACATAGATTCAGTGTGAACAGGTGCTAAACCTAGAGTCACCAACTCATATACATACAAGAAAAAAAGTTAGCACACTGTAGCGCTATAGCTTGCAAACACGAAATATGAAAAATATGAAAAATGAATTGCATCATTACCTTAGAAATATGAAAAACTGAGAAGTCTTAGCGCATAAGATGGCCAAATTATGCGAGCCTGATAGCCACGTCAAGGCTCCTCTCGTATATCAGGTCCTAACTAATGCCTATCCTCGCTTTAGAAAAGTCTGTCTGCATGGGAACATATGAGTCCTCTCTTCAGACTAAAATCTACATCTCTGTGGAGGGGTGATGAACCTGTTGTAATTAAAAAGCCTGTGACCACCAGGTGGAGTGCTCAGGTAGAAGGTAAATGAATACATATCAAAAAACTGACCGGCACATCCAAACATAGATTCAGTGTGAACAGGTGCTAAACCTAGAGTCACCAACTCATATACATACAAGAAAAAAAGTTAGCACACTGTAGCGCTATAGCTTGCAAACACGAAATATGAAAAATATGAAAAATGAATTGCATCATTACCTTAGAAATATGAAAAATTGAGAAGTCTTAGCGCATAAGATGGCCAAATTATGCGAGCCTGATAGCCACGTCAAGGCTCCTCTCGTATATCAGGTCCTAACTAATGCCTATCCTCGCTTTAGAAAAGTCTGTCTGCATGGGAACATATGAGTCCTCTCTTCAGACTAAAATCTACATCTCTGTGGAGGGGTGATGAACCTGTTGTAATTAAAAAGCCTGTGACCACCAGGTGGAGTGCACAGGTAGAAGGTAAATGAATACATATCAAAAAACTGACCGTCACATCCAAACATAGATTCAGTGTGAACAGGTGCTAAACCTAGAGTCACCAACTCATATACATACAAGAAAAAAAGTTAGCACACTGTAGCGCTATAGCTTGCAAACACGAAATATGAAAAATATGAAAAATGAATTGCATCATTACCTTAGAAATATGAAAAATTGAGAAGTCTTAGCGCATAAAATGGCCAAATTATGCGAGCCTGATAGCCACGTCAAGGCTCCTCTCGTATATCAGGTCCTAACTAATGCCTATCCTCGCTTTAGAAAAGTCTGTCTGCATGGGAACATATGAGTCCTCTCTTCAGACTAAAATCTACATCTCTGTGGAGGGGTGATGAACCTGTTGTAATTAAAAAGCCTGTGACCACCAGGTGGAGTGCTCAGGTAGAAGGTAAATGAATACATATCAAAAAACTGACCGGCACATCCAAACATAGATTCAGTGTGAACAGGTGCTAAACCTAGAGTCACCAACTCATATACATACAAGAAAAAAAGTTAGCACACTGTAGCGCTATAGCTTGCAAACACGAAATATGAAAAATATGAAAAATGAATTGCATCATTACCTTAGAAATATGAAAAATTGAGAAGTCTTAGCGCATAAGATGGCCAAATTATGCGAGCCTGATAGCCACGTCAAGGCTCCTCTCGTATATCAGGTCCTAACTAATGCCTATCCTCGCTTTAGAAAAGTCTGTCTGCATGGGAACATATGAGTCCTCTCTTCAGACTAAAATCTACATCTCTGTTAGTTAGGACCTGATATACGAGAGGAGCCTTGACGTGGCTATCAGGCTCGCATAATTTGGCCATCTTATGCGCTAAGACTTCTCAATTTTTCATATTTCTAAGGTAATGATGCAATTCATTTTTCATATTTTTCATATTTCGTGTTTGCAAGCTATAGCGCTACAGTGTGCTAACTTTTTTTCTTGTATGTATATGAGTTGGTGACTCTAGGTTTAGCACCTGTTCACACTGAATCTATGTTTGGATGTGCCGGTCAGTTTTTTGATATGTATTCATTTACCTTCTACCTGAGCACTCCACCTGGTGGTCACAGGCTTTTTAATTACAACAGGTTCATCACCCCTCCACAGAGATGTAGATTTTAGTCTGAAGAGAGGACTCATATGTTCCCATGCAGACAGACTTTTCTAAAGCGAGGATAGGCATTAGTTAGGACCTGATATACGAGAGGAGCCTTGACGTGGCTATCAGGCTCGCATAATTTGGCCATCTTATGCGCTAAGACTTCTCAATTTTTCATATTTCTAAGGTAATGATGCAATTCATTTTTCATATTTTTCATATTTCGTGTTTGCAAGCTATAGCGCTACAGTGTGCTAACTTTTTTTCTTGTATGTATATGAGTTGGTGACTCTAGGTTTAGCACCTGTTCACAGGGCTGCCACTAGGAATTTCGGGGCCCCATACTGGCAAAATTTATGGGCCCCCTTGAGACTCCGCCCAGGCTCCACCCCCCCAGTTCCGCATCCACCCTAGCTCCTCCTCCACCACGCAAACCTTCCAAAATCCCTCCGCCCTTTCATGGAAAAACTTCACCTCTGCACCATGCCCTCACCAATGACACATTCAGGCTATGTGCACACGTTCAGGATTATTTGCGCATGAATTAAGCATCCTATCATTTAGAATGAAGTCCGCAATTTTTGTGCACATGGTGCGTTTTTTTCCGCGAAAAAAAACGCATCTCGGAAAAAGAACCAACATGTTCATTAATTTTGCGGAATTCTAGCCTTTTTCCCGCTATATTATTGACCTAGAAAGTTTACCGCGGAAAAAGTCTGTTTTTGCTCAGGAAAATTCTGCAAACATTCCTGAACGTGTGCACTTCGCCTAACACCAATCACTCGATGAATATGCACCATTTTGCTTGTTTAGTATAATACACCCCATAGTCCTCCATATATTATAATGTGCACCACAGTCCTCCATATTGTAAAGTGCACACCCCATAGTCCTCATATAATATAATGTATCCATAGTCCTCCATATAGTATAATACACTCCTAATAGCCCTCAATATATTAAAATACACTCAGTCATCCATATAGTATAATACACTCCTCATAGTGCTCCATATAGTATAATGCACCGCCATAGTCATCCATGTAGTACAATTCACTTCCCATAGTATAATGCACCCCATAGTTCTTCATATGGTATAATGTATTCCCCATAGTCCTCGATACAGTATAATGCAGCCCACATATAGTATAATGCAGTGACCCTATAGAGCATAATGCAGCCACCCCACAGAGCATAATGCAGCCACTCCACAGAGTATAATGCAACCACCCCACAGAGTATAATCTAAACCCCCATAGAATTGAGCCCCCTTTATAGTATAATGTAGCCCCTCCATAAAATACAATGTAGCCCTACTCATATAGTATAATGCAGCCCCCATAGAATATAATGTAGCCCCCTCATAAAGTATAATGAAGCCCCCATACAATATAATCTAGCCCCTCATAGAATACAATGTAGCCACCTCATAGAGTATGATGCAATCACCCCTCATAGAATATAATAAATATAATACAGCCCCCCATAGAATATAATGTATCCCCGAATAGAATATCATACAGCCTGCCTCCCCAAAGGAATATAACGTAGCCCCCCATAGTATATAACACAGCCACAAAGTATATAACACAGCCACATATATTATATAACACAGCCACCCTATAAAATATATATCCCCCCATAGTATATAACACAGCCCACATAGTGTACAGCGTGGCCCACATAGTATACAGCAGGGCCCACATAGTATACAGCAGGGCCCACATAGTGTACAGCAGGGCCCACATAGTGTACAGCAGGGCCCACATAGTGTACAGCAGGGCCCACATAGTGTACAGCAGGGCCCACATAGTATATAGCAGGGCCCACATAGTGTACAGCAGGGCCCACATAGTGTACAGCAGGGCCCACATAGTGTACAGCAGGGCCCACATAGTGTACAGCAGGGCCCACATAGTGTACAGCAGGGCCCCCATTGTATATTGCAGGGCCCACATTGGATATAGCAGGGCCCCCATAGTATACAGCAGGGCCCACATTGGATATAGCAGGGCCCCTATAGTAGACAGCAGGGCCCCCATTGTATATTGCAGGGCCCCTATAGTAGACAGCAGGGCCCCCATTGGATATAGCAGGGCCTCCATAGTATACAGCAGGGTCCACATTGGATATAGCAGTGCCCCTATAGTAGACAGCAGGGCCCCCATTGTATATTGCAGGGCCCCTATAGTAGACAGCAGGGCCCCCATTGTATATTGCAGGGCCCCTATAGTAGACAGCAGGGCCCCCATTGTATATTGCAGGGCCCCTATAGTAGACAGCAGGGCCCCCATTGGATATAGCAGGGCCTCCATAGTATACAGCAGGGCCCCCATTGGATATAGCAGGGCCTCCATAGTATACAGCAGGGCCCCCATTGGATATAGCAGGGCCTCCATAGTATACAGCAGGGCCCCCATTGGATATAGCAGGGCCTCCATAGTATACAGCAGGGCCCACATTTTACAGCCCTCATCTCTCCTCCCCCCCCAGGAATGTCCACACAGCAGGACAGATTTATAAAAAAAAAAAAAAACACTCCTCACCTCATCCTGGTGCCAGCGCTGCTCCCAGCTCCTGTCTCCTGCTCTGCCCGGCACACAGTGAGCGCGCTGTGTCAGAGGCAGAGCAGGGAATGATGGGAGAGGGAGCGTCAGCTGACGCTCTCTCCTCCATCATCGCTTTGAACTGTGCCTGCTGACGCCGGTATAGTTCAATGCAGCGGCGGGGGGAGTCGGCGCTGGGGCAGGCAGCCCCCCTGCCACACAGGGGCCCCCATAGCGGCTGCGTGATGTGCCGCTAGCTGGGGGCCCCTTGAGGTGCAGGGGGAGCCTCAAAATGTTGGGGGCCCCCGGGCCCGAGCGCGGACCTGCGTGCTCGGGCGGCGGGCCCCCCCTAATGACCGGGCCCCATACAGCAGTAAGGGTTCTCATGCCCTGATGGCGGCCCTGCCTGTTCACACTGAATCTATGTTTGGATGTGCCGGTCAGTTTTTTTGATATGTATTCATTTACCTTCTACCTGAGCACTCCACCTGGTGGTCACAGGCTTTTTAATTACAACAGGTTCATCACCCCTCCACAGAGATGTAGATTTTAGTCTGAAGAGAGGACTCATATGTTCCCATGCAGACAGACTTTTCTAAAGCGAGGATAGGCATTAGTTAGGACCTGATATACGAGAGGAGCCTTGACGTGGCTATCAGGCTCGCATAATTTGGCCATCTTATGCGCTAAGACTTCTCAATTTTTCATATTTCTAAGGTAATGATGCAATTCATTTTTCATATTTTTCATATTTCGTGTTTGCAAGCTATAGCGCTACAGTGTGCTAACTTTTTTTCTTGTATGTATATGAGTTGGTGACTCTAGGTTTAGCACCTGTTCACACTGAATCTATGTTTGGATGTGCCGGTCAGATTTTTGATATGTATTCATTTACCTTCTACCTGAGCACTCCACCTGGTGGTCACAGGCTTTTTAATTACAACAGGTTCATCACCCCTCCACAGAGATGTAGATTTTAGTCTGAAGAGAGGACTCATATGTTCCCATGCAGACAGACTTTTCTAAAGCGAGGATAGGCATTAGTTAGGACCTGATATACGAGAGGAGCCTTGACGTGGCTATCAGGCTCGCATAATTTGGCCATCTTATGCGCTAAGACTTCTCAATTTTTCATATTTCTAAGGTAATGATGCAATTCATTTTTCATATTTTTCATATTTCGTGTTTGCAAGCTATAGCGCTACAGTGTGCTAACTTTTTTTCTTGTATGTATATGAGTTGGTGACTCTAGGTTTAGCACCTGTTCACACTGAATCTATGTTTGGATGTGCCGGTCAGTTTTTTGATATGTATTCATTTACCTTCTACCTGAGCACTCCACCTGGTGGTCACAGGCTTTTTAATTACAACAGGTTCATCACCCCTCCACAGAGATGTAGATTTTAGTCTGAAGAGAGGACTCATATGTTCCCATGCAGACAGACTTTTCTAAAGCGAGGATAGGCATTAGTTAGGACCTGATATACGAGAGGAGCCTTGACGTGGCTATCAGACTCGCATAATTTGGCCATCTTATGCGCTAAGACTTCTCAATTTTTCATATTTCTAAGGTAATGATGCAATTCATTTTTCATATTTTTCATATTTCGTGTTTGCAAGCTATAGCGCTACAGTGTGCTAACTTTTTTTCTTGTATGTATATGAGTTGGTGACTCTAGGTTTAGCACCTGTTCACACTGAATCTATGTTTGGATGTGCCGGTCAGTTTTTTGATATGTATTCATTTACCTTCTACCTGAGCACTCCACCTGGTGGTCACAGGCTTTTTAATTACAACAGGTTCATCACCCCTCCACAGAGATGTAGATTTTAGTCTGAAGAGAGGACTCATATGTTCCCATGCAGACAGACTTTTCTAAAGCGAGGATAGGCATTAGTTAGGACCTGATATACGAGAGGAGCCTTGACGTGGCTATCAGGCTCGCATAATTTGGCCATCTTATGCGCTAAGACTTCTCAATTTTTCATATTTCTAAGGTAATGATGCAATTCATTTTTCATATTTTTCATATTTCGTGTTTGCAAGCTATAGCGCTACAGTGTGCTAACTTTTTTTCTTGTAAAAATCATGAAGGAACTCTGCCACTTGTTAAGTGTTAAACAGTTGCGCACATCAGTCTATCATCCCCAAACAGACGGTTTAGTAGAAAGGTTCAATAAAACCCTGAAGAATATGTTGAAAAAAGCAGTCTCTAAAGATGGTAAGGACTGGGATCTCTTGTTGCCATACCTGATGTTTGCAGTGCGGGAGGTGCCCCAGGCATCTACGGGGTTCTCGCCCTTTGAACTATTATATGGCAGACATCCCCGTGGCTTACTCGATATAGCTAAAGAGGCCTGGGAAAACCAACCAACTCCCCACAAAAGTGTGATAGAACATGTGGCCAAAATGCAAGAGAGAATGGAGACAGTCCTACCATTAGTCCGAGAACATATGGAAGCAGCACAAAGGTCACAGAGGCAGGTCTATAACCGGGAGGCACGGGTAAGGTCCTTTAACCCTGGGGATCGGGTGTTGGTACTTGTGCCTACAGTGGATAGTAAGTTCCTTGCAAGGTGGCAGGGACCCTACGAGATTATAGAGAAGGTGGGACCAGTAAACTATAAAGTACACCAACCAGGGCGGAGAAAGCCAGAACAGGTATACCATGTGAATCTGCTCAAACCATGGAAAGACAGAGACCCGCTTGGTGAGGATTGTCCACGGCCTGCATTTCCAGTAGAGATGGCTTCCTTGCCTCAGGAGAAGGCAAGAGAAGTCCTCTCCGCCGTCAAAATAGCAGACACTTTGTCGCCCAGACAAGTTCAGGAAGTCCAAGAGTTTGTTAGCCGAAATACCGATGTTTTTTTGGAACTTCCTGGTCGTACCTCCCTGATCCAACATGACATTGTCACGGAGCCGCAGGCCAAAGTCCGATTAAAGCCATATCGGGTGCCTGAGGCCCGGCGACAAGCCATCTCGGAAGAGGTCAAGAAGATGCTGCAGTTAGGGGTCATTGAAGAGTCCCAGAGTGAGTGGGCCAGCCCAATAGTCCTAATACCAAAGCCAGATGGGACACTAAGGTTCTGTAATGACTTCAGAAAACTGAATGAAATTTCTAAGTTTGACGCCTACCCCATGCCCCGGGTCGATGAGTTAATAGAGCGGTTTGGGCAGGCCCGGTATTTTTCAGTCATTGACCTCACAAAAGGGTATTGGCAGGTGCCCCTAACAAAAGCAGCGAGAGAGAAAACGGCTTTTGTAACACCCGAGGGACTGTTCCAGTATATAGTCCTACCCTTCGGGTTACATGGCGCTCCAGCGACATTCCAGAGGTTAATGGACGTTGTTCTTCGTCCTCATCGCCGATATGCCGCGGCCTATCTGGACGATATTGTGGTGTACAGTACAGACTGGGAAAGTCACTTAGCCAAGGTACAGGCGGTGATAGATTCTCTGAGACAAGCAGGGCTAACTGCCAACCCAAAGAAGTGTTCCATAGGGTTGGAGGAAGCTCGGTACCTGGGGTATGTGATTGGGAGAGGAGTTATCAAACCCCAAATAAACAAAGTGGAGGCAATCCAAAACTGGCCCCGTCCCCTCACCACAAAACAAGTGAAAGGATTTTTGGGGTTAGTGGGATATTACCGGCGGTTTATTCCCAATTTTGCAACCCTGTCGGCGCCGTTAACTGACTGCTTAAAAGGGAGGAAGTCAGTAATGGTGCGATGGAATGATCAGCTTGAAGAAGCATTTGTAAAACTAAAAGGGGCACTGTGTGGGTCACCAGTTCTGATCACACCCGACTTCAAAAGAGAATTCATTGTCCAGACTGATGCGTCAGAGGTAGGTCTGGGTGCCGTGTTGTCTCAGGAGGTTAACGGGGAGGAGCATCCCATTAGTTTCCTGAGTCGAAAGCTTACTCCAGCTGAAACCAGATACAGCATTGTAGAGAGAGAGTGCCTGGCCATCAAGTGGGCACTGGAGTCATTGCGCTACTATCTGTTGGGGAGAACGTTTCGGTTGGTAACTGATCATTCCCCTCTGACTTGGATGAGTCAAGCCAAAGAAAGAAATGCACGAGTCACCAGGTGGTTTCTGTCTCTGCAAAATTTAAAATTTTCAATAGAACATCGGGCAGGCAAATTACAGGGGAACGCAGATGCACTGTCTAGAGTTCACTGTATGTCATGTGTCCACCCTCCTAAGGTTGAACAAAGGGGGGAGGTATGTGGTACACCAAAGGGGATCTTGCTGGATGGGAGATATATTTCTTCTAGCAAACTGAAGTTTGCTCAGGATTTTCCATGATCACAAGGACCTGTGATGAGGTCATAGTCACGTGATCAGGTCAGCTGATGTGTACCTCACCTGAGGGTGTGGACTAGGCCCATAAAACAAGGAGCTGTTGTAGTTGGTGTGGGTGTGGAAGGAAGGAGTTTGGCTGGAGTCAGCCTGGAAGATTGTTTTTGTGACAGTGTGTCAGTCTGCACCAGGAAGCGAGTACTAGACCACCCGGGAATGGCACCTGGCGGTCTCTGCGGACCTGCAGCCGCTTAGTTAAGCCCGTCCCAAGCAAGGGTGAGTCTGGGACCAGTGGTTCTCCAAACTGGAGTGATTTATGTTCTGTTTTGATTTTGTTATCTGGACTTTTTGTTGAACACGTTATTAAAACCACTGAATTTTGAACTAAAAGCCTGTGTGTTTGCCTCATTACTGTGGCCCGGCCCCTGCCTACCAGAGCGGATCCCTACATTAGATATATCAAACTGAAATAGCTGTTGCAAAAACACCAATTTTTATCAAACATTAAGCTTAAGATTAATAGGGGTGCCCAAACTTTTTCATATAACTGTATGTATGAGTTGGTGACTCTAGGTTTTAGCACCTGTTCACATTGGATCTATGTTTGGATGTGCCGGTCAGTTTTTTTTATGTGTATTCGTTTACCTTCTGCCTGAGCACTCCACCTGTTGGTCACAGGCTTTTTAATTACACCAGGTTCATTACCCCTCCACAGAGATGTAGATTTTAGTCTGAAGAGAGGATTCATATGTTCCCATACAGACAGACTTTTCTAAGTGAGGTTGGCATAGTTAGGACCTGGGATACGAGAAGAGCCTTAATGTGGCTCCCAGGTACACATAAATTGGCCTTTTTATGCGCTAAGACTTCTACATTTTTCATAATCTAAGGCAGTGATGCAATTCATTTTTCATATTTTTCATATTTTCATATTTTGTGTCCGCAAGCTATAGCGCTACGCTGTGCTACCTTTTTTTCTTAAATATGTATGAGTTGGTGACTCTAGGTTTTAGCACCTGTTCACATTGGATCTATGTTTGGATGTGCCGGTCAGTTTGTTTGATGTGTATTCATTTACCTTCTGTCTGAGCACTCCACCTGTTGGGCACAGGCTTTTTAATTACACCAGGTTCATTACCCCTCCACAGAGATGTAGATTTTAGTCTGAAGAGAGGATTCATATGTTCCCATACAGACAGACTTTTCTAAGTGAGGTTGGCATAGTTAGGACCTGGGATACGAGAAGAGCCTTAACGTGGCTCCCAGATACACATAAATTGGCCTTTTTATGCGCTAAGACTTCTCAATTTTTCATATTTCTAAGGCAGAGATGCAATTCATTTTTCATATTTTTCATATTTTCATATTTTGTGTTTGCAAGCTATAGCGCTACAGTGTGCTACCTTTTTTTCTTAAATATCTATGAGTTGGTGACTCTAGGTTTTAGTACCTGTTCACATTGGATCTATGTTTGGATGTGCCGGTCAGTTTTTTTGATGTGTATTCATTCACCTTCTGCCTGAGCACTCCACCTGTTGGTCACAGGCTTTTTAATTACACCAGGTTCATTACCCCTCCACAGAGATGTAGATTTTAGTCTGAAGAGAGGATTCATATGTTCCCATACAGACAGACTTTTCTAAGTGAGGTTGGCATAGTTAGGACCTGGGATACGAGAAGAGCCTTAACGTGGCTCCCAGGTACACATAAATTGGCCTTTTTATGCGCTAAGACTTCTCAATTTTTCATATTTCTAAGGCAGTGATACAATTAATTTTTCATATTTTCATATTTTGTGTCCGCAAGCTATAGCGCTACACTGTGCTACCTTTTTTTCTTAAATATGTATGAATTGGTGACTCTAGGTTTTAGCACCTGTTCACATTGGATCTATGTTTGGATGTACCGGTCAGTTTGTTTGATGGGTATTCATTTACCTTCTGTCTGAGCACTCCACCTGTTGGTCACAGGCTTTTTAATTACACCAGGTTCATTACCCCTCCACAGAGATGTAGATTTTAGTCTGAAGAGAGGATTCATATGTTCCCATACAGACAGACTTTTCTAAGTGAGGTTGACATAGTTAGGACCTGGGATACGAGAAGGGCCTTAACGTGGCTCCCAGATACACATAAATTGGCCTTTTTATGCACTAAGACTTCTCAATTTTTCATATTTCTAAGGCAGAGATGCAATTCATTTTTCATATTTTTCATATTTTCATATTTTGTGTTTGCAAGCTATAGCGCTACTGTGTGCTACCTTTTTTTCTTAAATATGTATGAGTTGGTGACTCTAGGTTTTAGTACCTGTTCACATTGGATCTATGTTTGGATGTGCCGGTCAGTTTTTTTGATGTGTATTCATTCACCTTCTGCCTGAGCACTCCACCTGTTGGTCACAGGCTTTTTAATTACACCAGGTTCATTACCCCTTCACAGAGATGTAGATTTTAGTCTGAAGAGAGGATTCATATGTTCCCATACAGACAGACTTTTCTAAGTGAGGTTGACATAGTTAGGACCTGGGATACGAGAAGAGCCTTAACGTGGCTCCCAGATACACATAAATTGGCCTTTTTATGCGCTAAGACTTCTCAATTTTTCATATTTCTAAGGCAGAGATGCAATTCATTTTTCATATTTTTCATATTTTCATATTTTGTGTCCGCAAGCTATAGCACTACAGTGTGCTACCTTTTTCTCTTAATCCGATGAACTTGCCTGGCAGAAACCTTCCTCATTCTGTCTTTATCAGCACAAACACGTCTGTGGTTAGAATCAGCCACAAATCTCTTAACAGTACGATGATCAAGCTTAAATTTGTTATGATCTGCTACAAGCACTAAGGAAAGATGGGAATTCTGTCCCTACAATAGAACTAAGCTGGATCCCTACGATGTAACGGGGAACCTGATCCTGCGACCAGGCCCGCTAAAGTCCTCAGCTAGTCTGAACGAAGACCTATAGTTGCGAGGGAGGAATCCCTACAAGATCTAGGGACTGGGAGAAAAGGTGGACACCTCCTAACAGAAATTGTAGCAGGGATAATTAAACAGAAAACAAATTACTTAGAGATCCTAAGATCAAGCAAAACATACTACCTGAAAATACCAGGGGAGGAGACCACCCAAGGGGACCGGGCTACCTAGAACGCGCCCCTAGGTACCGCGTTCTAGGTAGCCCGGTCCCCTTGGGTGGTCTCCTCCCCTGGTATTTTCAGGTAGTATGTTTTGCTTGATCTTAGGATCTCTAAGTAATTTGTTTTCTGTTTAATTATCCCTGCTACAATTTCTGTTAGGAGGTGTCCACCTTTTCTCCCAGTCCCTAGATCTTGTAGGGATTCCTCCCTCGCAACTATAGGTCTTCGTTCAGACTAGCTGAGGACTTTAGCGGGCCTGGTCGCAGGATCAGGTTCCCCGTTACATCGTAGGGATCCAGCGGTACCTAGGGGCGCGTTCTAGGTAGCCCGGTCCCCTTGGGTGGTCTCCTCCCCTGGTATTTTCAGGTAGTATGCTTGCACTTCATGTGTGTTTTGTAGCCACGGCAGCCCACGGTGATGGTGCTTATATAAACACATTTTGTTTATTTTATTTTTAGTGGTGTCTATTTGAGGTTATTTTTGTGTAGGCAATATTGTATCTTATTTCAATTCTTTTTTAATTGTTTCTACACAGTACGATTTTTGTGTGGCACATATATTTAAGGGCACATTGTTCGCTATATATATTTTGTTGGCGCTAATATAGCACTATTTTTTGTATTTATCTGATTTTCTTAGGTGGGCACATATATTTATTAAATATATTTATATTGTTGGATTATTATTTTCTTTGTCCAGCATATTTTATGTTGCACTTATTACACACCTGTTCATTTATATTAAATACCAGGGTATTGGATTGTGTGGGATCGGGTTCCTCTTTTATCTGTATTGATGCTTGTGCTATTATTCTACTCGTATATTTAATAAAATTTATATTTTACTCCCACTGCCTGGGTTAAGTTGTTTCTTCTCTCCCCCTGTTCCCTTTGCATGAAGGTATTCAGTTTTCCTATTCAGCTGGTTTTTCCATCCACTTTCTTTGTTTTGAGATTTAATTGTTAGTGTAGATTTAGTTATTATTATTGCACATTTGTATTTTATTATATATCTCTACACTTCATTATATTTCGATTCAGTTTGGTTTTTACCTTTTGCATAAGGATGGGAGCAGATCTGAACCTCTCCTTTAGCAACACAAAAGCCTCAATGGCCTCAGTAGTCCACTGAACCGCATCAGCACCTTTCCTGGTGAGATCGGTCAGAGGTTTGGCAATCACAGAAAATTTTTTAATGAATTTTCTATAATAATTGGTGAACCCCAAAAACCTCTGTATTGATTTCACACCAATAGGTCTAGGCCAATCCTGCACAGCTTGCACTTTCACCGGGTCCATCTGAAAACCTTCACTGGAGACAATGTAGCCCAAAAAACTAAGTCTCTGTACAGCGAACTCACATTTTTCTAGTTTGGCAAAAAGTGAATTATCACTCAGTAACTGTAATACTTCACGCACACTCCTCCATGAGACTCCAAATCCGGTGAATAAATCAAAATGTCATCCAAATACACAACCACACTTCTGCCGATCAAAGGTCTAAGGATGTCATTAATAAGATTCTGAAAAAATGCCGGAGCACTGGAAAGCCCAAAAGGCATGACCAGATTCTCAAAATGACCCAGTGGAGTGTTAAACGCAGTCTTCCATTCATCCTCCTCCTTCATGCGCAACAAATTGTATGCCCCTCGAAGATCAATTTTCGAGAACCACTTGGCCCCCACTAACTGATTAAACAAATCAGGAATCAATGGCAGTGGGTAAGGATTGCGTACAGTAATCTTATTAATCTCACGAAAGTCTAGACAAGGCCGTAAACCGCCGTCTTTTTTTTAACAAAAAAAAATCCAACCGCCACAGGAGATTTGGAAGGCCTAATGTGACCGGCGGCCAAGCTTGTCTGTATGTATTCCTCCAAAGCCTTTCTCTCAGGAATAGTCAAATTAAATAAACGACTTTTAGGAAGAGTCGCTCCAGGGACAAATTCAATTGCACAATTATATTCTCTATGAGGAGGCAATACCTGTGATTCCTTATCAGAAAAAACTTTCCAAAAATCCTGAATAGGTACAGGTAACTCCCCCTTAACTACAGCAGCAATACGCCCGTTACAACACTTGTCATAACAATTAGGACTCCAGGACTTAATTTCATTGGTAGAACAATCCAGTACTGGATTGTGCAATTTTAACCAGGGTAACCCCAAAATCACCGGAGAGGGCAAATTATTCAAAACTACCAAATCCAAATTCTCTTGATGAACACCATTAATAGTAAGAGGAAATTCACAGATATGGTGAGTAACATTTTTCAAGGGAGAACCATCCACAGAAACCACATTAATAGGGGAAGACAGAAGTTTGGGTTTTAATTTTACTTTTTCCAAAAATTTCCCATCAATCACATTGAGAGTTGAACCACAATCCACAAATACCCGAAACTCCATTAATTCCTCCTCAACAGCAGTGGTAGCAGAAAGAAAGACACCTTTATTGTTTAAACAAGCTATACGGGTGAAACTAACCTCATTTTTTTTTATTCATTCGAAGCGCACAGTTCTTAATAAAATGCTTAAATTTGCCACAATAGAAACACAAACCTTCAGCAAATCTGCGGTCTTTTACCCGGAGTGAGGTGCCATTGCTCCAATTTCCATCGGCTCTGCAATGTCAGTACAGTCCCTCTCCAGACTTGGAGCTGACAAGGCAGATTTACTCTCATTAACCCTTGCACGCAGTCTCCTATCCACCCGTATGGCTAATTGCATAGCCTCTTGCAAGTTACCAGGTATAGGATAGGCAATCAGCAAATCTTTAACCCTTTCACTTAACCCTGCAAGAAATAAACTTTTCAAAGCTGAATCGTTCCACCCCACCTGAGTGGACCACCTTCGGAAGTGAGTACAATATTTTTCCACATCACCTGATCCCTGTCTCAAACGTCTCAAACGTCTCAATTCTGTCTCAGCTGATGAAAAACGATACAATAACCCCAAAGCAGAAAAAAAACTATCCACTGATCTAAAGCATGGATCACTAGGCTGCAGAGAAAAGGCCCAGTCCTGAGGTTCTTTGCGCAAAAGTGACATTATAAACCCTATACGCTGTGATTCATCACCAGAGGATCTGGGTCTCAAACGAAAATACAACAAGCAAGCATTTTTAAAAGAAAAAAAATCTTGTTGTTCACCAAAAAATAAATCAGGCAAACGTACCTTTGGCTCCACGAAATGTGCTCCAGAACAACTACTCACGTGTTGCTGGATCTCAGTCACCTCCAGAGAGAGTCCCTGCAGGCGTTGAGCCAAATCCTGAACCGACACCATGATGGAAACAGAAAATCTTTCCTCAGCGATTTTTTTTTTTTTTTTTTCTGGGCTGGACTTCCTGTTATCCAAAGAACCCTGAGACACAATACCATCAATGGGTTTCATTTGCAAAAAAAAACAAAAAACGCTATAACACTTAAAACCGATTTGCATAATAATTTGGAGCATAGTGTATACCACAAACCGGTTGCTGGTCTAAACGCCTACGCCACTCCGTATCTTCCCATATTCTTGAACCAAGAAGCTGCCACCCATGCTAGCAGCATCACTCAATCAGCAAATGTTTCTCCAAAGTCAGAAAGAACAGACATGTCCGACTTTGCGAGGTACATGTGATGCGCACAACATGATGGTACCAGGGCTATGGGATACTCGGCACCGAGCCCATGGAAGTCTATGGGGGATGTCACTGGCAGCAGAGCTCGGTCCGTGACCCTGGGCGCTCATACAATGGGGGGAATATTCACAGGGGATTGTAGTAATAGTTTGTGATGCCACCTGTGGTTTCTGATCAATTTGACCAGCGCTGCAAGATGAATCTTCTGAGGGGATGTTATTAGGCAGCTAGATGTTAAGTCCCCCACAGGTGGGACTGTTCCCTCAAAGTCTATGGTGTTGCAGAGTGCAGATAAGAAGTCAGTCACACACAATTCAGTCTCTTTCCATACCTTTACTGATGTTGTTGGCAGGTATATCTCCAGGGTGGAGAATGCACATGCAGGTAATCGCTGAGCAGGTTTGAGGCCTCCTTTCCCTTTGAAATGTATGTGAGTCCTAACTTGCATAAAGTCAAGTTTAACTCGTAATGCAACAGCTACGCCCGGTCGACATTGTGGTAGAGCCTTTTCTATCTCTGGTGACCAGATGTTGGCAAGAACAAAGTCCTTCTCTTGCAGCGTCCTGCTCAAAGTTCCTGTTCTCCCTGACTCAAGTTACGTATCGGCACTTAGGGCTACCTTCTGCGACTTGAAGTCCAGCAAGGATTCCGGTTTTCTATCACTAGCCGTGAAGTACTAGCAATGCTTCGGACCCGGTGTCCGGTTAAGTCGAGGGAAGGTGATCTGTCACCGAAAACACTCTTCCTTCTTTCTCCACTCGCCTGTCGCCCTGCTCTCACCCTTAACATAAGCACAGGTAGCAGTAGGTGTAGTAATCAGCTTTTCTTTCCAGCTCACTGACCTGCTCTCAGTTAGCTCGTTGTTGAAACACTGTCGTAGTTCCCTTCCTTCTTTCCTTCAAAACTCTGTCCAGAGCAGCTCACAGGACGTTCCGTCAGACTGTATACATGCTGTAGCTCCGAGAGTCACTTTCCACATTCTAGAGAACACAGGCAGCTTGTTCTGAGATAACAGATTCAGTGGTAGCTCTGACTAGGCTTGAGTAATTTCTTTTCTACTCGTACTAGTCTCCACTTCAGTTCAAGATGAGCTACCCAAGCTCTGTCAGGAATCAGTCTTCTCTCCTCTCCCTCCAAGACCAGAACTTGAACTAACTGAACACACTGACTGAACTGGCTGGCTAGAATGCCCCCTGCTACATGTCTCACTGACCTTAAATATTCTAAGGTTCCCTCTAGTGGTAATGTTGGGAAGTGTGAGATGTGAATGAATATCAGGTTTTTACAATTACCTTCCTGTGCATCCTCCCGGAGACATGTGTACCAAGCGCAGCTGGGCCACACATCCCCCCTAGTTATCATCAGCACTCCCGGGCTGAAATAGAAAAGAAAAACATTTTTATGATATAACATCAACAATATAACTCATCCCTTGCGGGAGGTAAGGACTCTTTAACGTTACAATGTATACATAGGCAAGTAGAAAAATATCAAAACATTTTTCACATAAATACAATATACTTGTGGAGGACCCGCACCAAAAACCTCCCACGTGGGTCCTGGGTGGGCTGCAGGACTTCATTGCTGCAGACCTCACTCTAGGCCACACCATACGGGTTTTTCTTCAGAGGTAGATATGGCTTTGTGTAAAACCAAGATGGGGCACCGAAGTGCGAACTATTTACAGATAAAGTTTTTGGGCTGGCACAGTCCTCAGCCACGCAGTCCTTTCATAAGAACATTTTTCAAGTAAATCACATTTCTAATTAACTATTCACATTTCTATACTTCACTTTACCCAACTGGGGCATTCTACTTCAATTATATTTGGCAAATAAACATTATCAAACATTTTTCAATAAAGTGCAAATTCTACTTCATCAAACTTCTTCAAACTTTATACAGGTGCAGTAAACCCGGTCTGGGTCCTACTGGTCTTCTTCTTTACAGATTGCGATTGCTTTTTCCATCCCTGGGGCTGGAAGTGTGCGATGTCCTCTGGAGCTCATTACCAGAAGGTCATGGCCTGCGATCTGCGTTTGCGTAGTTACAGTTCTTGTCGCATTTGAGTGATCTTCTTGGGACCCCATGGGTGCTTCGTTCAGGTACAAATCTTCCATTGATGACGCAGGCTTGTGCTGTGATTTAACTGAGGACGCACCATCCGATTGCGTTGCAGAATAGGATGCACAATCCTGATGCACTGCAGAGTAGGATGCAGGTGTGCGCAGTGGCGCAGTTGAGGTCGCACATTGTTGCTGTGATGCAGAGGAGGGCACAGTGTGCGATGCAAGTGCGCGGCCTGGCGCTGCTGGGAATGGGGCCCGGGTCGCTGAGGCATGATGCACATTACCGGCGTCGGGTACGGGGTCGCTGACACGGGAAACATTTAAGGCATACCATCCTTTTAGACCCCAGTGACGCGTATAGCTGACTATATCTCCATTCATGAGATCCCTTCCCGGATGACCAATGGGCAGATGAGACTCCACATCTCTGCGGCTGACAAATACCCCTTGATACAGGCCTGCCTCATGGATGAAACCCCAGCCTTTGCGGAGTTTAAAGTCACTAACGCACCCCTGGCGCCGCGGTTCCCGGAGCGTACCTTTATCTCTCCGGACATTCTCCTTGTCGGCGAGGAACTCTTCATGGTACCGCTGACGGAACTGCTGCACCTCTCTCTGCTCCTGCTGTCGTTGCTGCTCCTGCTCACGGCGTCGCATTTCGTTCTCCACCTGGGCGGTGTATTCCACGTCGTCCAGGTACTCCATTTCCTCCCAGTCGACCTCCAACACGGACGGCTGGATCTCCTCCGGTGTCCCTACCGGGATCGGCATTCCGCTGCGGCCTCCAGGCCTGGCTGGTACTCCGGAACGGGCAGGGCCTCCTCAGCCTCCTTCTCTCCCGCCGCTTCATCGGTGGAGTCGGGATCAGCACTTTTGGAGGCGGCCTCCGGTTTCTCATCAGCCGCTGGCTGTGGTGGCACAATGTCACGCGGTCTTATGATATGTGTACGATGTCAGTAAACTATTCTTAAAAGAGCAACCCTCTATACAACATATAGATTAGCAACATCAGCATGTAAATATAGAATAGATTTACCTGACACGATATCCGTTGAACTCAGGGTTAATCTTGAGGACTTGATACACTGTCACAGGAAAGAAGAGGACCGGGGGTCTAACCTGACCCTAAACTGGGGTCCTAACTAATCCCTCACCTTGGAGGTACTGATAATGGTTCAGAGGTCCAAGTCTCCAGCCTAACCCTGTCTCCTATCAGTCCCTGAACCCTGTAATCAGTCCTAAGAAGGATTCTGATTACCACCAAAGGGATATGGGCTGATCTCTGCTAAATACACAGATTAGAAATATAAGACAGACTGGAGAAAACACAGACTTGCATACACACTCAAACACAGAAGGAACATAAATGATCTGGGATATTAAACTCTAAGCAAGGTGAGCTTAAAACAACTAAGGAGCTCTTTAACTTAAGTCTATACAGATACAATCCTATCTGTGGTCTGCATGAAGAATTTCACTGGCAACTCCCAACACAGACAACCAGAGATTTAAAGGAAACCAATCAACAAATAATTAATTGCAGCCGGGAGAAACTGCACCCAGTCCCAGAACTGAGCACAGACAGAATTAACTCCCTAACTGCCAAACACAAAGAAACAGCAACTCAGCTGTGAGAAGTCAGAATGTGCAACCGCGACGATCTTCGTGGCGATGCACACATGACAGTACCCCCCCTTCTACGAGGGGCCTCCGGACCCTCAGAGCCAGGTTTGCCCGGGTGAGTTCTGTGGAAGGTCCGCACCAAACGATCTGCGTTAATGTCAGACGCAGGAACCCACGTCCTCTCCTCTGGACCATACCCCTTCCAATGCACCAAGTACTGAAGGGACCGGCGATTCAGACGTGAGTCAATGATCTTTGACACTTGAAACTCCAAGTTACCATTGACCACCACTGGAGGAGGAGGTAGAGGTGATGGTATGACTGGTGCCACGTACCTCTTAAGTAATGACTTGTGGAACACATTATGAATTTTAAACGTAGGAGGGAGGTCCAGACGAAATGCCACAGGATTAATTATGGAACTGATCCTGTACGGCCCGATGAATCTGGGACCCAGCTTCCAGGAGGGAACTTTAAGTTTTATATTCCTGGTAGACAACCATACCAGATCGTTCACATTAAGATCTGGACCAGAAACTCTCCTCCTATCAGCCATACGTTTATAACGGTTCCCCATCGTACTCAAATTATTCAATACACCTCTCCACACTGAAGCAAGTGACGACGAGAAACGCTCCTCCTCAGGAACCCCAGAAGGGCCCCCCCCATTGAAAGTACAAAACTGGGGATGAAAACCATATGCCCCAAAAAACGGGGATTTACCAGTGGACTCGCTCCGCCTGTTGTTAAGAGCGAACTCTGCCAGAGGCAAGAAAGAAGACCAGTCCTCCTGGTTCTCTGAGACAAAACACCGAAGATAAGTCTCTAGGCTTTGATTCAGACGCTCTGTCTGACCATTGGTCTGCGGATGAAAAGCCGAGGAAAATGACAATTGCATCCCCCGACGTAAACAAAATGCCCTCCAAAACTTGGACACAAACTGAGACCCCCTATCTGACACCACATCAGAAGGCAACCCATGAAGTCTCACAATCTCCCCAATGAACACCTGCGCCAGAGTTTTAGCATTAGGGAGGGCAGGAAGAGCAATGAAATGTGCCATCTTACTGAACCTGTCAACAACCACCAGTATGACAGTATTCCCTGACGACGGAGGAAGGTCCGTAATGAAGTCCATAGATAAATGAGTCCATGGACGCTCCGGAAGTTTCAAGGGTAAGAGGGTCCCAGACGGACGGGTATGAGGGGTCTTAGAGCGAGCACACACCCCACAGGACGCGACAAAAGTTAAAACATCTTTATTAACGTTAGGCCACCAAAACCGGCGAGAAAGGAGATCTAAAGTAGCCTTACTCCCTGGATGTCCTGCTAAAGCAGAATTATGATGTGCCTCAATAACCTTTTGTCTCAACTGATTTGGGACAAACAGTCTCCCTGGAGGTCCTGCAGGGGCGTCCCCCTGAACCTCTAATACCTCCTCCTCAAGCTCAGAACATACAGCCGACACTACCACCCCCTCCTGAAGGATAGGAATCGGGTCGTCCGTTTTCCCGGCCCCTGGGAAACTGCGAGACAAGGCATCCGCCTTAACATTCTTAGATCCAGGGCGATAAGTGACAACAAAATTAAACCTGGTAAAAAACAACGACCATCGAGCTTGTCTGGAATTCAGACGCTTAGCAGATTCCAAATACAGCAGGTTCTTGTGATCAGTAATGACGGTGACCGGGTGGACTGCCCCCTCCAAAAAGTGACGCCATTCTTCAAAAGCCAACTTAATGGCCAAAAGTTCCCTATTGCCGATATCATAATTCCTTTCGGCGGACGACAATTTCTTAGAAAAGAAAGCGCACGGATGCCATTTACCAGGGGACGGACCCTGGGACAATATTGCACCCACCCCTACGTCAGACGCGTCCACCTCCACAACGAACGGCTGTGATGCATCTGGTTGGATGAGAACGGGTGCCGAAGCAAAACATTTTTTCAAAGAGGAAAAAGCTTGGCAAGCTTTGTCCGACCATTTAGAAAAATCCGTCCCTTTTCTTGTCATGTCAGTGAGAGGTTTGACAACAGATGAGAAATTACAAATAAATTTCCGGTAGTAGTTAGCAAACCCCAGAAAACGCTGCAGAGCCTTAAGATCCTGTGGCTGATCCCATTCAAGCACTGCTCTCACCTTTTCAGGGTCCATACGGAAACCGGAGGCTGACACCAAGAAACCCAAAAACTGAAGTTCCTGTACGGCGAATACACACTTTTCCAGTTTGGCGTATAGTTTATTGTCTCGCAAGATCTGCAACACCTGTCTCACATGCTCCTGGTGAGACACAAGATCTGGCGAGTAAATTAAAATGTCATCCAAATATACGACCACAAACAGCCCCACCAGATGACGAAAAATGTCATTAACAAAATGTTGGAATACTGCTGGTGCAGTAGTCAGACCAAAAGGCATGACAAGGTTCTCATAATGTCTCTCCGGCGTGTTAAACGCCGTTTTCCACTCATCCCCCTCTTTTATCCTAATCAGATTATACGCTCCCCTGAGATCCAATTTAGAGAACCATTTGGCGCCAACAATTTGATTGAAGAGATCAGGAATCAGAGGGAGTGGATACGGATCTCGAACAGTAATCCGATTAAGTTTGCGGAAATCCAAGCAAGGGCGTAGGCCTCCATCTTTTTTCTTCACAAAGAAGAACCCCGCGGCCACTGGGGAAGATGAAGGTCTAATATGCCCTTTGGCCAGACTTTCCGAAATATAATCTTTCATAGCCTGCCTCTCAGGACCAGAAAGGTTATATAACCTAGCTTTAGGTAACTTAGCATCAGGAAGTAAATTAATAGAGCAGTCATACACGCGATGAGGAGGCAACTCCTGACACCCCTCCTCAGAGAACACATCCCCAAAGTCCTCCAAAAAAGGAGGCAAAGTACTAGGCACGACCGCACTGATGACTGTGTTCATGCAGTTACTTTTGCAAAACTCACCCTATTGGCTTATCTCTCTGGACTGCCAATTAATCACAGGGTTATGTTTAACCAACCAAGGAAGTCCCAACACAATAGGAGTAGGTAGACCCTCCAACACATAACAAGATAATAGTTCCCTATGTATTGCCCCTACCCGAAGGTCAATGTTATGAACCTCATGAACAAAGCTACCTTGGCCGAGAGGCCTGGCGTCAATGGAGAATATAGGGATCGGTTTGACCAATACACTCAGATGCATACCTTGAGCCTGAGCAAACTGAGCGTCAACCAGATTAGCCCCGGACCCACTATCAAGAAGAACAGAAAATCTCTCCACTCTCGTACCAACCACCACCTCCACTGGTACAAGGAACTGAGAAGAACTAGCGGACGAAATACATACTCCCAGGTTGTCGTCCACCACACAACCTGGGATTAACAGTTTTCCGGCGACTTCTTGTTCAACAAGGCACGGGACGGACATCCCCCAACAAAATGTCCCTCTTTCCCGCAGAAGAAACACCTTCTAGTCCTGCGGCGTACCGCCAATCCCCTCCTACAAAATGATGTCCCTCCCAACTGCATAGGCTCCTCCGAACAGACAAGGGGAACCTCAACATAAGGGACTTTAGTAGTAGGTGGAGTAACAACAGGGGCGGAGTTACCTCGCACCTCTCCCGGAGCCGTCTATCAGTACGGATAGCCAGGGCCATAGCAGCCTCCAGTGATGGAGGAGAATCATACTGAGCCAAAACATCCTTTAATTTGTCAGAAAGCCCATGACAAAACTGGCTCCTAAGAGCTGGGTCATTCCACTGAGTATCTGTGGCCCATCTACGGAACTCAGAAGCAAATTCCTCCGCCGGACGATCTCCCTGCTGTATCTTACGTAATTTTGTCTCAGCAAGAGAGACCCGATCTGGGTCATCATATACCAAACCCAGGGCAGTAAAAAATCGATCTACTGACTGTAGAGCCGGGGATCCCGGAGGAAGGGAAAATGCCCAGGATTGAGGGTCCCCTTGTAGGAGCGAGATAACAATTACCACTCTCTGCTCTTCACTCCCTGATGATCGAGGCCGAAGCCGAAAATACAATTTACATGCTTCCCTGAAGGTAAAAAATTTGTCTCGCCCACCAGTGAACCTGTCCGGGAGAGCTACTTTAGGTTCAAATCTGGTTTGCTCCGAGGGAGACAAAACTTTGGACTTAATGTCCGTCAGCTCCATGGATAATCCCTGCAACTGCAGAGCCAGCTGGGCTACTGGATCCATGGCAACTGGGAATAATTTTGCGGGCCAGTGAAAATGTCACGCGGTCTTATGATATGTGTACGATGTCAGTAAACTATTCTTAAAAGAACAACCCTCTATACAACATATAGATTAGCAACATCAGCATGTAAATATAGAATAGATTTACCTGACACGATATCCGTTGAACTCAGGGTTAATCTTGAGGACTTGATACACTGTCACAGGAAAGAAGAGGACCGGGGGTCTAACCTGACCCTAAACTGGGGTCCTAACTAATCCCTCACCTTGGAGGTACTGATAATGGTTCAGAGGTCCAAGTCTCCAGCCTAACCCTGTCTCCTATCAGTCCCTGAACCCTGTAATCAGTCCTAAGAAGGATTCTGATTACCACCAAAGGGATATGGGCTGATCTCTGCTAAATACACAGATTAGAAATATAAGACAGACTGGAGAAAACACAGACTTGCATACACACTCAAACACAGAAGGAACATAAATGATCTGGGATATTAAACTCTAAGCAAGGTGAGCTTAAAACAACTAAGGAGCTCTTTAACTTAAGTCTATACAGATACAATCCTATCTGTGGTCTGCATGAAGAATTTCACTGGCAACTCCCAACACAGACAACCAGAGATTTAAAGGAAACCAATCAACAAATAATTAATTGCAGCCGGAGAAACTGCACCCAGTCCCAGAACTGAGCACAGACAGAATTAACTCCCTAACTGCCAAACACAAAGAAACAGCAACTCAGCTGTGAGAAGTCAGAATGTGCAACCGCGACGATCTTCGTGGCGATGCACACATGACACACAGGGAGCACAGGTAATGGCTTCGTTCCTGGGGGAGAGAGCACTGCGTCCCACAGCAGCCGCTGTTTCCGGGCACGCCAGCTTCTCTCCGTCTCGTCCATCTCTTCACGGCGCTGGACCATGTCCCTGAGCACCGCATTCACCTCCTCCAATTCCAACATAATTTGGTCGGTGTCCCGACCTGGGGACGGCTCCGGCACAGGCAGTAGCTCTTCAGGGAACGGGGCCTGCGCGCCACCGCTCCTCCACACAGCATCTCCTGTCCTTCCGCCATCTCTCTCCAGGCCAGACTGTGTTTTCCATCAGGAACAATCTGGTCTCCTCCGTGGGGGCGGGATTTGCGCTTCCTCTTTTTGGCATAGAGGATGAAGAGGAGGTGGACTTCCCTTGCTGTTGGGCAGGCTCTTGTATTGTAATAACATTTAGAGGGGGCCCCATTGCTTTCGCGCCACAAGGGGGGTACGCCCATGAAGACACGCCCACCTTCTTCACCAGCGCCTCAGGGCGCAAATATGGCGGCAAAATGGCGGAAAATGGCGCCAAAAATCACAAAAACTGCACACAGTCTTTTTGCACAAAACAGTCCAATTAGGCACACAGGACTCACATCCAGTAAGCTTCCTATCCTGTTCGTGACGCCAAAGATGATGCGCACAACATGATGGTACCAGGGCTATGGGATACTCGGCACCAAGCCCATGGAAGTCTATGGGGGATGTCACTGGCAGCAGAGCTCGGTTCGTGACCCTGGGCGCTCATACAATGGGGGGAATATTTACAGGGGATTGTAGTAATAGTTTGTGACGCCACCTGTGGTTTCTGATCAATTTGACCAGCGCTGCAAGATGAATCTTCTGAGGGGATGTTATTAGGCAGCTAGATGTTAAGTCCCCCACAGGTGGGACTGTTCCCTCAAAGTCTATGGTGTTGCAGAGTGCAGATAAGAAGTCAGTCCACACACAATTCAGTCTCTTTCCATACCTTTACTGATGTTGTTGGCAGGTATATCCCGGGAAGCTGGTCAGGGTGGAGAATGCACATGCAGGTAATCGCTGAGCAGGTTTGAGGCCTCCTTTCCCTTTGAAATGTATGTGAGTCCTAACTTGCATAAAGTCAAGTTTAACTCGTAATGCAACAGCTACGCCCGGTCGACATTGTGGTAGAGCCTTTTCTATCTCTGGTGACCAGATGTTGGCAAGAACAAAGTCCTTCTCTTGCAGCGTCCTGCTCAAAGTTCCTGTTCTCCCTGACTCAAGTTACGTATCGGCACTTAGGGCTACCTTCTGCGACTTGAAGTCCAGCAAGGATTCCGGTTTTCTATCACTAGCCGTGAAGTACTAGCAATGCTTCGGACCCGGTGTCCGGTTAAGTCGAGGGAAGGTGATCTGTCACCGAAAACACTCTTCCTTCTTTCTCCACTTGCCTGTCGCCCTGCTCTCACCCTTAACATAAGCACAGGTAGCAGTAGGTGTAGTAATCAGCTTTTCTTTCCAGCTCACTGACCTGCTCTCAGTTAGCTCGTCGTTGAAACACTGTCGTAGTTCCCTTCCTTCTTTCCTTCAAAACTCTGTCCAGAGCAGCTCACAGGCCGTTCCATCAGACTGTATACATGCTGTAGCTCCGAGAGTCACTTTCCACATTCTAGAGAACACAGGCAGCTTGTTCTGAGATAACAGATTCAGTGGTAGCTCTGACTAGGCTTGAGTAATTTCTTTTCTACTCGTACTAGTCTCCACTTCAGTTCAAGATGAGCTACCCAAGCTCTGTCAGGAATCAGTCTTCTCTCCTCTCCCTCCAAGACCAGAACTTGAACTAACTGAACACACTGACTGAACTGGCTGGCTAGAATGCCCCCTGCTACATGTCTCACTGACCTTAAATATTCTAAGGTTCCCTCTAGTGGTAATGTTGGGAAGTGTGAGATGTGAATGAATATCAGGTTTTTACAATTACCTTCCTGTGCATCCTCCCGGAGACATGTGTACCAAGCGCAGCTGGGCCACACACATGATTCGCCGAGAACTCACCAAGAGAGTTGAGCAAAACAGGTCGGTCAGATTCAAAAGTGGCCGACTTTCGCCAAAGCGAAACCTGACCATAGCGTGAAGTCGGCCATGCTGTCGTCGACCCGAGAGCCAAAGTCGGTTTTCCCATAATGCTTGCAGGCGCCTTTTTTCAGCCAATGAGCAAGGACGTACACTGTGGGCAATGAGATGACATGGGCAGCGGCCACCACCAACTTAGAGAAGGGCATTGCAGTGATTGGCTTGCTTTGGGTGGCGTCATAGTGTCTATAAAAGCCCTGACCGCCAACTGCCATTTTACTTCTGCCGATCTTAACAGTAGTGAGAGGTTGCTGTCGCTGTTTATCAGTAGGGAGAGAGTTAGGGCTGGAAACAGAAGTTCTTATGTGCTTGTGCTGATAGCAATTGTGCTGTACAGTTAGTGTGCATTGACAGGGGAGGATTATCTTGTGTGCAGCAGCGCTGGTTATTAGGCTGCCTGCCAGTGACAGGGGAGGGTTTTCTTGTGTGCAGCAGTGCTGGCTAATAGGCTGCCTGCTAGCTGTATTGCTGTGTTTACACTGTAGTGCAGACTGCTTTTTACACAGCACTAATAATTTTATTCTTTTTTTCTGCTCAATTACCGAGCGTTCATTTTTTCCCACACCATATAGAGCCGTACGCTCCTCACACTCTACCGTATACTGGCTGGCATCACGGACAAGTACATGCTCACTTTCTGTGTGTGACTCTGGAAATATATACAGAGATTTACAATTACCCCTAGACTGTATACAGCTGTACACTTGTGATACAGTACCCTTTTTCTGCTTTTTATATTCTGGTCTAATCCACTACTGTGTCTGTGTCTGACTCCGGAAATATATACGGAGATTTACAATTACCCCTACATTGTATACACCTGGTATCTTCTGATACAGTACCCTTTTTCTGCTTTTTATATTCTTGTCTAATCCATACTGAGCCTGTGAGCGTCTGTGTCTGACTCCGGAAATATATACGGAGATTTACAATTACCCCTACACTGTATACAGCTGTACGCTTGTGATACAGTACCCGTTTTCTGCTTTTTATATTCTTGTCTAATCCATACTGAGCCTGTGAGCGTCTGTGTCTGACTCCCGAAATATATACGGAGATTTACAATTACCCCTAGACTGTATGCAGCTGTACACTTGTGATACAGTACCCTTTTTCTGCTTTTTATATTCTGGTCTAATTCTTACTCAGCCTGTGAGCGTCTGTGTCTGACTCTCGAAATATACACGGAGATTTACAATTACCCCTACACTGTATACACCTGGTATCTTCTGATACAGTACCCTTTTTCTGCTTTTTATATTCTTTTCTAATCCATACTGAGCCTGTGAGCGTCTGTGTCTGACTCCGGAAATATATACGGAGATTTACAATTACCCCTACACTGTATACACCTGGTATCTTCTGATACAGTGCCCTTGTTCTGCTTTTTATATTCTTGTCTAATCCATACTGTACCTGTGAGCGTCTGTGTCTGACTCCGGAAATATATACGGAGATTTACAATTGCCCCTACACTGTATACAGCTGTACGCTTGTGATACAGTACCCTTTTTCTTCTTTTTATATTCTGGTCTAATCTATACTGAGCCTGTGAGCGTCTGTGTCTGACTCCCGAAATATATACGGAGATTTACAATTACCCCTACACTGTATACACTTGGTATCTTGTGATACAGTACCTTTTTTCTGCTCTTTAAATTCTTGTCTAATCCAAACTGAGCCTGTGAGCGTCTGTGTCTGACTCCCGAAATATATACGGAGATTTACAATTACCCCTACACTGTATATGTGTAGCCCTGGTATGTAAGGCACACAGGATCTGGAGAATGCACAGTAAGGTAACAGTTAAAGCTTGACACTCACTTACACTTCAGACACACCCACAGGGGTGTATAGGGGAGTGACGTGTAGCACAGGAGAGAGTCAGTCTAGCTTCCTGTCATCGTACAGAGCAGTCAGGGCTAGTTCTTCTTAGACAGTGAGGATTCCTGTCAGAGCTCTGGGTGAGCAGAAGATTAGTTCCTGCCAATTCAACGAAGTGGAGTCTAGTAACGGATGACTAGTTATCATCCCGAGTCTAGTCAGAGTTACCTTTTACTCAGTCTGAACTTTGAGGAAACTGAGAGTTACTCAGTGAGACCAAGGAAGAAAACTGACTTTCTATCTTCACGCTTCAGTGCTACATTGAAAGCAGAAGCAGGGCGAAGGGCATAGTGGGAAGGATTCAGAAGTGCCTTAAGGATCGGATTATCCTGCACATTGTCACCGGTCACTGGGGACCGAAGCGTCACTATAGCTCCAGGCATAGTGATAGAAAAGCCAGAGTCTTACTGGACCTTAGGTTGCAGAAAGCCGCCCTTAGAGTGCCAGTACGTAACCGAGTCAGGAGAACAAGACTTCTGAGTCCGGCGCGCGGCAAAAGAAAGTACTTAGTTCACCACTTATAAGGCTCTATCACAAAACCGGCCGGGCAGTACAGCTAGTGGGAAAAGCTGAAAACTATAGAGTTAACTTAGCTACAGGCAAGCTTGGACTCACTCATCATTTGGAAAGAGAAGGAGGCCTGTAACCTGCTCAACTGTTACCGCTACGTGCATTCATCCACCCCGAACAGCCTCCCTGGGACCTGCCTGAACAACTTGAAGTAAAAGGTATGGAAAGAAGCTTCTATGTGTGAGACTGAGTTATTTGATTGCATCCCTGCACAACCCCACCATAACTATCGACCTGAGGGAAGAGTCCCACCTGTAGGGGACCCGACATCTAGCTGCCTCACCATCCCCTCAGAGATCTACAGCAGCGCTGGTCTTAGTGATCAGAGAACTACAGGTGGCGTCACGAACTGTATATATACCTATCCCCTGTAAATATTCCCCCCAACATACGCCTGACCGCCAAGGCCACAGACCGAGCCAGCGCTACCTGTGACAACCCCATAGACTTCCATGGGCTCGGCTCTGAGTACCCCATTGCTCTGGTAAACCACAATTGTGGTGCGGGTCAAGACAACTTGGCGTCACGAACAGGATCCGAAACTTGCAGAATTGCGAGCCCTGTGTGCCTGTGGAGTGTTTTGGTGAAAAAGACTGTTGCTATTGTTTGGCGCCAAATACCGCCATATTTGCCGCCATATTCGGCCCTGAGGCGCTGGAGAAGAAGGTGGGCGTACCTGAAGGAGCGCGCAAAGTCTTGGACACGCCCCCGGCTCTGACTCAGCGGCAGGTCCTGCGACAGGAAGTGGACGCTCTGACATCAGAGCGCCTGCGACGAAGGTCCTGTTCCTACTGCTGTGCCTGGGAAATAGCAGCTTCTGAAACCGGTAGGCTCCGTTTAACCAAGGGGGCGCTAATATGTTGCAACAACCGGCCGACAGTGCGGCCCCAGCCGGAGGACCCGACTCCGCACCGCGTGGCGTTGTAGCGCCAGATGGGGCGCAGGCCCAGCACTCAGTCCGGTGGTCCCGCTCATGCCACTAACGCTTCCATATATGCCTGGGGTGAAATGGCTTCCCCAGTACAGCGGCGAGCCAGGCACTTTAGCAGGATTCAAACGGAAGATATGCAGTGTCCTGGAAATGTACTCTATGTCTGAGAGGCAAAAAGCTGCAGTATTAATAGGGCAGCTAACTGGCGCTGCTGAGAGAGAAGTGGAGACTTGGGCTACCACGGACCAGGAGTTGGTGCCTGCAATCCTCTTAAAGTTACAGGCCATTTTTGAAGATCGCACCGAAACAGATCTCCGGATGGCATTCTATAACTGTTCACAGCAACCAAGTGACAGCATAAGGGACTATGCCTGCCGACTACAAGGGGCCCTGAGAGCCCTCAAGCAGGTTAATACCATAAGTGTCATTGATGAAAATAAGATGCTGAAAGAACAATTTGTGCAGGGACTGAGGTCCCAAGCGGAACGCAGAACTGTGAATTGGTGGTCTTTAGATCACCCTGATGCTACCTTTGATGCCCTAAAGGACATGGCAATAAAAGGGCTGCGGCCCCTGGGCAAACCTGAGGTGGCAACCCAACATCGTCAGGGTGAAGTCACTCTGGAGCCGGCGGCAACCCCCTTTTCCTCGCTAGTGGCCGAAACCAAAACGCAGGTGACACCCCCTAGTGAATTGGACTGTCTGCGCTCAGAGGTGCGCCAGCTGACTAAAAATCTGGCTGCTGTGATGAGTGCCCTGCAGCTGCGGAAAGAGGAAGAAGGGAAGATCTTATTAGCTGATTGTCCAGAAGACGTCCCGTGGATGAACCGGAGAAGAAGGAAGACGTCGCCCCCCCGGAGGAGGACAACGCCACCCCCAGGAGCGACCTCTGATCAACACCCTCCTCGTCGGGAGATCACCTGTTACCGATGCAACCGGAAAGGTCATATGTCTCCACAGTGTCCTTTAAACGGGCAGAACCTGGGTCCGAGGGCCAACACCCAGGAGGAGACCCGTCAGGCCCCCTAGACTGGAACCGCAGGTATGTGGGTGGACGACCCTACCTGTCTATCATTCTAGATGGTATTGCTGTTCCGGCATTGTTAGACACTGGGTCTCAGGTGACCCTAATACCTGATGCCCTATATACTAAGTTCTGGTCAATGGACAGTCTTAAACCCCCGAGCCCTGACTTTACCGTGTATGCTTCTAATGGTCTTCCTGTAGAAGTACTCGGGACAAAATGTGTAGATGTGAAAGTGGGCAGAGAGGAGTTGAAAGACCAGGGGCTTCTGGTAGTAAAGACTGTAAATGAGGAGAACGGTTTAAATATAATTTTGGGTACTAACATTATCAGTAATTGTTTGGAGAAGTTGTGTTCTTACTCCAACAGCTCGCTGAGATTGCCCGACCAAGGCAGAAAGGAGTAATCCAAAGAGAGATCCGGGCCCTGGTGTGTCAGCAGCAAGCGAAGCTTACAGACGGCGAAATTGGTAATGTACGGGTCACTGACTCAAATCCCATTGTGATACCCCCAATGAGTGAAATGATAATCTGGTGCAGGGCAGCCATAGGTCTGAGAGGACAGAATTACCAAGCTGTAGTAGAACCCCACCATTCAGAACATAGACCTACACTTATGACTGCTAGGGGAGTAGTGGAAGTGGTGAATGGAAGAGTACCGGTACGGCTTCTCAACTGGGGAGATGATGAGGTAAACTTACCCCGTTATGCAACCATTGCTAAACTACATGCTGTTGACAATAATTCTATTCTCCCGGCTGAGTCCTTAGACTCCCGCCAAATAGCGGAGGACAATGACCCGGCAACCCAGGTGGCGGAATGGTGTCAGCAACTCCATGTTGGGACGGACACCACTCCCGCTCACCAGAAGCAAGGGGTATTACGGGTGGTGCAAGAGTACGCCCAAGTATTTAGCAAGAATCCACTTGATTTTGGGATAATTAAGGGAGTACAACATCATATCCCTACAGGCAGTCATCCTCCCATCAAAGAGCGGTATAGGCCTATACCCCCAGTCCATTATCAGAAGGCTAAGGAAATGTTGCGAGATATGAAAGAAGCCGGAGTAATCAGGGATAGTTGTAGTCCCTGGGCAGCACCTCTAGTCCTGGTTAGAAAGAAAGATGGTAGCTTGAGAATGTGTGTGGATTACAGGCAGGTGAACCGCATAACACACAAGGATGCATACCCGTTACCACGTATAGAGGAGTCATTAGCTGCTCTGAAAACGGCTAACTACTTTTCTACCCTTGATCTGACTAGTGGATACTGGCAAGTGGCTGTGGCTGGGGAGGATCGTGAGAAAACGGCTTTCACCACCCCAATGGGGCTCTGTCAGTTCGACAGAATGCCGTTTGGGCTCAGCAGTGCCCCAGGAACATTTCAGAGAGTGATGGAGAACTGCCTGGGTCATCTCAATTTTGAAACCGTGCTGCTATACTTAGACGACGTCATCGTGTACTCCAAGACATATGAGGACCATCTGAAGCACCTGGCAGAAGTATTTGAGTCCCTGTCCAGGTACGGGATGAAGTTGAAACCCTCAAAATGCCATCTACTCAAACAGAAGGTACAATATTTGGGGCACATCGTCAGTTCGGAAGGAGTAGCGCCGGACCCAGAGAAAGTCACTGCCATCCAGAAGTGGCCGGAGCCGAAGAACCTCAAGGAAGTGCGACAGTTCCTGGGACTAACGGGTTACTACAGAAGGTTCGTGAAAGATTACACGAAGAAGGCAGCGCCTCTACAGGACCTCCTAGTAGGCCAATCCCTAAAGAGCAGAAATCCTCCCTTCAATTGGGGTAAGGAACAGGCTGAAGCATTCCAAAAGATGAAAGAGATCCTTACAGGCGATGAGATCTTGACGTATCCTGATTACAGCCAACCGTTCCTGCTGTACACCGATGCTAGTAATGAAGGTTTAGGAGCAGTTCTCAGTCAGAAGCAGAATGGCCAAGAAAAAGTCATCGCTTATGCCAGCAGAAAACTCAGGCCAACTGAGAGGAATCCGGAAAATTATAGCAGCTTCAAGCTGGAGTTTCTGGCGCTGGTCTGGGCCATTACTGAAAGATTTAAGCACTATCTGGCCTCCAACAAGTTCACGGCGTACACAGACAACAACCCGCTAACGCACCTGGAAACGGCCAAGTTGGGCGCCATGGAGCAGCGTTGGATGGCTCGGTTGTCTAATTACCAGTTTACTATCAAGTACCGGGCAGGCCGAAAGAATGCTAATGCTGACGCATTGTCCCGAATGCCGCATGACTCTGACACGGAGGAAGAATCGGACGACCTGGAAGAAATTGAGCTACCTGCGTTCCATCGAAATGGGGTAGTCCACGAGCATCGAGTCTACAGAAAGCAGTATGGTGCAACGTTAAATCCTTTACCCCATCACAGCTGGAAAGAGACTCAGGACAGCGATCCAGTGGTCAGCCGTATCAAGGAGTTGTTAAGACAGGAAGGTTCCTCCTTGGAAAAAGATGCACCTATGTCAGCAAAGCTCCTGTGGAACGAGAGAAGCAGGTTATTCCTATACCGTGAGAAGTTGTGCAGGAGATACGTCAATCCCAGGACCCACGAGATGGTCTGGCAAATAGTGGTCCCCAAGGCAGACGTCCAAATGGTGTTGGAAGCATACCATGATCAAGCAGGACACTTTGGCTGGAGAAAGCTGGAGACCCTGTTGAGGTGCCGGTTCTACTGGGTAGGGATGCGCAGCTCCATTGAGTGGTGGTGTCGGAACTGTGGACCCTGTGGTCTCAGAAGAAAGGACTACGGTAGTCAGAGGGCACCCCTGCAGCCTATCCGGACGACTCGTCCCTTGGAGATTGTGGCCCTGGACCACGTCAAACTGTCGCCAAGTAGATCTGGATACTCATACGCCTTGACCATGGTGGACCATTACTCTAGATTTCTGGTGGTTGCACCAGTTAAGGATCAGACAGCAGTGACGGCAGCAAAAACCTTTCAAGCAAGCTTCTGCAGACCGCATGGGTATCCGGAGCAAGTATTAACCGATCAAGGACCTGCTTTCGAAGCTGATCTATTCAAGGAATTCTGTCACATGTATGGGTGTAAGAAAATTAGAACAACACCATACCATCCTCAAACCAACGGTCTTTGCGAGAAAATGAACCACATTGTCCTTGATTTATTGAAATCCATACCGTTGGAAGACAGAAATCGATGGCCGGACTTACTACCTGATTTGGTTGACTTGTATAACCATATACCTGTAAGTTCCACTAACTGCACTCCAGCCTATCTTATGAGAGCAAGGCCCGGAAGACTACCAATGGATTTAGAACTTGGAGTGGTAGAACCAGAGGCAGATGACGCTATTGAAAACTGGGACATCAATCGGCAAGAGCAATACAGAAGAGTGCAAGTCTGTGTAGAAGAAAGTCTCAACAAGGTACGGGAAAAACAGGAAGATATTTACAACAGGAATGCTCCTGCCAAGCCTTTGATGCCTGGAGAAGTGGTATTGAAAAGGAAAAGGAAAATGCACAAATTGGATAACCAGTGGGAGCAAGAACCCTACGTCGTACAAGATTCCAAATATGACAATAGAAAAGTTTGTATCATCAGTAAGGACGTAGGAAGAACAATATCCACTGTGTCCAGAGACCATTTGAAATTGTGTCCAGAACCCTTAAAGTTTCGTGAAGAGAACTCTGTCATCAATCAAGAAGAAATAAAAGAAGAGGTCATACACACGGATCTGGGAGATTTCCCTGCAGATTGGCCGAGACTGGGAGATGCTGTAATAATTCCGGTGTTGCAATTTTATCAGCCACAAGAGGAAGTTCTACCTCCAGTTGTGCCCATGGTGCCAGTTGAGCCAGTTCAGGAGTTACCTACTCCAGCAGCACCCCAACCTGCGGAACCTCAAGAGGAAGAATCATCGGAAGCAGCGCCCCATGCTATGGGAACCCCTGGTGAAGCTGACTCACACCGCCCAGCCATCAGTACGCTTGCCAGATCCATAGAAAGATTGAGGCAGTTCTATAGTTTGCCGTTACGTAGAACAGTTGGGTTAGAGATTAATATACCTGAAGCTACTCCACGTAGATCAGAACGTACAACGAAAGGGAAGATACCTATTCGTTATCAAAAGTAGTCCTAGCAAACTAGTTTACTAAGTATGGATAATTGTATAAAGTATTGTTATGATATGTAAATTACTTGAAAATGTTTCATGATGGACTCTGAGGCTGAGGACTGAGCCAGCCCAAGAACTGATCTTGTATATAGTTGCACTTTGTGCATTCTCTACCAGCACACCTACCTCTGAACATAAAACCCGTATGGTGAGGCACTGAGTGAGGTCTGCATTCAGATGTCCTGCAGCCCACCCAGGACCCACGTTGAAGGTTTGGTGCCGGTCCTTCACAAGAATATCGTCATCTATTTATATGAAAATGTCTATTTAGTATTTTGTATTTTTCTATGCCTATTGTTATAATGCAACGTTCAAGAAATCCGTACCTCCCTGATGGGAAGAGTTTAAAATGTTACTTGTTTAAATGGAAAACAAAATGTCTTTCTTCTTATATTTCACAGCCCGGGAGTGCTGTATTTTACCAAGGGGGAATGTGTAGCCCTGGTATGTAAGGCACACAGGATCTGGAGAATGCACAGTAAGGTAACAGTTAAAGCTTGACACTCACTTACACTTCAGACACACCCACAGGGGTGTATAGGGGAGTGACGTGTAGCACAGGAGAGAGTCAGTCTAGCTTCCTGTCATCGTACAGAGCAGTCAGGGCTAGTTCTTCTTAGACAGTGAGGATTCCTGTCAGAGCTCTGGGTGAGCAGAAGATTAGTTCCTGCCAATTCAACGAAGTGGAGTCTAGTAACGGATGACTAGTTATCATCCCGAGTCTAGTCAGAGTTACCTTTTACTCAGTCTGAACTTTGAGGAAACTGAGAGTTACTCAGTGAGACCAAGGAAGAAAACTGACTTTCTATCTTCACGCTTCAGTGCTACATTGAAAGCAGAAGCAGGGCGAAGGGCATAGTGGGAAGGATTCAGAAGTGCCTTAAGGATCGGATTATCCTGCACATTGTCACCGGTCACTGGGGACCGAAGCGTCACTATAGCTCCAGGCATAGTGATAGAAAAGCCAGAGTCTTACTGGACCTTAGGTTGCAGAAAGCCGCCCTTAGAGTGCCAGTACGTAACCGAGTCAGGAGAACAAGACTTCTGAGTCCGGCGCGCGGCAAAAGAAAGTACTTAGTTCACCACTTATAAGGCTCTATCACAAAACCGGCCGGGCAGTACAGCTAGTGGGAAAAGCTGAAAACTATAGAGTTAACTTAGCTACAGGCAAGCTTGGACTCACTCATCATTTGGAAAGAGAAGGAGGCCTGTAACCTGCTCAACTGTTACCGCTACGTGCATTCATCCACCCCGAACAGCCTCCCTGGGACCTGCCTGAACAACTTGAAGTAAAAGGTATGGAAAGAAGCTTCTATGTGTGAGACTGAGTTATTTGATTGCATCCCTGCACAACCCCACCATAACTATCGACCTGAGGGAAGAGTCCCACCTGTAGGGGACCCGACATCTAGCTGCCTCACCATCCCCTCAGAGATCTACAGCAGCGCTGGTCTTAGTGATCAGAGAACTACAGGTGGCGTCACGAACTGTATATATACCTATCCCCTGTAAATATTCCCCCCAACATACGCCTGACCGCCAGGGCCACAGACCGAGCCAGCGCTACCTGTGACAACCCCATAGACTTCCATGGGCTCGGCTCTGAGTACCCCATTGCTCTGGTAAACCACAATTGTGGTGCGGGTCAAGACATATACACCTGGTATCTTGTGATACAGTACCTTTTTTCTGCTCTTTAAATTCTTGTCTAATCCAAACTGAGCCTGTGAGCGTCTGTGTCTGACTCCGGAAATAAATACGGAGATTTACAATTACCCTTACACTGTATACACCTGGTATCTTCTGATACAGTACCCTTTTTCTTCTTTTTATATTCTTGTCTAATCCATACTGAACCTGAGAGCGTCTGTGTGTGACTCCGGAAATATATACGGAGAATAACAATTAACCCTAGACTGTATACAGCTGTACGCTTGTGATGCAGTACCCTTTTTCTGCTTTTTATATTCTGGTCTAATCCATACTGAGCCTGTGAGAGTCTGTGTCTGACTCCGGAAATATATACAGAGATTTACAATTATCTCTAGACTGTATACAGCTGTACGCTTGTGATACAGTACGCTTTTTCTGCTTTTATATATTCTGGTCTAATGTATACTGAGCCTGAGAGCGTCTGTGTGTGACTCCGGTAATATATGCGGAGATTTACAATTTTCCCCTTCACCGTATACAGCTGTACGCTTCTGATACAGTACCATATATCTGCTGGTATTTTTGGTACATTTTCCCAAACATGAGGAAGTACAGTACAGACCAAAAGTTTGGACACACCTTCTCATTTAAAGATTTTTCTGTATTTTCATGACTGTGAAAATTGTACATTCACACTGAAGGCATCAAAACTATGAATTAACACATGTAGAATTATATACTTAACAAAAAAGTGTGTAACAACTGAAATTATGTCTTATATTCTAGATTCTTCAAAGTAGCCACCTTTTGCTTTGATGACTGCTTTGCACACTCTTGGCATTCTCTTGATGAGCTTCAAGAGGCAGTCACCGGGAATGGTTTTCACTTCACAGGTGTGCCCTGTCAGGTTTAATAAGTGGGATTTCTGGCCTTATAAATGGGGTTGGGACCATCAGTTGTGTTGTGCAGAAGTCTGGTGGCCATCCCTGCCCTCCACCTGCATGTGAAAGACCGCATTGTCCATGCACTCAAACAACCAGTGAGTGGAAAGGTGCACCTCACAACAGATGCATGGGCCAGTAGGCATGGCCAGGGCCGTTACGTGTCCATCACTGAGCACTGGGTTAATGTGGTGGATGCAGGGTCCACAGTGGACAGCTGCGGTGGGACAGTGCTGCCTAGCCCACGATACAGGCAACAGTTGGCTGTAGGTGTTCGACTCTCCTCCTCCTCCTGCAGAAGCGAAAGCTCGTTGACAGAGCAGTCGCACGAGCACTCCATCCGCAGCTGCCAGTGTTGCACACGAGATGTCCCACTATCGAACAGCTAGTGGCAAGCGTCAGCAGGCAGGTAGTCAGTGATAATGGCCGTAATTTTGTGGCGGCCATAGCCCAGGCAAAACTCAGACACATACCTTGCCTGGCTCACACCTTGAACCTGTTGGTGCAGTGCTTCCTAAATAATTATCCGGAGTTAACAGCCCTGCTCCATAAGGTGCGAAGACTGTTCTCGCACATCCATTGCTCGCCCATAGACTCCAGTCGTATACAGAGGCTGCAGCGATTGTTCCACCTACCCAAGCACCGCCTAATCATAGACGTTGCAACAAGGTGGAACTCCACCATGCACATGGTTGAGAGGCTGTGCGAACAGAGGCAGGGTGTAATGCATTTGTGGGAGGATATATGGGCAGACAGTTTGAGGGCAGACATGGAGTTGTCGGGTGTGCAGTGGTCAAAGCTGAAAGACCTCTGTGAAGTCCTTCAGTGTTTTCAGGAATGCACACGGGTTGTAAGGGCAGACAACGCCGTCATAAGCATGAGCCTCCCACTTATGCGTCTGCTCATGCAAACTTTGACGCACATTAAGGATCAGGCGTCTGCAGCGGAGGAGGAGGAGGGAAGCCTTGATGACAAGCAGGCATTGTCTACTCAGGGAACTGTCCTGGACGAGGTGGAGGAGGAGGAGGAGGAGGATAAGGGGGATGATTATTTTGGGGAGGAGGATGCTTCTCAGGGGGCAAGAGAAAATGTTGGCTTGCCAAGGTCAGGTACAGGGTTTGTGCGTGACTGGAGGGATGTGGATTTGGCAGAAAGTGCTCCTCCACCCACCACTGTCAGTGCATCATTGACACCTGGAACATTGGCCCACATGTGTGATTATGTCTTGCGGATCCTAAAATGGGACCCCCGCATTGTCAAAATTATGAAGGATGATGACTACTGGTTGGCCAGCATCCTCGATCCACGCTATAAAGGCAAATTACAGAACATCATGCCACAGGAGAACCTAGAGCTAATATTGGCGAACAAACAAGCAACTCTGGTAAACCGTTTGCTAGAGGCATTCCCAACACACAGCAGCAGTGCAGGTTCTACCACGAGCCGTACTGGGCCAAATGGAAGAGGTGTTCGTGGTGCACACAGCCGAAGTGGCATTGGAGACAGGGGTTTCATGACCATGCTGTGGACTGATTTCTCGAGTAACGCTCACATGACTGTTAATACTGAATCGATTGCAGCAGACAGGAGACAGCAGTTGTCAACTGTGGTTCAAAATTACCTCTCCTCCCCTATCAATGGTCTCCCTCACAGTTCATTCCCCTTTGACTACTGGGCCTGTAAACTGGACACCTGGCCTGAATTGGCACAATATGCCTTACAGGAGCTCGCTTGCCCTGCTGGTAGTGTGCTATCAGAAAAAGTCTTCAGTGCTGCTGGATCAATCCTGACAGAAAGAAGGACCCGGCTGTTGACCCAAAATGTTGGTGATCTTACCTTCATTAAAATGAACCATGCCTGGGTTTCACAGGATTTTGTACCACCTTCCCTGATGACACATAGGTTGCCGGCAAAATGGCTCGCTTTGTCCTCCTCTTCCTCGACTTCTCCAATTCCTCCATTTGCAGCTGCTGAACGTCCAGCCTACACCTCAACCTATGCCAGTTTTTCCACCTCCCTAACTGGGCTGTACCCCCCCAGGGCCGGCGTCAGCACCTGGCTGTCACGCTATCACTGCGTACAGGAGGTCAGGGTCCTATGCTGACCCTAAGCTGGGGCCCTGACTAATCCCTCTACCTGGAGGTACTGTTAATGGTACAGAGGTCCAGGGCGCCAGCGTAACCCTACCTCCTGAGAATCCCTGAACCTCAGTAATCTAGTCCTGAGAAGGACCCTGATCACAACAGTAGGGGACAGGGTAGAAAATGCTTATACACAGTAATAGATGAAAGAGACAGTACAAGGGGAAAACCAAAAACCACCTTGCATACAAAAACTCACACCACAATAACAGAGGGAACACAAACGGGTAAGGAGATAAATGATAAAGCGAGGAAGGGCAAAAACCACACCGAGTACACTTCACTCCAAACTCTTCAATACCACGATCCGCTCTGATGGTCTGTATGAAATGCTTTCACCGACAACTACCCTATCAGACCGGCAGGTATTTGAAGGAGTCCCAATACTGCAGAATTAACTGCAGCTGGGTGAGGCTGGGCCTCGTCTAGCACAGAGAGAGAGAATTAACTCCCTCACTGCCGAAAAACACCAAGCACCAAAAACTCAGCTGCGAGAAGTCAGGCTGTGCAATCGCGACGATCTTCGTGGCGACACACCCGTGACACTGGCGCACCCGGGCAAGTGCCAGTGCCCTGAGCAGGTGGGGGGGCTTGTGGGCGACGGCACTGGCACAGGGCCCCTCATTGTACACCCGTGTCTCTGACGGTGGGGGGGCCCACTCGCCGTCAGAGACACCGGCATACTTTGAGGGGCCCTGTGCCAGTGCCGTCGCCCACGAGTGGGCCCACCTGCTTGCTCAGGGCCCCAGCACTTGCAATACTTACCTCTCCCTGCTTCACCGCTGTGACTTCTTCCGCGTTTCCTGACAGTGACATTCAGGGCAGAGAGCGCGATGACATCACGTCTGTACGCCCTCTGCCTGAACAGTCCAAGTGCAGAGAGCTGGAAGATGGCGACGCTGAGGAGTCCAGAGTAGAGCAGTGACCAGGGAGGAGAGGTATTTAATTTTTTTAAATGTTTGGAGCAATATATGGGGAGCATTATGCAATGGAGAATTATATATGGGGCCCATCATACACTTGAGCATCATAGATAGGGCCCATTATACACTGGAGCATTATAAATGAGGCACATTATATATGGAGCATTATATAGGCCCATCATACACTGGAGCATCATGCATGGGGCCCATCATACACTGGAGCATTATAAATTGGGCCCATCATACACTGGAGCATCATATACGGGGCCTATTATACACTGGAGCATTATAAATGGGGCCCATTATATATGGAGTATTATATAGGCCCATCATACACTAGAGCATCATCCATGGGGCACATCATATACTGGGGCATCATATGGGGCCCATTATATATGGAGCATTATATACGCCCATCATACACTGGAGCATCATCCATGGGGCCCATCATATACTGGAGCATCATATGGGGCCCATTATGTATGAAGCATTATATAGGCCCATCATACACTGGAGCATCATATACGAGGCCCATTATACACTGGAGCATTATAAATGGGGCCCATTATATATGGAGCATTATATAGGCCCATCATACACTGGAGCATCATCCACGGGGTCCATCATATCATAGAATCATAGAATCATAGAATAGCAGAGTTGGAAGGGACCTCCTGGGCCATCTGGTCCAACCCCTTGCTCAAAGCAGGATTCTCTAAATCATCCCAGACAGATGTCTGTCCAGCCTCTGTTTGAAGACTTCCATTGAAGGAGAACTCACCAACTCTCGTGGCAGCCTGTTCCACTCATTGATCACCCTAACTGTCAAAAAGTTTTTTCTAATATCTAATCTGTCTCCTCCCATTCAGTTTCATCCCATTGCTTCTAGTCTTTCCTTGTGCAAATGAAAATAAAGATGATCCTTCTACAATGTGACAGCCCTTGAGATATTTGTAGACAGTGTGAGACAGTGAGAATATGTGGGTTAGATGGGGTGTATATTTCACCTGGGTGCTTTGCTGACTGGTATAAGGGAGGTGTATGGCTTTGTAGACCTGGTGGTAGAGAAAGGTCATTACACCTTCCACTCAGTGCATACTTGCAGCTCAAACCTGTAACCACTCAGCTGTTAATTAAGAAGCCAGAAATAGGTGTCTGGAAACACAATCTGAGAGCTAGTTTAGCCTGGACACAGGGAGGTGTCCTGGCACAAGAAACAGTCTCCAAGAGTGTTAGAGCTGTCTTCAGCCTGGACACAGAGAGGTGTCCTGGCACAAGGAAGCAGTCTCTGTGAGCATGCATGCTGATGATTACTGAAGAGGAGGGGAGCCATCTCAGTCTGGGTTAGATGTACCCCGGACACAGGAGTGTCTCTGTGAACCTCCATGCTGATGATTACTGAAGAGGAGGGGAGCCGTCTCAGTCTGGGTTAGAGGTACCCCGGACACAGGAGTGTCTCTGTGAACCTCCAGCATAATGACTACTGAATAGGAGTGGATCTCTCTCAAGTCTGGACGTCGGGTGGACCTTCAGACATAAGGAGGAGTATCTGGGAAACTCCATACTGGTAACATATATCATATGTGTTGTTTTGGGCACAGACTGATAGAGTCTGGGTTCCTGATAGAAAGGGACATTACATAAGTGTAATTTAGTGGCTAGACAAGCCTAGGTCTTTTGTTTATGCTTTGTTTTATCTGTGTGCTGTGGACTTTAATAAAACTGGTTGCGGCCAGTTTTTACCATAATTGCTGTCTGAATGAACTGTTTCCGTGCCATTCTGTCTACCCAGACAGCGATCCTAGAGCTAAAACCCCCGGAAATGTTACAATTGGCGGAGAATGCTGGGGCAGCGCAGTGCCTGATACAGTTAGTGCTGGAGTGTGTATGCAGCACAGTGGCGAGAGACAGCATTAAAGGTGAAGTCTATTGAAATAGCAGCAGAAAAAAAAAAAAAGTGTGTCAGCAGAAACATCTGTTTGGAGCAGTCTTGGAGAGACAGTGGCCCTGATAGGGTCTGCAGAGAGAAAATGTATGCACAGCAAAGCTGAACTTGTTGTGAAAATGACTGTGGAATGTGCAGCAGCAAAAGAAAAGTTTGTGGAGCAGTCTTAAAGAGACAGTAGCCCTAATAGACTTTTCAAAGGAAAAAAAAAAAAAAAGTGTCTGCACAGCAGAGCTAAATTTTTCTATGGAAAAGACTGTAGAGTGTGTGTATGTCTTGAGTGAAGACTACCGTTGTGAAGACAGAGAAGTCTGACAGCATGGATGACAGCATGGAGGCGCTGTTTGAACAAATGGCGCAAGTTATTGTGCAACATAAGACTGCTGTGATTGAGACAGATGAGTCCGGCAGTATGGAGGAGCTCATTGAGTACCTGGTGCAGGCCCAGCGGAGCATGGAGCTGCAGCACCAGCAGTGCATTCAGCAGTACCAGCAGCAAATCCTGCAACAGCAGCAGGAGAATAACCGGGTGTTGGAGCAGATTGCAGCTCTCAGCACCTTGTCCCAGAGTAATGTTGTGAAGGCACCTGACTTGTCCGCTGTAAAGAAGGCGGTAAGACGGTCCCTGAAAAAGATGACACCTCGTGATGATGTGGAGGTGTATCTCACTAGATTTGAGGAACTGGCAGAGAAGGAGAATCTGCCCCTATCTGAGTGGGCCATGATGGTCGCACCCTATCTGATTGGAGTGCCCCAGGTGGCCTATGCTGACCTGAGCGAGCAGGACAGCCAAGACTATGCCAAGCTGAAAGCGGAGATTCGTACCCGGCTGGGTGTTACGGTGACAGCCCATGCCAGGGGAGTTCATGACTGGAGATACAGTTGGGAGTCTGCAGTCAGCAGGCCTGATTATGGAGTTGAAAAGGTGGTAGTGAACCGCTACACCCGAGCATGTCCTACAGTGAACCGCTACACCCGAGCATGTTCTCCTGAGGTACAGCCGTCTGAGAGGACGTCACTTCAGAGTTCCCGGACGTCGAACTCTCCCGGTAAGAGCGTTCCAGCTGTTGGGGACATGGGGTATGCTGATAAGCGGGTTCAGGCCCGAGGGGACATGTGGGTGGAAGAGTGTGATGGACAGTGTTGGAGATGTCGTGAAATTGCAGCCAACTGTCCATTAGAGGGGGAGCCTATGTGCCGTGATGTTGGCAGATCCCTCTCTCTCTGCGCAGAACCTGTGTGTGTGACCACCGCAACCGAAGAGACTGGACCACAGGTGTCCCCGATGGTTACAAATGGTTGCTTAGCGCAGGCCCTCTTGGACTCAGAGAGTCCAGTGACTTCCGTATGTGACAGCCTGATTGATAGGGACTTCATCCCTGATAAGCACCTGAGTATGGTGTGCATCCATGGAGACACCAAAGTCTACCCAGAGACTGCCGTGGACTTGGTCCCCAAACTCGGGGAGGTTTCATGTGAAGTGGGGGTAGTGAAGACCCTGGTGCAACCCATTATATTGGGTAATGACTTTCCCCGGTCTAAGGATCTCTGGGGGAAAAATGTTTCTGATGGACAGTGTGATGAAGCTCCTATTGAGGGTGCGCAGTCCCGAGGGGCGGAACACAATGCTAGTGGGCCGTTTATCTTGTGTGATAGTGATGATGATATTGATAATGATGATGATGCTAATCATAATAGTGATGATACTGATGATGACCGTGATAAAGATGAAATTTCTTTGCAGGTGATGTTGGGAGACGAGGATGGTGGTTCTCGGGAACCGAGTGTCCCTGACCTGCCTGTGTCCTGTGACAATTTTGGGAGAGAGCCGGTGCGAGACCCCACTCTTAAAACGACACAGGAAAATGTAATTGTTCTGAATGAGGTTCCCCAAGAGCCTGGCTCTGAGGAGAGGTTTCCTCATGCTGCCATGAACAATAACCTATTGTTTAGGGACACTGAAGTCCAGGGAGAGGTCGTGAGTCAGCTCCTGGTACCTGAGCTATATGGAGGTATAGTGCTGGGGTTGTCACATAGTCACATACTTGAGGGACCAGATGGTGAAGTTAATGTTGAGGATAACATGTTAACTAAGGTTCCAGATCAAGATGTGAATGGGAATGAGTTGTATACCCCTGACAGTGAGCAGGATATGAATGAAAATAAATTGTATACTCCTGAAAGTGAGCAGGATGAGAGTGATAATGAATCATCTGATGACAATAAAGCAACCAGTGCAAATGAGGAAGGCATGGTAGCAGAAGAGGTTGAGAGTCCTGAGAAGAAGGCTGATGCTGACCTTACAGCCAGACAGAAGATGCCATCTGAGGATGTTTTACAGTTGGAACAAAGAGAGCGACTACTTCCAGCCCAAGAAAGGGAGAGACGAGAGGCTTCCCTGGGGATTGGCAGTAGACGTGCTAAAACAATGAGGGGTAGAGATGACGCTTCTGTTAGCTCACGGCTGAGTGTGAGACCCGGTGGCGGACGAAAAGACAGAGAGTCAGACTCAGAGCTACCAGTAAGCTTGACTGGACGATGGACTCGTGGCCGCAACGACGGTAGGAGTCAGTTCAGGAAAGAAAGGTCGGGTGAGGTGACACCGACACAAGGACAAGGCCAACGTTCTGACCGCTGGGGGCGGGAGAGGCCTAACAAAGAGGTGATATTGCATAGTGCCCAAAATCAACTGAGACGGGGTGACTGGCAGAGGCGACCGAGGGGGATCTCTGGTCGGGTGGCAGGTGTTCGACCCCACAAATTTGAACAGAGGGGGCACTGGGTATGGCCCTCAGGATATGCATGGAGGCATGTGATGGATGGACGGTATGTATCGCAGAGGTGGGTGGCCCTGTGATGGAAGCCTGAATATATTTTGGTTCAGCAGATCTACTGCTGAGACTTGTGCTATACATTGGGAGGCTTCCAGGTGACTTGGAGAGCTGGGCGGGTCCAGTCACCTACAAACCCACCTAAGGGGTATGTGTCTAAATACCTAGGATAAAGCTGTATGCAGAGGGGACGGATGGGTAATGCAGCGCTGGCTGGCATTCATTTAATGGATCAGTATGTATGTTTTGACTGTCCATGTTCCTTCTCCTCAGTTGACTGGTCACATGACTGTGACATCACACAGTGTGTGTGTGTGTGTGTGTGTGTGTGTGTGTGTGTGTGTGTGTGTAAGGGTATAGAAACCCTGCTTAATGGAAGATAAAGATGAAGATGATGTGGGCCATGACTTGAGCTGTGTTCACTGTCTCTTGAGGTTTGTTGACCAGTCCTCCGGTCTGGATGACCAGCCCTCCGGTCTGGAGAAGAGGGGGGGGATATGTGAGACAGTGAGAATATGTGGGTTAGATGGGGTGTATATTTCACCTGGGTGCTTTGCTGACTGGTATAAGGGAGGTGTATGGCTTTGTAGACCTGGTGGTAGAGAAAGGTCATTACACCTTCCACTCAGTGCATACTTGCAGCTCAAACCTGTAACCACTCAGCTGTTAATTAAGAAGCCAGAAATAGGTGTCTGGAAACACAATCTGAGAGCTAGTTTAGCCTGGACAAAGGGAGGTGTCCTGGCACAAGAAACAGTCTCCAAGAGTGTTAGAGCTGTCTTCAGCCTGGACACAGAGAGGTGTCCTGGCACAAGGAAGCAGTCTCTGTGAGCATGCATGCTGATGATTACTGAAGAGGAGGGGAGCCATCTCAGTCTGGGTTAGATGTACCCCGGACACAGGAGTGTCTCTGTGAACCTCCATGCTGATGATTACTGAAGAGGAGGGGAGCCGTCTCAGTCTGGGTTAGAGGTACCCGGACACAGGAGTGTCTCTGTGAACCTCCAGCATAATGACTACTGAATAGGAGTGGATCTCTCTCAAGTCTGGACGTCGGGTGGACCTTCAGACATAAGGAGGAGTATCTGGGAAACTCCATACTGGTAACATATATCATATGTGTTGTTTTGGGCACAGACTGATAGAGTCTGGGTTCCTGATAGAAAGGGACATTACATAAGTGTAATTTAGTGGCTAGACAAGCCTAGGTCTTTTGTTTATGCTTTGTTTTATCTGTGTGCTGTGGACTTTAATAAAACTGGTTGCGGCCAGTTTTTACCATAATTGCTGTCTGAATGAACTGTTTCCGTGCCATTCTGTCTACCCAGACAGCGATCCTAGAGCTAAAACCCCCGGAAATGTTACAACAGCTATTAAGTCTCCTCTCAATCTTCTTTTTTGCAAGCTAAACATTCCCAAATCCTGCAACCGTTCCTCATAGGACATGGTTTGCAGACCGGTCACTATTCTGGTGGCTCTTCTCTGAACTTGCTCCAGTTTGTTGATGTCTTTTTTAAAATGTGGTGCCCAAAACTGGACACAGTATTCCAGATGAGGTCTGACCATAGAGGAGTAGAGGGCAATAATGACCTCACGTGATCTAGACTGTATGCTTCTGTTGCTACATCCTAGAATTGCATTTGCCTTTTTTGCTGCTGCATCACACTGTTGACTCATGTTCAGTCTGTGATCAATTAGTATACCCAAGTCTTTTTCACATGTGCTGTTACTTAGCCCTATTCCTCCCATTTTGTATATGCTTTTTTCATTTTTATTGCCCAGATGTAGTACTTTGCATTTTTCCCTGTTAAAATCCATTCTGTTAGTTGCTGCCCACTGCTCCAGTTTATTTATATCTTTTGAATCCTCTCTCTCTCTTCTCTAGTATTAGCTATATACTGGAGCATCATATGGGGTTCATTATTTATGGGGCATGGAGCATCATATGGAGCACATACGGGGCCTATTCTGTATGAAGCATTATATGGAGCCCATTCTGTATGGAGCAATATATGGGGCCCATCATATACTGTATGGAGCTTTATATGCAACTCATTATACTGTATGGAGCAATATGTGGGGCTCATTATACTCTATGGGGACCGTCCTAAACTGTGTGGCACATTATATGTGGACCATCATATACTGTAGCATTATGTGGAGCTCATCATATACTGTATGGAACATTATATGGGACCAATTATTCTGTATGGTGCAATATATGGGGCTCATTATTCTGTATGGCGCAATATGTGGTGGCCATAATACTGTATGGAGGAATATACTGTCTGGTTTTTGAGCTATTGTAGACTTTAAAATAGATATCAGTCATGTAATGTAAGGCTACTTTCACACTTGCGTTTTTTTGCGCAGCGCATCTTGCGCTATCGGACGCATGCGCAATGTTCCCCTATCTTTAACATGGCGGGCGCAGGGTCTAGCACTTGCACGCGTTCATGTGCGTTTGTCGTGCGCTGCGCATTTTCCCGGTGTGCGCCCATACGTGCTAGACGCTACATGTTGCATTTTTTTTTTCGGCCAACCGCTTTAAAAAAACGCGTGCGCACGTGTGCGCATGCTATGCGCAAAAAATAACATTGCAGTCTATGGGGGCGCTGGCGTGCGCATGGCTTTGCGCTCGTCAGCGCTTTTG